>WNWU01000016.1:451995-481974 GCA_012654045.1 Ptyas mucosa
GCCAGCAGACTCCCAATGGGCAGCACAGTGTCTGCTGGCTGCTAGAAGAAAAAAAGCCCAGAAACTTGTGAATGAGATTTCACAGAACTAGGGCTGCATAAAATCTTGGCTTACGTAGGTAGAACCTGGCTAATGTGAAATACACATAAAACCTACAAAAAAGAAAGAAAAACATACACACACACACACACACACACACACACACACACACACATACACATAACGAAGTTAAACCTCAATATCCAAAATTAAATGAGTGGGAGCATAATGTCTATTTGTTCATGAAGTGGAAATTCTTTGTAAATGTATTTATATTTGTCTTTCTCTTGATTTCAGAGAGTGCTGAGCCACCAAGATGATACTGCATTACTGAAAGCCTATATTGTAGAATGGCGTAAATTCTTCACACAATGTGATATCTTACCCAAGCCATTTTGTCAGTTAGAGATCACTCTCATGGGTAAACAAGGCAGCAATAAAAAATCCAATGTAGAAGACAGTATTGTACGGAAGGTAAGCGTTGTGTTTCATTGTAGTCTTGTTTCATGGTGAAGCAGAAGAATGAAATACTGTACCTCTAGTCAGTACCCTGCTTCCCCAAAAATAAGACATTCCCTGATAATAAGCCCTATTGGGCTTTTAAGCGCATGTGCTAAAATTCCCCTGCAAAAATAAGCTCTCCCCAAAAATATTTAAACGCATGCACAGCCAGTCACCGCCATTTCCTCTGGTTAAGGTTAGGGAGACAGCTGGAAATCGGGTAAGAGGGCAAGAGGAGCCCCATCCTGCTCCACGCTCCCCAAAATAATAAGAGCTCCCTGAAAATAAGGCCAAGTGCTTATTTTGGGGTTCAAAAAAAATATAAGACAGGGTCTTATTTTTGGGGAAACATGGTAGGTCTTTTGGGGAACCAATGAGATAGGACTAAAGAATATGCAGGGTTTGATTCATACAGAATCTTCACCTCCAGGCAGGGGTGAAATCCAGCAGGTTCTGACAGGTTCTGGAGAACCGGTAGCAGAAATTTTGAGCAGTTCGGAGAACTGGTAGCGGAAATTTTGAGTAGTTTGGAGCACCAGCAAATACCACCTCTGGCTGGCCCCAGAGTGGGGTGGGGATGGAGATTTTGCAATATCCTTCCCCCAGGAGTGGGGAGGGAATGGGGATTTTGCAGTATCCTTCCCCTGGAGTGGGGTGGGAATGGAGATTTTGCAGTATCCTTTCCCTTCCACGCCCACCAAGCCATACCACGCCTACCAAGCCACGCCCACAGAACCCGTAGTAAAAAAAAATTGGATTTCATCACTGTCTCTAGGGTAACTGAATAATAATTGTGCCCCCTGCTTATAAATGCAGACTCAGTTTTGAATTATTGAAACATTGGCCTCATAGCCATGACACTTCTTTTATTTAAAAAAATCATTTTTTTCTCTTTCCCTTCTGGTTGAGAGATAAATACAATTTATTTTAAATCTGCCAGATCTTTAAACCTAAAAATAAAATAAAAGTTATGTTTTGTGTTTTAGAAATTGGTCCATCATGTTTGATGTTTAATTATTATTGTATTTTTAGCTCATGCTAGATACCTGGAATGAGTCCATATTTTCAAACATAAAAACTCGCCTTCAAGACAGTGCAATGAAGTTGGTCCATGCTGAACGTTTAGGAGAAGCATTTGACTCTCAACTTGTCATTGGTGTTAGAGAATCTTACGGTATGTCTTGTTATGTAAGATTATTACATTTTATTTGAAAATTATTCTAGCATTGTTCAAGTAGGCTTACACTAGTAAACAGATTTCTGGCAAGTATACTTAACAGGCAAATAAGTATCTTTAATTTTTTAAAGAAGTGCTTAGGAATAATACATATGTACAAATGTGTGTGTGTGTGAGTGTGCATAATGATTTAGGTCATTGCAATAAAAGTTCAGTAAATTAGTTTTCTTAATACCAATTTAATGCTTAAATTTAATTTAAACTTAATGCCAAGTTAGAACTTTAAGTCTCCATGTGAAATTTAAATGACCAGGAAACTGCAGGGTTTTTCACATTCTTCAACTTTTGTCTTTTCTCATCTGGTAAATAAGGGTTTACATCAAATACCTCAGTGGAAAATTTTTAAAAAATACCACATTGTTGCTTTTTGCATAGGAAAAATCTACAAAATGGAAGTAAAAACAAATCAAAACCCGTGGTCTGGGAGTATGAATTAATTTAAGATGGTAGCTATGAATGTAATGTAGTCAGTTCCAAAAACTTTCAGCTTACCTTCTGAGTTTAAAACATCAAGAACAGCCTCTCCAAAATAGATTTTATTATTCCTCTAATTGTTGAGAGCCATTTTGACAAGTAGAAATTTTATATTCAAATTATTGTCGTTTATACAACTCCTGTTGTCATTGTCTTAAGAAGATTAAGTATATTTCTTAACAGGGATAAGAAGCAATTGCTTTAATTTGATATTTCTTGTTACAGTTAATCTGTGTTCCAATCCTGATGATAAACTCCAGATTTATCGGGATAATTTTGAAAAAGCATACCTAGATTCAACAGAGAGATTTTATAGAACTCAAGCCCCTTCGTATTTACAGCAGAATGGCGTACAGAACTATATGAAATATGTAAGTGAGAAAGTGTTCTTTTGAAGAAGTCTGTTGGTTACATATTAATATTTTAAGTGATGATGTTCTGTTTCTGCACAGGCAGATGCTAAATTAAAGGAAGAAGAAAAAAGAGCACTACGGTATTTAGAAACAAGGCGTGAATGTAATTCTGTAGAAGCAGTGAGTACTCTTTTAATAATACCAAAAATTAATATGCTAAAATGTTTAGTAAATTAAATCACTACTTATACAAGTCTGAAAATACTCAACCTTATTTTTTTTAAGTCTAGTTATGGAATATCTGAATGCATTAACATAGTAACATATATTACGTGCAATTAAAAGCAGAAATTCCATAAGGTCAAAGATAGTTCTGTTACAGAAGTTGACGCAAGATAATTACTGCTATTTCCAAGCAGATTCTTCTGTTTCTAAAAGTATAAACATACAGTTGCTGTTTCATAACCATGAGCAAATTTGTATTTGTGGTTCTTTGTTGTAATTGTTCTTTTAAGAGAACAATGCTGTGCATTGTCTGATTTGTAAATATGAAAAACTGTTACCATCATAATAAAGATTAATATACTACTAGTAAAATAATCAGCTTGCGCTGATAATTGTTACCTTTTTGGGTAATGAACCATCTACAAGCAAATAACCAAGTTCAGAGAGCACTAAGAATTCCGTGATATACTAAAGACTTTTATATTTTATACTGTAAATGTATAACAGTATATCGTGCCCTCTCCCAGCATGGTGCATCCTAGGACATACGGGATATTAAATATATCAGGAAACTACCAGTCTTGGAAAATCAGAAAGTACATTGTTTCGCTTGCTTGATCTGCTGACTTAGATACCAGAGTTTTGATGCCACTTGTGTTTTCTTGCCAGCTAAGACTTTTGTACTCTCCTTCAGATTATGGAAGCTTAATCACTATTTTATTTACCTATGCAGATAAGTTATTAATAGTATTTTAATACTTCTCCATAGTCCTTGCCATTCTCCCCTTTAGATATTGTATACATCTTGGGCGGGAGAGGAGGCTAGACTCATATCTTTGTAATACAGCATCAACTTTCCCATTCCATGCAAATGTATTGAAACAATAGTATTCTGTGTATATTTGACCGTTAACTTTCCCTCCCCCAGCTGATGGAGTGCTGCGTGAATGCTTTGGTGACCTCCTTTAAAGAGACAATTTTAGCTGAATGCCAAGGCATGATCAAACGTAATGAAACTGAAAGTAAGTGAAGCTATGGAAGTAAGAGAAATGTGTGTCCTCCCCTGGTCCCTACAGTCAGTTGGAGTAAAAATGGATTACAATTCGTTTGTTATTAGAGACATAAGGAAAATACTGTAGTACAGTTAAAAGTTATTCTCTGCCCAATACCATTTTGGTTACATATGTTAATTTATAATGAAGTGGTATTTTCATTTTTGTCATTACTTAGCGGCCCTTCTTCTAAGATGTTAGAACAGTTGATCTTTAAAATTGATAGATAAAATAGATGGGTCTGGACACTCATTACTCTTATTAGTGAAATTAGGGTTCAGTTGACTTGTTCCTAGTCCAAATCATGTCTTTTATCACATATATCTGTTTAATGCAATTCTTTGCTTAATTTTGTTCTTAGAACATGAGTTACTCTAATAACATCTGGGAACACAATTCCCTTCTAAACTCTTTATACTATTCTATTATATATTTTCTCTCTTTATTTAAATATATTGGTTTCCTGTCTTGAGCACAAGAGTAGATCTGGTAGACTAAATGGCCTCTTCCAACTCTATAATTTTAATCAGCCTTTCAGGATTATAAAGAATTTGCTGTTTAAATATACAAGTATGTCTTTAAGCCGTAGAAATCCTATTAAGCTATGCATCTTTTTGTCCAGGGCTTGTCTTGAGGCCGTTTCCTCCATATTACTTTCCTTTTTTTAAAAAAACAGAGTGAGCCAATTAGAAAATTTGGGAAAAGTGAATTGGAGACACCAAATGTTTATGTTACAGTCCATATAAATATACCCTATGATTACACAGTGTATTCTATGGAATAAGAAAATTGAAAGCTGTTCCTGATTTGAAATGGTTGCTATTAGTTCAGAGTGCATTTCTAATTTCCAGAGTGTAAGATAGGCTTGGCATCTGACCTTAAAAATAAGTCTGGCTCCCTATCTTGACAGCAGTTGCTTGACATTCACCCAGGGCCGAATATAGTAAGATATTATACCTTATGCAAATATATTGCTTTCAGCTTTCAAGGGGAATGCAATTTTATGGAAAGTGGCAACAGTAAAGACAGCTTAGTGACCCAAATAGTCTTTGTTGCATAGTCCTATAAAAGACAACTGGAAGTTGGTGCATAAAGCAACATTTCCCACATAGTTCATTCTCGGTCTGAAGCTTGTCTTGAATAGTAAGCCATTAAACATTCCTGTGAAGGTAATTGGATATAATAAACAGGGCTGTGCAAAGCGGTTGCACTAATGCTTTGCAGAGCAGTCCTTGAAGCATTAAAGCAGCCACATTTTTGGAAGGCTCATGTACCTGTGTTGAAGGCTGTTTATCCTGTCCACATGCGTAGCTCTACCCACAAAGGATCTGTGCGTGCACAAGCTGCCAGGACAGACTTTGAAGCAGTTTGGAGAGGGTCTAATCCACTCTTTAAAATTCTTTGCATAGCCCCCAAATTATTAGGAAGCATTGTGTCTGCTTCCTAATCCAAATGATTTAATCATGATTTGTCTTACATTTACCTAGCATAAATACATAATAACAATTCGCAACGAATTTGTTGAAAAAGCCAGCTCTTTGATATCACCTTGTGAAGGACTTTTTTAAGATGGGCCGGGAACTGTGTTTCTGATTGCTGTCACTGACTCCCATACTAATTATAACATTGTTGGAATTAAACTGATTTATCCTTGAGAAACAATGCTGACTCCCAATTAAATTATTTGAACTAAATTCATAAAACTATATATGTCCTTGAACAAGGGCATATATAGTTTTCTTGGTACAGAAGTAGTAGTACAGCTACTGTGTTCTTCTGGGCTTATTGTCTCCTTTCCCAAATATCAGCTAGAACTGATTCTGCTTAGCTTTTCAATATAAATCAAGGTGACAATTCTCTGTTAACCAGAAAAGAAACCAGAAGTTTATCTTTTGAATTCAATTTTCAAATCTGCAAAATTTTCCTTCTTTTCCTTAGTCCCCTTTCTCTCTCTAAATTCTCTTTACAAAAATTATGTAGAGTATCTTCAGCAAATAACATATCCCATAAAAGTTTATTATTTCATAAGGTTTTGAGGATCAAAGTCTGCTTTACTAGGTGTCTGGAATATGGATATACATTGTTATGTTGAATTGATTACTACAGAGATGGTATTTAATAAGAAACTTTGGTCTTCTTCTTTCCTGAAAAACTGAGTTATGACTGCTAAGCAGTCCATTTCTCAGAAATTAGCTGAATACCAAATTTTCTTAGCATGTAATACAAGAATGTCTCTATCACTTCTAACCACTGTTAATGATCACTGTCTCTTTACCATTTTGATTCCTTTTATAATTTCTCACCTTCCATTTACTATTTGTGTTTATGTGAGTGTATTTATATTATTTCTTCAGGCCTATATTCAGACGAGATGGACTGTAATTTATAAATCCTTATAGAGTAACAAATATAGCTGTCATTAAAGTGCCATAAGATTCATTTGATCCTATATTACAAAAGGCAGAGTAAAAATAGTTCTTGAGAAACTGGAATTTCTTAATATGATATATAGTTTCTATTGTTTTATATGTATTGTAGTGATGAAAGTATTATGCTGGAAAAGAAAGAGGAAATTGGTTCAAGGACAAAGAGCATGATTTTCAAACCAAGTTCTAAGTTTGGTAGTCAGGAATTGCAGGAACCAGAAGTTTGGAACAAGCTCGCTATTTAATTTCAAATCAGACTTCCTAGAATTTCTTCCAGTAGTTTGTCAAGTTCATTTAGAAAGTTAGGGCAACATGAAATCAACATTCTTAAAAGAGAAAGTATTCTTTAGGTCAATTTCATTGCTAGGGACTTTTTATATAGTATTTTTGTCAACAGTGATCACTTCTACAAATCTCCTTGACTTACTTAATTTGACAAGAATAATGTATAAGCAAGTATACTATATAAAGAAAAGAAAGATGGACAAGTGAACTATTACTATGGAATTGACCTGTGACTCTTCAATATGTTTTGTCTTCAGAATTACATTTAATGTTTTCTTTGATGGATAAAGTTCCTAATGGAATAGAGCCTATGTTAAAAGATTTAGAAGAGCATATTGTTAATGCTGGATTAGCAGATATGGTAGCAGCTGCGGAAACTATTACTACTGTAAGTGAGCATTTTCTATTTTTATCCCTTATGTCTTAGAATATTTGCTAGAAATATCAAGAATGATTGGTAAAATAAATCTTATTTTGCTGAAATTAATATGAAAAAATGAATGTTGAAGTCCATTAAATTAAATAGGAAAGTACTAAAACTTCTTTAAAAATTAAAATGCAAATCTTCATCCATGGTTTGGAAGCTAGGTTATCTGAACTAAATACTCTGGCTTTCATCTCATATTGGAAAGCAGTCTATTTTATTTCTCTGGCTTTTCTGAGAGCAACAAGCAAGAATCCTGGCTTTGAAACGTTTTGTTCTATTTGTGATTTTTTTAAAAAAACTAACACTTGAAAGCATCCTTGCTTGCAGGAGTAACCAAGCTAACAATTGGAACCTAGTCATTGAAGTGAAGATTGGATGTAATGCCTTAGAATGCTCTCCCTTCCTTTGCTTAGATCAGGGGTGTCAAACTCAAGTCATCTCGGTGGCGTCACATGACGTATCAGGACTTTTCCCCCTTTCACTAAACCGGGCGTGGCCAGCGCATGATGCATCTGGCCCATGGGCCGGGAGTTTGACAGCCCTGGCTTAGATGTTCCTACTGTGAAGGCAGCCAGTTGGCAGCTTCATCCAGTGATTCAACCCACATCAGAGCGTTGCCATCCATAAAGGAGGAGCAACCTTGTGATTTTTTAATCTTTGTTCTTATAAAACAATTATTATATCTGAATTAGCTGCTTAAATAGAACATCAGATAGCTGAAATAGATAGTTAAAGATGGAACATAATGAATTGGAACTTTTCTCCAAGAAACATATTTTTGTGGCACTTTCTTACGATTTTTTTTCTATTGATAAAAAGCCGATGAAGTAATCTGAGACCATTTATTCTATGTATTGAGGCAGCATTTTTATATTTAATTTACTATCATAGTTGCTTTATTCTGATGAGTTGTTTAGTCAGAAATCTTCACAGCTAATTTAATGAAGTTAAAGTAAAAAACCTTTTCCTTACCCCACAAATTTTGCTTAATATTCAGGCTGTCAAAGAGTCAACAAAAACTCTTAACACTATCGCGGTATCTTATAACATCCTATGACTTTTAGGTATGTTTGGGTATTCTGTTCTAAATCTGGATGGGTGGCAATTTGAATTGGGTAATCTGGTAGAGTGATCCTGGTTCATGCTGATGCCATGTGGAATCGTGGCTAAAGAAAACAAGAAAATTGAAAACAAGTGAAAGAATGTCCCTATTGGGTTGGCAGCTGGTAACTTTTCTGGAGGCTAACTTGCATAAAGTGTGATTTTATGAGATATAAACTAGACCACAAGAAGAGCACTTGTATCTTACTGTAATGTTCATGGGCTCATGACTGCTATATCAGAAATGCAGTTGAAAAAGGGAGGGAGGGAGGGAGATTTCAGTTGATAATGATTGCTTGCTTTTTTTTTTCACCAGGCTTGGTATTTTATTCTTTGTTTTGCTTTTCAATTTTAGGATTCTGAAAAATATGTAGAACAATTGCTTACACTGTTTAATAGATTTAGCAAATTAGTTAAAGAAGCTTTTCAAGATGACCCAAGATTTCTTACTGCCAGAGATAAAGTAAGTTACCAGTTGGTTCTTGTTTCAGTTTTTGATAATACGTGTTTACATGTATTTGGTTTTTTAAAACAGAAAGTGACATACAAATATTTTAAATAAGTATTAGTCAAGATGTTTATGAAATCATACTAGTAAATTACCAGAAATTGGGATTTATGTAGAGATTTAAGTATTAAGATAACTGCAAGATTTTATTTATATAATTGCATTGCTGTACTTATAATCTTGCTTTAATAATAAGATTCATCAGTATGTTCATGAAAATCATTAATTAGAGAGTTCTCAAATAATCATAGGGTAGAATTGAAAATTGTAACACTTCAAATTTCACAAAAAATGCCTCTAGCATGACATAATATCTTACAACCCAGGAATAACATTTTAAAAGATATTGATAGGCTAGAGAAAATGTCTGAAAATAATAATAAAATGTAATGCCTCCTAATCTGCCAACAGTACTTACAAAATCATTTTGGAATATCCGTTGATTACAAACTAAATAAAGGTAAAGGTGCCTTCCAAGGGTAAAACACGGCCAACTTTCCCCCAGCTAGGAAGTTAAGTAGAAACAGACCTTGTTAGTGTGTGCCAGGGAGTCCCACTGAGACATTTTTGCCAAGGATCACAGAAATAATAGTATCACTGTATACTTTATTTCACCTTGAAAATCTAGAAATATAAACAGATTCCAGCAGGGCAACAAGATATAGATAAACATCTGAAACTGTGGGCTAATTTGGTGTAGTAGCATCCTGCAGACTTACATCCATGTCCCCTTCATTTCTTCTGTATTCTTTCCCCCTTTCTCATGAACAGAAGTTTGAAGCAAGAGTAACCTTCAAACTTCCCCTGAAAGTAGTGAATCTTGGGGACATTTTCTCTGCTTTGGCTATTTTCCTTTTTTTTAAAAAAAACAAGTTTTATTAAATTTTTCTTTCACATATTTTATGAACAGAGTGTTGACCGGGTCACATCTTATACTTCTTACAACATAGTTATATCTTGATTTTTATAATCTATTCCAATCTTCCTTTTTGTTTTTTCCAAGTACAATTTACATATCTCAGTTTAGCCATAATATTCTTTTTCCCTACTTCTTTATCTTATCTTACTCTCTTCTTAATACATAATATATAAACAGTATCACCATCCACCCTTCAGTTCCTAATTTCTTAGCGTAACATCAATTAATTATCTTATTTCTCCATTTATAAAATATATTTCTCAGAATCCCAGCACACCTTTTGTCTCTGAACAATGTACTTCATCATATTCAATTCTTACATTGAAACCCTTTAACTTAATTGACCTTCCACATCTTATCTTAATCTCTTCTTAGTACATGATAAGCAATATCACTATCCGCCCTTAATTCCTAATTTCTTACTGTAGCATCAATTATTTATTTTATTTCATCATTTACAACATATTTTTTCAAATCCCCATCACACTTTTTTCACAGTTTAATTTTGTCTCTTGATTTCAGTTATTTTCATAATTAAACCAAATTGCCACTTCATATTTAATCTGCTGTTCTTTTTTACAATAAACAATATACATCATCATATTCACTTCTTACATTCACAATTAATAATATTAATACAGTTCTCTTAGATCTACTAATATATACCTTATTTCCCTTCCTCCTTTCCACTATTCTTCCCCTTTTAACCATTTTCTCTTGGTCTCTCCAAAATTCCACTTCTTAATAATTTTGTCCTTTCATCTCATTCTCTTAACTTACTTACTTACTTACTTACTTACTTACTTACTTACTTATTTATTGTATCTTTTCTCCTGAATCCTTTTTCTAACTTTTGAATCTATTACTCGCATAATTCTCCCCAAGCTTTTTCCTAATCTTTTTCCATTTCCTTCTCTTCCCTTTGATTGCTTCTTTTTTGGGGGGATATTCCCCTCTAGCCACTCTTTTTTTGCCACTGTAAATCCCAGTGTAATCATCTAACTTTTTACATTCAATTCCTTTTCCTACAACATTATTTTCTTGCTTCTCATTTATATTCTCTTTTTCCTGTTTTGTGTGTTCTAGCAAAATTTCTGACTTTTTGTTGCCGTTTAATGATTCATGCATGTTTTTAAACATCTCAATTAATTCCTCACACATCCAAGACTACATATTATCAATTTAAAAAATTGTTAATATTTTAACTTATATTTAATTAAGATTTTAAAGTCCATATAAGCTATTTTTTATTTCCAGATAGTATCCAATTCAAATATTTGTCCAATCCAATTTAAAGCTTTGTTGTTTTCCACCTCCGTTGAAAGTCGGGACCAAGCAAATACTCCTTAAAAGTTCTCAGTTTCTTTTAGTAGTCAAGGTCACTGCTATTATTCTTTTCAATTTTCAGGCCAGTCTTGTAGTGCTTTCTTTCCACCAGCAGATGTCTCTCTCCAATCTACAATGTTCTCAGAACAACAAAGTATCAAGCTTTCAAAAATATTTTAAATCCACATAGAAAATACTTTCCCTCGGATTTCTTTTCCTTTTAGTATTTTTAGTTTCTCCAAATTCAGTTTTAAGTCCAATTATAAAATTTCCTTTCTTGGGCTTTAATATTTAAACCTCCTCTTTGTTCTTCCTTCAAGTGTCAAAACTGTCAAAAATATTTCAAATCCTCATAAAAAGTACTTTCCCTCGGGTTTCTTTTTCTTGTATTAATTTTAATTTCTCCAAATCCATTTTTAAATCCAGTTATAAAGTTTTCTTTCTTGGGCTTTGGTACTTTAACCTCCTCTGTGTTCTTCTCCCTCTATTAAAAATTCCCAAGTGCCACTCTGGGACACCTTTGAAGTTTGTTTTTCTTTTAAATTTCCTTTTTTACTTGTGAGTTGGCCAATCACTGACCCAGTACCAGCACTCCGTTCAAACACCGCTCCTGCACAAAAATCTTATTCCGGTTGCGCCAGCTTCAAAGTGGTCATTTTTTAATGGCCACCACCCCCGCCGCTGGTTCGAAGAGCAGCCTCCGACCTTTCGAGGAACTTGCCTGTTCCTCTTGGTCATCTGAGGCACCTATCCTCCTTCACCATCCCTACAGGACGGTTCCTGTCAGAAGACCTCCCGACAGTGGTTTGTCCGGCTGGATTTTCGTGGAGCTCATTGAAGCCCGCTATTTTTCCAGCCGGTCTCTCCGTGACGCTTCCAGTTTCCTCCTGCTTTGGCTCTTTTCCCAATGTGATACAGGAATTTTGTTCTTAAGAAGAGTGATTGTTTTAAAATTAACATATTTTTGTTTTTAAGGACATACTTTGGTATGAAAAAAGTAGATTGAATGCCTGTATTGAATGCCTTATTTTTATTTTAGGCATATAAGGCAGTAGTTAACGATGCTACAATATTTAAACTTGAACTACCATTGAAACAGAAGGGGTAAGTAATCTGAATGAGTACTTGACAATAACAGAATTTAATTTTTGTTTATATTTTCAATGGATATTTAGTATTTTCCTTGTTTTCTGTAATGCTTAAATATATTTATTTTTAACCTGGGCAATCTCCAAATTTTGAAAACAAGTGCACAGAAGCATGCACATAGTACTAAATCTCAGATACTCAGATATGTATATCTACATATCTACTCCTAAAACAGCCAAAATCCATTATTGTTCTGGTTTAATGCATTTCCAAATCCCATTACTGATAATGTTGGCGATAACCATAAGATTATATTTAAAAATAAATCTTTCTAGACATTTTTGCTTATTCATTTAGAACTAGATTTTGAAGCACATTAAATCGGCAATAGTACAGAAAATGTCCTGACAATTTCTCCAGGATCTCAACTGCTTTTCTATAGCTTCCCATATATATATATATATATATATATATATATATATATATATATTAATTATATGTAAAAATTAATACAGTCATTTTGAAATAAAAATAAATACATTTACACAATGCAAACATGTAAAAATATTGATTGTTTTTACATAAGATATTTCTCCTTTTTTGTTCATAAAAGAATGAGTTTGTATAATGGCATGAAACCAATATTAGTGATTCTGTATAACTTTTGGCTACTATTTTTCCTTTTTTCCTTAGTGTTGGATTGAAGACACAACCAGAGTCCAAGTGCCCAGAGTTACTTGCAAATTATTGTGATATGTTGTTAAGAAAAACACCACTAAGCAAAAAATTAACCTCTGAAGAAATTGAAGCAAAACTTAAAGAAGTGGTATGTGCTTTTTTTTGTTTGTTTCTAGTTTTTTATTTGAGAGAAATAAATGTGAAGGTTGGGTAATTTCTCCTCAATGTCTTTCTGCCTTTCTGCTCTCAAAACTATCAGAACATTTCTCTGTTTCTCTAAATCTGAATTAATAGCACTGAGAGGTCAGTTACGATTTGAATGCAGTGACATGTTGATTTAGTCCTTAAAATAGTTGCTGATGAGGGCAAGGTGTCATCCATAATACAGCTAATGGTTATACATCATTAATAATGCAGTTCTATACTTGAGCACTCAAAGGTTCTACTGAGTGTGCAATATTCCCCTAAAAACTAAGTTTAAGATTGTGGTTTCATTTTGGTAGACTTCGCTGGATTTAAATGAAACTTTCAATCCATTAGTTCAGCGGTCTCCAACCTTGGCAACTTTAAGACTTGTGGACTTCAACTCCCAGAATTCTGGGAATTGAAGTCCACAAGTCTTAAAGTTGCCAAGGTTGGAGATCCCTGCATTAGTTGTTGCCAAAGTTTACTTCAAAAGTAAATTTCTAAAGAAGTAATATTTCCTTGATCTTGATATTGTTGACATTCTGTTATCTCCCTGGAGAGAGAGGAAAAGGGAGAGAGGAAACCTGCTATATCTAAAATTAAATTTCACCTTTGGATATTGCACGCTGTAGGTTGGAAAGATGCTTTAGCAAATGGGCGTCTTTCAGAATTGTTTTTTAGAGAAACTAATCTCAACATATTTTATTTAAAGCTATGCTCTTTTTAAAGTGTGATACAATAAAGTTTGTTATATTTAAATCTTTTTGAAATCAGATCACATGTAGATTTTTAATTAAAGGTGACTATCTAATCATAGTAAGAGTTTGATACCATAAAATTAGTAGTTTCAGTATATTAATGTAAACTAATTTGCACCTCAGAACATTTCCTATCACTGATTAGTGATCACAGTCCTTACTGGCAACGAGCAATCGTGTTTCATTTTGGGACTGTTCATATTCAAACATTTCAAGCAGTGGATATTGTATACTTCCTTTTGATCACAAACATATTTTTGCTATTTAAAATATGATAAAAAGGCACTTATATGGATATATCAGTATAAATAAGGTGATGATATATTTTGTTCCATGGTGATTGAATTTGTTGATACATGAGGATTTTTTGAAGGGTGGAGTTAATACAGGAATATATTATTCCTGATAAAATATATTCTGCAATAGGAGTAAATACTAATAGCAACCATAAAAATATGTATAATGCTTTTTAAAAACAGCTATTGGTACTCAAGTATGTACAGAACAAAGATGTTTTTATGAGATACCACAAAGCTCATTTAACAAGGCGTCTTATATTGGATATATCAGCAGACAGCGAAATAGAAGAGAACATGGTTGAATGGCTGCGGGTAAGTTTATCAATTCTGTTGTCTACTCTTTTCTTTAGAAAGCATAGCTTTTAATTTAAAATCACACATACTGTGAATTATTGAATCTTAAATTATCTGTGGCCTGGTCTTTAGGTTAATGTTAGCAAGCGGTTTATTTAATTTTTTAAAAATAAAAATTGAACTTAGAACTTTGTATGTTAAGGTCCTAACAATGATTTAACAAAGATTTATATAGACAAAATAGCTCGTTGATCTGTGGTTTGAATCCAGCCTCTGTTGCTTTTCCCCCCTTCCCCCCCATGTATGAATGTAGTGAAGAACTGAATAAGTTCTTTTCCAGTTTGGTACATTTTATGTGAGAAATAAATTGTTCTTATGTTATGTTAGTATGTGGATATTGCTAGTTGAAATACCTACTCAGAGCTGTACAAAACCACTCAGGCTTTGTTACGGTTCAAGAGGTGGGTTTGAAGGGGCACTTCACTTGCTTTGCAGAGTCTTTGACATGATTTTGTATGGCCTTAATAGTTAACTAAAAAGATCAGCAGTATTTACTGTATTTAAATCACATAGTTATTGCTTCAATCCTCTCTCTGTGCAGGAAGTAGGTATGCCAGCAGATTATGTAAATAAATTGGCAAGGATGTTTCAGGATATTAAGGTATCTGAAGATCTTAACCAGGCCTTCAAGGAAATGCACAAAAATAATAAACTCGCCCTCCCAGGTACTTTTTATACTTGTTACTTTTTCAAATTCTCCGTGTTATAGAAAGCCAAGATTATTTATATTTATTTATCCTGCTTTTTAACATTAACAAATCCATATTGGATAACTATAGTACAAAATTGTGCATTCAGTTTCTTTGACTCTGTTCCATACATTGGGTGATAGTTTTAGTGTTACTTGGCTGAGCTTTCTGTTTTTGTTTTGTGTACAGCTGATTCTGTGAATATTAAAATTTTAAATGCTGGGGCTTGGTCCAGAAGTTCTGAAAAGGTTTTTGTATCACTGCCAACGGAATTAGAAGACCTTATTCCCGAGGTTGAAGAGTTCTACAAAAAGAACCACAGTGGCAGGAAGCTGCACTGGCATCATTTAATGTCCAATGGAATTGTAAGTATTGTCACTTGCTTGCATTTTGTATTTCTGTTTGGTTTTGGCACCCTGAAAGTATGAGTGTATTTAAGCTCACTTGCTAATTTTTGGTCATTAACAGATAACTTTCAAGAATGAAGTTGGCCAGTATGACTTGGAGGTTACTACGTTTCAATTGGCTGTGCTTTTTGCATGGAATCAAAGACCCCGAGAAAAAATTAGCTTTGAAAATCTTAAACTAGCGACAGAACTTCCAGATGCTGAGCTTAGGAGAACTTTATGGGTAAGTCTTCAGCTCTTCAATCATATTATAATAGCATTATAGGAACTTGCATATTAATATGGGAAACAAAGAACAAGTCTTAATAATTTCTACTTTTAAAATAAAATCTAGCTTTGAAATATGACTCTTAGGAAGGAAAGATGGAAAGCTCATTATATATATTATTGCATTCTTAACTCAATTTCTAATTTACATTTTTCAAAGAAGCTACTCTTTTCCTAGGTTCAGTTTGTTAGTGCATGACTATCATGCTTAGAACTACTGTATTACTTTAATTGGGACCTGACCAGAAAAGCAATATTAATTTCCTTTTATCAGGACTGGTTCTGTTATGCAGTCATGTTTAGTCTATAACCGTGATGGCGAACCTATGGCACGGGTGCCACAGGTGGCACACGGAGCCATATTGATGGGCACGCGCGTGTTGCCCTAGCTCAGCTCCAACACACACCGGCCAACTGATTTTCAGACCTTCAAGTCCTACCGGAAGTCGGGAAACTGGCTGTTTCCGGCCTCCGGAAGGCCTCCGGGGGGGATGGGGAAGGCTGTTTTTGCCCTCCCCAGACTCCTAGAAAGCCTCTGGAGCCTGGGGAGGGGGGAAAACGGGCCTACTGGGCCCACGTGCCATTGCGTGCCAAAAGCAGGGGGAAGTGTGGGGGGATCACATGCACATGCACGGGAGGGTGGGGCACATTGAATTATGGATGGCCGCACCCGCGACCCCCCCTCCCCACGCTCCCCCCACTTTTGGCACGCGATGGCAAAAAAGTTAGCCATCACTGGTCTATAAGAATACTTAGGTTCTTTTTGCATGCAATGAAATCAGTTTCCCTCATCTTATACTGTACATGCACTTTCATTTTTCTACCTGACTGAAGAACTTTATATTTCTGCCTGTTAAATTCCTTCCTCTGCTTGGCTAGATGTTTTTTAATCTTTTCCTCTGTCCTCTTAAAGTATTAGCCCTGTTCTCCAGCTTTGCATTGTCTACAAAAATGTTAGCCCAAGGCCCAGAACAGAACTCTCTACTATTCTGCTCAAAGCTTCTCACCAAGCTGAAGTTAATAAACACTCCTGATATGGAATTATTCAGTCGGTCATGTGTTCATGTAAAAGTAGTGTCATCTAGCCCTTGATCTTCTTCCTAGGATAGGGGTCTGCAACCTTAAACACTCAAAGAGCCATTTGGACCTATTTCCCACAGAAAAAAAAAACACCGGAAGCCACAAAACCCTTCCCGTGCCTGACTTATTTCATGAGCGGCCACAAAACTAGCATATGTAGTTGAATTAAATGTTCTGTTTTCTTCTGTAATTTTTCTTTTCTTGGATTTATCCATGGTTGGCCTACCGGGAGTTGAAAAGCTCAATAAATCGCGTGCTGGCAGGTGTCGCACATTGTCAGTTGTAACACATATTTTGCGTGACAGGGAGCCACAGCAGAGGGGTGAAAGAGCCACATGCGGCTCCAGAGCCGCAGGTTGCTGACCCCTGTCCTAGGACTAAGAGAGAATGACTTTGTTGAATATCACCCAGTTGGCTTTATAGCTAAAGTAGGTCTAGAACTCATGGTCTCTTGCCCGGTGCCTTATCCACTACACCAAACTGGTTCTCAGCCCAAACTAGCATTTCTGTATTGCTACTTTCTGGTTGCTTATGTAGAAGCAATTGGCAAACTCTTAAAAAGAAAAACCTGAATACGGTGTGTGCTGTTTTATTGCATTAGGGTCTGTCTAAAGTACAAAAGAATGCCAAACCTAATCTAGTATCATATATTTAAAAGACTGCATGAATAACTTACATAACAATCTTCTTAAAGCATATTTAACAAGCTGATAAATATTTGGAACGTCCTACCAGAATGCTTTTAAAGTATCTGATATCTCAGCACACTCTTTAGATTCTTGGACAGTAGTTTTCCATATATTTTTCACTATATTTTTTCTCTGGATTTACCTGGAATAGAAATGGGATTTTTTGAATAAATAAAATATATGTTCTGCCTTATTTATCATTTCTTTGCACTCTTATTCTTTAAAAAGCAGTTTCATTTGCCTCTGTTGCATTGATTCTGCGTTCAGTTCAAATAATTTTTTCAGAATATTTTTCTTAAAGCGTGGATAAAATGAATCTGTTACAAAATAGTTTCCATAAAGTGTTTTTCATTTATATGTGAATAAAATAATATTTTGTCAATTCATTGCAATAATTAAATTATAGATCAAATTATAAGATGCTATACTTATTCATAGTCGCATTGATAGACCAATTTTTTCAATTTCAATTTCTCTTAGTCCTTATTTTATTTTGTTTTCATATCAGTTACAGGTTTGCAAAACGTATTACAAGAAGTTACGTTTGTTATGTCTTTTACTAATATATGCATTTTTATGTTGATATTTTGATAAGTAGTCTAAAATGTCTTGCTGATACCAGATTATTATCAGGTTACATTTCAGAATGATCAAATGTAATACATAAATCTTTTATTTAACATCTAATTAAGGAAACTAAAATTGCTAGCTTTTGCTTATGAAATTAAAATAATTTTGTCAATGAAGGCATTACAAAATTTGATCTCTATATTTGATCTAAGATCTGATTTTCATGGTCTTTTTTTCTCTCCCCTAATTTACAGTCTCTTGTAGCATTTCCAAAGTTGAAACGTCAAGTTTTGCTGTATGAACCTTTAGTCAATTCACCCAAAGACTTTACAGAGGGAACTCTCTTCTCAGTGAACCAGGAATTCAGCTTAATGTAAGAAGTGATAACTGGTTTACTCACAAATGTTTTATAGATATTCAAAGATAACTTTTAATATTGAATGGTTCAACTGTTCTTAAAGTTGAATTTTGAGATATCATATTAGAATTGAACTACATTTTTTTACAGTTTGAAATTGTAAGAGTTAAATGTTTTGATATATCTATATTCTGCTTTAGAAATACAAATCTTTTCTTTTTCCTGATCTTTCGATTTGTTAAAACTATTATATTGACTGAAGACTGGAATTTAAATATTCTTTGAATTCTTTTAAATCAAACAAGCAGATTTAAATTCTTTACAAGTTTTATTGAAATAAATTACAACTATTTTCATTTATATACCTCTTGCTAATGAAGGATCTTGGCAAAGCCATTTCTTTAGTAAAATGACCAAACATCTTAAAGCAGAACTGTAAAACATATGGCTGTATAGTGTAGGTAACTCCCATCTCCCTTGTTTTCGTCGCTTAAGTATTTCAGTGATGCACTAAGTATTACCCTGTGGATTGCCTTCCCTGGACCATAATCTTCTGCTTCTGAGAAAGCTATTCTTAGCCCGCTAGAATTTTTAAAGTAGTACTGCAGATAAAAATTCTTAGTGATTGCAATTGGTGGAAATTGCAAACTGGCTGTTAAGTAAGTTTGGAATTGAATTGAATTGAATTGTGTTCCAGTGGCTGCAGGGCTGCTGCAGGGGCCAGAACTTTGAGGAAAAGTTGTAAATCCCTTGGTTCAGTGCCATCATAACTTCAAACAGTCTCTGTATGGATTATTGTTAACATATGAATACCCAAAAAGATGACATACTACGCACAGTATTCTTTATATTAGAAGGGCATTCATATAGCAGCGGGGGGGGGGGGGTTGTTTCTAAGGTAGAATAGCAGGACTCCTGAGTTCAGTTTGAATTCTGAAATTACATGGGCATAACCATGCAGAATTCTTGGGAACAATGCAGAACAATTCTTTTTGATACATTTTTACTTTTCAGTATTTCTTTCAGTCAGCTCTGGTATTTTCTGACAGTCTCCTATCCAAGTACTAACTGGCTTGGCTCTCTTAACTGCCAAATGTAAACCGTAATATAGAGACTGTGCAGAGAATTTATAGGCCAGGTAAACAGGCTCAGTTGTTCCCATGCCACATTTTTTGCTGACATTAAGGACAATGTAGTCATTTGTGCAACCAAAATCATTTGGTTTGAAGGTTGCTCATAAATTGTTGCTTATACAGTCTTGTGAGCCTTGTGCCTAATTTAGAGTTCTCATTAAAGGTGAGATGGCCTGGAATAATATAACTAAAGTACTAAATCCAGCAATTCTCAGCTTGAAGTTTATTTTTGTGATAAACTGTTTTTCAGCTTCAGTTCTCTTTCATATATTGTATTGAGATTGTGTTGTAATAAAAGTTTTTTTTAGGCAATATGCAATATTTGCAATTGAATTATACTGTTAATGAAGAACACAGAGTAATATGAGTAAAGCATTTTGAATATTAAGCATTTGTAATATTGATTATAGTGTTAGAGCACACTATTTTGTTAGTAAATATTAATTTCCTGTTGGCTATCAGTGCTTTCAGCCATAATAATACGTATAAATATAAAACAGTTAAATCTTTGTGAGCAAAATATTAACAAATCATGAAAAAGCCATTAAATATCCAAGTAAATGGAAAAAAACAGAATTGTTTTCCTAAAAATCATTGTATATGGATACAATTCTCAATGTCTGTATTCAGTTTCCAGTCTCTGTAGTCCAAGTAGCTATGTCTCTCAAATCTTCAAGAACGTCCATTGATTAAAACTAACCTATATATGTTTATTCTTCTTTTGCATTTTCTGTTTGGTTTTTTTTTTTTAGAAAAAATGCTAAAGTTCAAAAAAGAGGTAAAATAAACCTTATTGGTAGACTGCAGTTAACAACAGAGAGAATGAGAGAAGAAGAGAATGAAGGGATAGTCCAGTTAAGAATATTACGAACCCAGGTATGTTAACTGATTGTAAGTTGTTCTAATTCTGGAACCTAAGAGATATGATATGCAATTACGGTATACTGTTCAAAAAGTGGTATTTTGATGCTTGACAATCCCCCTCCCCTTCCTTCAGAATATGTAAGTAGATGAAAAGTAAAATAGGCTGTGGAGATTTCATACATTCAACTGTCTCACTTTTTCATCAGAAGGGCTTCACAAAGCAGACAGGTAAAAAATAGTTTTTCTGCTAAATTGCAAGACACAAACTGAAAACTGACAACTTCAGGGAAGAGTGTTTGAGTAGATTTCACTATATACAGTGCAGAAAAGAAAGAGTAGCAAGAAATCCAGGTTGATCTTTTAGTACTTCCACTTAAAAGTTCTTAGTTGATAGGTCCAACAATGAAGATGCCAGGGAGCCATTTTCAAGGTGCATTGCATGCCAAAATTTCCCAAGTTCTAGCAGCTGTACTTCAACATTACTAGGCACATACTACACGGATGACATTATAAAGGTGTTACTAACAAGTGCCCATTAGTAGAATCTGGCATGGGGAGATTATAAAGAAGTGTAAATTTGTAAATTAGAAAAAAACCTAAAATGTAAGTTTCCTGGTTTTGAGGGGTGTGTTTGTATGTATGTCTAGGGGAGGAATACATTGGTCATCAAGCTGATAGTCATCAGCCTGTAACTGGCTCTGTAGTGCCATATGGAATTCTAGATCACTTTGTAGGTTGCAAACTATAACTTAGCAAAGGTTTGCCTTCAGCTGTCCAAATCATAACTCTTGAGTGTTCTGCTTCTTTCTGTGATCCTTCTATCCCAGGAGTGTAAATCTCGATTTCATTGAGGGCCGTATCAGGGTTGTGTTTGATCTCGGGGGGTCAGGGTGCATGTGGCCAGCTTAACATCATTTGTGTCAGCGCATGTGGTGGCCCGAGCCCTCTGTCAGCAAAAACGGGGTCCAGAGCTCTGTTATTTGACTGCGACGGCCTCCTGCGGCCCTCCCAAGCTCCTTTTTCACTGGCAGAGGGTTGCAGGAGGCTGTCGCAGCTGAAAAATGGAGCTCAGGAGTCCATTTTCACTGGCAGAGGCATGCAAGCCGATCCTTCACTGTTTCCAGACAGCCCCGTGGGCTGCATTCGGGCCACGGGCCTTGAGTTTGACACCCCTGTTCTATGCCGTTTTGCCCATATGTTGGACCATAAATAATTCTGTCCCACACTTACTAAACCTTCCCTCAGATTTGCACCTTCTAGGTGTGTAGAGATTGCAGCTGCCAGAATTCCCAGACTGCATGGCTTAGTGAGTGCCAGATTGAAGAAGGATGTAAATGTAGAGGACAAGGAAAATGACCTTAACGGAAATACGCAGGCCATGTTGCCTTGTCGACAGAGTCTACGTGTATCTTTAACAAGGTCAATTTCTTACTTTCTACATTGGGATAGGTAGTAAGACCAAACGAAAATAGTCTTCTACATTCGCTCACAAGAATCCAGTGTTATAAGAGCCTTATGTATAACCTTATGTCATTTTCACATTATGCCCTACCATGTTTCCCCCAAAATAAGACCCTGTCTTATATTTTTTTTGAACCCCGAAATAAGCGCTTGGCCTTATTTTCGGGAAGGTCTTATTATTTTGGGGCACATGGAGCAAGATGGGGCTCCTTTTGCCATCTTACCTGATTTCCAGCTCTGTCTCTCTAACCCTAAGCAGAGGAAGTGGTAGGGACCGGTTGCGCATGCTTTTAAATATTTTCGGGGAGTGCTTACTTTCGGGGTGGGTGGGTGGGTTATTTTAGCACATGCGCTCAAAAGCCCGATTGAGATTATTATCAGGGGATGTCTTATTTTCGGGGAAACACGGTATCCATTTAGCTTGTTCCTGCATGATATTGCTAAAAACAATCATAGGCAACCAGGCTGGTGAGTATGTATATAAAGGGGTTCCTTTCTCTAAGCTGGTCTGACCTTCCCAGTTACTAAAACAAATTCTTTTAGTTGACAGAAGACTAACACAGTGACTTAAACAGATGCTTGTGCAATTGCGTATATTGTATCTCTTTCAACTTGTTCGCTAAATTCACTTTGCTTGTCTTGGACAAATATATCCAAAGTGCAATTTTCCCTTTTTCTCCCCCCCCCCTTTTTTTTTTTTAGGAGGCTATCATCCAAATAATGAAAATGCGGAAGAAAATTACTAATGCTCAACTTCAGACTGAATTAGTAGAGATATTAAAAAATATGTTCTTGCCGCAGAAGAAAATGATAAAAGAGCAAATTGAATGGCTTATAGAACACAAATATATCCGAAGAGATGAATCTGATATCAATACGTTTATATACATGGCATAGCCTAAGGATTTACTGGAAAATGCCAAGAAAATGTGCATTGGGAGTGGTTTGGGCAGAAAAAAAATACAAGAAGACTGTGCTGTAAAAGGACTTGACCTGCATTACTTACTCAAATTCCTGCCTTACCTTACCAGAGGACTTTATTTTGTCAGTCAATCTCTCTCTCTCTCTTTTTTTTCCAGTTAGCATGATGGTGTTCCCCTCATCTTGTGCACATTTTTAACAGCATGCTGGTTTTGTGGGGAAACAACATTCACAGAGAGCCCATTGTGAGAATGTTAGGATTTGATTTGCACCTGGAAGAGAACAGAATCTGGGATTTTTATATTACAGAACTTGCACAAAGAAAAAAATTTCAGATATTCATGCACTGAAAAACTTGCTAGTTTTCATTTTCACATAAAAAAAGAGAGAAGCAAATAGATTAGATGTAGCACTTCATACTTTGTGTTTTGGAACAACTGTCTAAATGTACTGTCCTCCTTTTGATCTCTTTCCCATGTATAATATTTGAACAACACACAAATGCATCACATCTATAGATACGTATTTATCTGTTAGCTTAAACAAGTGTTTCAGTATGAAAATCAGATTGGAATACTGGGATACTAGTAATTCTAACAGGATATATTACATATGTCACTTACTTTGCTTCAATCCCCCCCCCTTTTTTTTTTAAATATTCACTTTATTCATGGAAAGGTGTGTTTGTAGTGTAGTGGAAAAAAATATTAAATGTATTTGTTTATACATTTAATACTGGCATTCACTATTTTAGTAGGCTTGCAGAAAAGTAATGCATTAAACATAACCAGTACACAGTTCTCTCAAAATAGTAACATTTTGACAATCCTTATATATACTTTTATTTATTTGAAAATAACTAAACTTATGTTTTTACATGTAATTATACTCTGAAGAAAAAGAGAAAGCGTGGAAGAAGGCATGTCTTTTTGTCCAGTTTGACCAGATAACAGATTGATCGATCACATAGGCTGTTGACTTACTCTACCAACAAGAGTTGTACTATAGCCCCGTAAGTTTAGTGGGATGTATCAAACCCACCACTAGTTGAAGCCCCTTTTCTCTTTTCCTTAAAAAAAAAACTGCCTCAGATTTAAGTGAAGAAACACATACTAAGGCTGTGAAATATAGTTTAGTCTATAGAGAGCAAAAAGAGACAGAACTTCAGATTAAATTAAATGCTAGTAAAGGGACTCCCAAGCTTTTAGCTTCTCTAAATGATTTCCTACTGTGCCATATTGCTAGCACCTCTTTGCAAAACTACGTTTGAGATTTTAGCAATGCATATGAGTGTTCTTATCTTTCGGTTGTTACATTAGACTATGGCTGCTAATTGGTAGAAAAGTAAGATCAAGACAGACCATAATTGTGGGCCAAATGAATTTAGCAGGCTGTATTTTACATAACAGACAGTGCCAGGAATATAATCCAGTGGAAATGGAAATCGGTTCAAGCTGTAAGGTTTTCTTTTTCTGATTTCTCATCTGTACTCCCTTGTATACAATCTTCCTGAGTAAATTCTTAAAGAGTGCATGACATGTCCACAGGGGAAGGAAAATTCGTCCCCTCCCCCAAATTGGAAACTGATCTTTGAATTCTGCCTCAAAACCTTGCACTGATGCACACATGCAGATTATAACTACCAACTCTAATGAATGTCCCAGGGCTAGGTTGAGAGAATCCTACCATGGTGCAGTGGAGAATTGCAGACATTCATGGTTATTAAAAAAAAAAAGCAAGTAAATGAAGACAGGGTGCTGACCTGAAGTTTCATCATCTGTACTTATGTGCATTTTTTATTACTTGTAGAACAGAGATTAATATTTTTTAAAGTGTTCGCTGCAAACTTAACATAGGATTGTTAAAATTTCAATTTCAAAATGTTGTGAATAAAAGTCAGAAAAAAGTTGTATATATTATCCAACATTCAATATATGCTAAAGGAAAGAAAACTAGAATTGATTTACCAAGAAGTCTTTTGTACATGCTACAAGATTTCTAAAACTCTGCATTTGATTTGGAAATAAAGTTAGAAATGGGTAGAAAAAGACAAAAAAGTTTTTTTTAAAGAAAGTATGTACATATTTCTAAAATTCTTTGGTAGAGTCCTTTTGACTTTGCTTCCTGTTACTTCGGCTGTGAAAGGAGGAGGCATGGTGGCATTGAATATCCAACCAGCCCTAAACCTCATATTTACTGATGTTCAAATGCTAGCAATCTGACTTTCAGAATGATTTCATTTCTTAGCAGGGCAAGTCTTTTAAAAGTTACATTTTGTGTCTGACTTCTAACTTCCTTTAGGCCAGTGTTTCTCAACCTTGGAAGCTTGAAGATGGGTGGACTTCAACTCCCAGAATCCCCCAGCCAGCGCTGCTGGCTGGGGGATTCTGGGAGTTAAAAGTCCACCCATCTTCAAGCTACCAAGGTTGAGAAACACTGCTTTAGGCTTAATGAATAGCTCTTCAGAATTACCTCTCTCTGCGCTTCCTTCTGCCTCTTGGAAACAGAGATAACTGATGCAGTGAAAGAGATTATTTTTTGAAGGGGAAATTGCTAGACACCCCAGGTATACATGGAATCGTTTTAGGAGCACTCGTGTGCCTGGATGTTGCTAATGGAAGACTGTCCTTATTTACATTAAAAACATTGAGTACTCATGTCTTACCTTTTATACCCATTTCATTCATAATTTAAGTGGGTTTAAAGCCAGAAAATAGAACAAACAGTACGCTACAAACCTGGTTTCAGTACTTATGCACATTGGAATACATGCCATGTAAAACATGATTCAAAACTCACACCAGCAATTTTCTTACAGCTGCAGCATCACATTTAGCATTTCTGCTCGGACACTTTCAACAAGATGCCCTTAAGGCTAACTTTGTTGTGAAGGGAGTTATATATGGTTTAAAAATATACGCAGAAGTGTGGTGGATACTTTCACATCTAAAAGTAAATTAAATACCGGTAATCAGTCCTTGCAATATGGCACTTTTCAAGCTGATTTTTTTAGCTTTGGGTTATTTTTTTTTTTTTTGTTCCCGCCAAAGACCTAGAATAAAGAGGTGCTGCTTCTAGGGGGGGAAATGTTGCCACAAGCATTGCCACTGTGGTTTGTATTAGGTTATATTCTAAATGTGAAAAATATTCTATGAAAAATAATGTGAGTTGCATTTGATTTTAACTATACTTACAAAATGTTTTGTCACAACTAATGAGGTTCATACTCTACTTTGAAGTCTTCCATTTTTTTCCTTAATCCCATTGATGTCTTCGTGTACTATCTATTCATTTATTGTTTTTCTTGGAGCATAGTGTAGTTAAATTTAAGTTGTAGTGGTGGTTCTTTCTCCTTTCCCCGTTTTTTTTTTAAAGGTAACATGACCTGAGTAATCATAAACTTTGGATTTTATTTGCATTATGGTATCAGTTGTGGAAGGTACACGTATAAAAATACAGAGGGGAGAATTTTGATAGGTTCATGGACAAATTTTGGTATCTTGAGTGCAAAATTATTTTCATGGAACTAGTTGGAATGCTGTGTTTGTAAATTCAAGGTTCTATGTGTGAAATAAAACTGTACTCAAGAGCATTTTTGTTAATAGACTATATGTAGCCTGGAGTACAGCGCAAACTTGAGTTTCCAAGGTTGTAATATCTATCTACATATGGTAATTTACAGTTTGAATGTATGCCACTACATATGAGATAATGCTGTACAATTTTGACTGGTAGCAGTTTCTTGTATGGCAGTCTGGCTGAACTATTTTGATGTACTGCTTAATTTTTGGATTTTATTTTTTAAGTTGTATAATTTATTTTCATGCAAATAAAATGTAATATAAAATATTCTAAAAACAATATCATGACTTTTTTGTTCTAAGGATTTCTTGCATTTATAATTCTACCCCACATCAGTAACCATATTAACCAAGATCTGAAAATGGCTTCCTCAGCTCTTTCCATGTTTTGTAAGATTGGGAACTACTTGATTAATGCTTTAGTAACAATTTTGTTCGCATGATTTGCTAAACCGTGGTTAAGTAAATAACCTAGTTGTCTAGGTTCACACTGAACCATAATTTAAGCAGATGTGATGGATTTGTAAAGTTTAGGTTACAATATTGTTACCTAGTTTTTCTTTTACCAGTTCTTGAAAAACAACCAACAGACAGAATAACTGACCTTACTAGAAATAGATGGAATATAAAATGTAGATTTTGAATCCCAGAAAGGGGACTATAACCTCATCAGACTTTCTTAAAATCTGCCTTTTCAGATGTGCTACAACAGCTCTTTGGGAGAATTCAAGCATCAGCTTCTTCCCAAGCTAATAGTAAACATAAAATGCAAGATAATTTTAAGGGTATTTTGTAATATGGTGCCCATATTATTTACCTGGGTGGACCCCATCTGGGAAGTTAATATACTGAAAGAAAATAGTTGCAAATCACTTTTACATTATAGCCAACAACAACAATAAAAAGAGCATGGGTGGATGGTCAGCAAAATTCTACTAAGGATTACCAGAGATAGCAACATACCTATTTTAACCTGGATCAAATAAACCAACTTTATAATCCTTCCCTTTACTTTTAACAATCTTGGTCTTTAATCCCTTAAAATAATGTCCTATAATTTGATTTCATTTTTTCTTTTTCTTCTCACAAAATCCTTCATAACTTTTAACAGGTCTTTTGTAAATCCGATATAAGTCACTCTTCTGGTTTGTTATTTGTAACAACTTTTAATTATTAAGACTCAACTGGTTTCATTTGTATATCCAGTATATCATCCTTTTTCTTAGCATTCTTGTAACCTTTCATTTTTAAATTCACTTTCAGATTAGTCTGAGTCTTATTCTTCCATGACACTTTTATATGTGCCTGGCCTGACCTAACCTCATCTAAAAACTACTTTAAATTTTATATTCTGAATCTGCCCCAGAAACTTGAAATGATCTAATTCAATACTATATCCGAACCTAACTATTTAATTATATTTTAAATCGTTTTTTTCAATTCCTTTATTACATGTATATTTCGTTCAACTGTACACCGCCCTGAGTCCTTCGGGAGTAGGGCGGTATATAAATTTAATAAATAAATAAATATACTATTTATAATGGCAAACATTTTTAGAAGTAACTTCCAAGTCCATTATTCACAATTATCCTTCAAGACATCCAATGTTAAAGAATTTTGCTCCATCCTCTGTTAGCAAGTCGAATTTAAGTGTTCTTATCTTCTCTTTTAATTGGAATCTTTAGTTCCTTCTGGTTCCTTCTGGTGACCAACCTTCAAAATAGTTTCCTTTTTTTTTTTAGAATTCAAAACCACAGCATTTTTCTACAGGAATAATTCTTATAATTAATTTCAAAATCTTATTTCATATCCATCTGGACCCTTAGCTCATTTATAACTTTCAAAAATCAATAGTCCAATCACCTTTTCACTTTTTTTAAAAAAAGTCCTTACCTTAAATTCATATTTAAAAATTACTTCAATGAGGATTGGAAGAATTGGTGAATGTCATAAAACCTGCAATTTCAAAGGTTCTTAATATTTGAAAAGTAGTAAAAAGTGATTCCAAAAGTGATTAAGAAACAAAGCCCGATGAAAATTTATCTCTATATAGGCTAAGTTGTAGTCTCTCAATTCCCAGCTATTTGATTCACAAGCATACCACCCCCCCCCAAAAAAAACCCTCAGATCCTACAGTATATTCATGAGGAGCAGCTATCCACAGTACCAGTGAGCAATATCACCATCTATGCCAAGTTTTTGCTGGCCAAGATCCACCCTCTGGCTCCTTATCTCAGCCATAATATTACCATCTATTACCACCTGGCAGACGGTACAGGATAATAAAAACAAGGACAAATAGGCTGAAAAACAGCTTCTATTCCATGGCAATAACCATATTGAATTATACGGTATAGTGCAATATCGGGTTTTCAATTTCAATTATATAAAATGTAAAGGATGTATGTTTGTGTTTTTATTTTTATAGTTATAATGTACACAGAAGATGGCATTTAATTTCGTTGTACTGTTGGAAGAAAAATCCTTCTGGGTTCAGCTCCAAATGGGGAAAAAGACACTGGAAACATGGAGACTGCTTGGAAAGATGGTTTAATGGTGGACAGGATCACATGGTTTGAGTTTCTGAACAGAAAAGGGCAGAGATGCTGCGAGTTCCTGGGTTTTATGCCCTCTCTGGGCTCCGAACTTCCTGGGGCACAGGAAGAGTATCCTGATTGGTTGTCAGATTCCCAGGGGGTGCGGGTCTTAGCCAGCCTTGCTGGCTGATGTAATCTTCCCAGGTGCCATGTGGTGAGTTTCTGTTGCTAGATGGGCCCTATTGTGTTGCAGATGATGGTCCATTGACAAAGGTGGGGGGGGGGAGGCAGGAAGGTAGGAGCTGCTTTGTCTTTAAAACATGTTTCTCCATTTCTCATCCAGGGAAATATATTCTGCCTTTTTAATATTACCTAAAATATTTCATTCTTCTAGGAGAGTGGTGGGTGCTAACTTCCTACAGTACCATGTGCAATGACAATAAATGTCTACTTTGTCATATCCTCACTAGAATTCATTGACTCTTTTTACAATTGGACAGCTACCTTGAGTGCTCAGTATATTGAAGTCAGGGAATAGATCAAGGAGAGAGAGGGGGGGAGTGGGAGAAAGAAGGGAGGGAGAGAGAGAGAGAATTTACTGAGTACATTCATAATGAATCCATCCTGCTCCATTTTCAAAGGCCCTAAAAATATGGCTTTGTTAGTAGGTCTGGGGACCACAAATGGAAATGGATCCTATCAAGTGGCTAACTTAATTGTATTCTTGCTGCTGTGGGGGGTGGGTGGATGGAGAAGGTTTTTTTAAAAAAATAATGGTAGAATATGGTGGAATTTTCCATCATATTTTCCCATTTTTAAATGTTGTAACCTATGTGTGACCTGGCGGCTATATAAATTTGTTAAAATAATAAGTTTTCTAAGTGTAAAACAAAGCTTCCATCACAACAAGGCTAGCAATTTCCTAATATCTAGGGGGCTACCACAAAGAAGGAAGTCAATCTATTCTCCGAAGCATCTGAAGGCAGGACAAGACATAATCGATGGAAACTTACCAAATACAGAGCTAACCTAACTAAGGAGAAATTTACTGACAGAGAACAATTAATCAGTGGAACTGCTTGCCTTTAGAAGTTGTGCTCCATTACTGGAGATTTTTAAGAACAGATTGAACAGCCTGTCAGATATTGCCTACGTATGATGCCCCAGGCACCAGAAGGGGTT
>WNWU01000016.1:496974-533351 GCA_012654045.1 Ptyas mucosa
ACGGGCCTACCAGGCCCTCATGTGCCAGGAGTGGGGGGGGAGGGGGTTGCACATGCATGCGTGTGGGCACGTGCGCGCATGACCCGCCCCCGCCCCCCCTCTCCTGGCACGCGATGGCAAAAAGGTTAGCCATCACTGGCCTATACTGAGCCAAGGTGGCGCAGTGGTTAGAGCGCAGTACTGCAGGCTCCTTCTGCTGAGTGCAGACTGCTTGCAGTTTGGCAATTCATTTTCAACAGGCTGAAAGTTGACTCAGCCTTCCATCCTCCCGAGGTGGATAAAATGAGGACCCAGATTGTTGGGGGCAATATGCGGGCTCTGTAAACCACTTGGAGAGGGCTGTAAAAAGCACTGTGAAGTGGTATATAAGTCTAAGTGCTATTCAGGGGTGAAATGTAAAATTTGTTACTACCGGTTCTTTGGGCGTGGCTTGGTGGGGGGGAATGTGACTGGGTGGGCATGGCCAACCTTTTTTTTTATTTTAACTTTTCAAAGCATTTTTTCTGCAAATACAAAAAAATGCTTTGAAAAGCCTCTGCTGATCAGGAACACAGCTGGGATTGTCAGAGCCTTTTCAAAGCATTTTTTAACCACCTCTTCCCCGGAAGAGGTTGCAGAAAAAAATGCTTTGAAAAGCCTCTGAGATCTCAGCTGAGTCGCGCGATCATCAGAGGCTTTTTTTTTACTTTTAAAAGCATTTTTTCGGCGGAAGAAGTTATAGAAAAAATGCTTTTAAAAGTAAAAAAAAAAAGCCTCTGATGATCATGTGGCTCAGCTGAGCATGGGGGGGGGGACAGGATGCAGGGATTTTTGCTACTGGTTCTGGAACCACCTGCCGCCATCGCTACCGGATCGGGCGATCCAGTCCAAACCGGGAGCATTTCACCCCTGGTGCTATTGCTATAAACTGTAACAAAGAAGATCAACTTAAATTTATATAATTCTTGTAAAAGAAAATCAAAAGAAATTTCTTTGTATTTCTCTTTTCTTCTTGTTTCTGCATTTTTGACTTTGTTCGCTCTTTACTTTTCTTTCTCTCTTAATTATATTAGTTCTTGTTTTTTTCTTTAAAAAAATCAATAAAATTATCCTTTAAAAAATCTCATCCATTTTGCTAATAGTAATACCAAAGATACCAGTTATAACTGTGTATACTTTAGTATGTGCTCCTAAGATTCCTTTCTTTCTCACTCTGTTTTTTTTCTGGATTATATAAAATAGTTGATTTACTTGAAAGGGGACAATCAGTCTTGACCTCCTTGTGTTTACCTGAAAGATAAGAAAGAAGTATGAACATCAGGGCACTGAATTAATTTTATAGTTTTGAACAAAGTTTTTCTTAACAGAGGTTTAAATAGCAGAAGACTTCTCTTGCTGCATTCGGCTGAATGCAGTTAAATACATGATTGATATCTTTCAGAGGGAGTTTTCTGGAAGATTCCATCCTTGAATTGCTGAATTTTGCACGTCCTCTTTTCTGAGGAAACACAGGTTACAGGTGTAGAGAATTAATTTTGAACCTTTATTGGACTTAAGTTACAAAGCTATCCCTTCCATAATTATCATACATATTTCTCTTATTAGGTATCCCTTCTCAAGAAGTGAAAGAAGTATACATGGGAAATGTTATCCAAGCTGGAGAAGGACAGGCTCCTGCAAGACAAGCGACCCTTGGTGCCGGTACTAAGATTCTTTTCATTATTTGACATCTATCTGAGATTTATTTCAGTAAATAAAAACTCTTTTAGATGTAGTTAGGTGGTGTCTCAATGTCTCTTTGTACAGTATGTCACAGAAGTGAGTACACCCTCTCAGATTTTGCAAATATTTAAGTATTTCTTTTCATGTGAATAACTTTGAAGAAATGACACTTGGCTACAATGTAAAGTAGTGAGTATACAGCTTGTATAACAGTGTAAATGTGCTGCCCCCCAGGGGTGGGTTCTACTTACCTTTACTACCTGTTTGCAGCGGGGCCGCGCGCTCTTCTGCACATGCGCAGAAGCGTTTTGGTGGTGTCAGGGTCGGTGGGCGGAGCCTCTTGCCGGTTTTACTACCGGTTCTATAGAACTGGTGCGAACCGGGGGCAACCCACCACTGCTTCCCCCTCAAAATAGTGCAACACATAGCCATTAATTTACACTGTTATACAAGCTGTATACTCACTACTTTACATTGTAGCCAAGTGTCATTTCTTCAGTGTTCTCACATGAAAAGAAATACTTAAACATTTGCAAAATGTGAGGGGGTGTACTCACTTCTGCCATATACTGTATATGCTAAAAAAGTTTTTAGAGTTTTCGTGATAGGTTATCTTTACATTTTGCTTGCAGTTCTTTTTATTATTTATTATCTGATTAGTTTATCTTTATTTGGCACAGGCTTACCAGTTTCTACTCCTTGCACAACCGTCAACAAAGTTTGTGCTTCTGGAATGAAATCCATTATGATGGCAGCCCAGAGCTTGATGTGTGGGAGTCAGGTAGGAGAATCTGTACTTTCACGATTTGTGGATATATATGAACTTTGAACTTCTTTATTTCAAAGCAAAGAAAGAAGGCCACAATTCTTAGTCTACAAATGACCATTGTTGGTTAAAAGTCTTGTGAATGAATTATTGAACTGATACTCTGAATATCAAATGAAAAGTATCAACTGAAAGATTAGAAAAATACTTCTACCCTGATGTTGGTGACTGAATTTTTTTTTAAATGTATAATTTATCCTTTTTTAGAAAGGCTATTTTTACTACTAACCATATACATTTCAGCATTTCATAATTTGCAAGAATCTACAACTTTTAATGCACAATTTTATTTATTTTTATTTTTTTATTTATATGATATTTATATGATATTTGATACTTTGTTGATAAATAAATGAGCGTATTATATGTTTAGGTGATTTTTACATTTTTTTTCCTGTTTATTTGGTTTGATTTTTTAATTTTGGTACATTGTTTTTGTATATTGTTTTATCGGTATTTCTTTTTTAAAAAAAATTGCAGTAAAATAAAATAAGTCTTAAGTACAGAGGGCTCTTTATTTAGGTCCTTTTCAATTTCAGCACCCTTAAAACCTTCTGCATAAGGTTGAGTTATTTGGAAGTGGCGTATTCTCCCTTTCTGTTCTATCATGGAAACATTTCTGGTGGTGGAAGTGTACAACTGGATTTCAATTCCAAGTATCATCATCTTTTAACGACCCCATCATCCCTTGCGGGGTGGAGTCTGGGCAACTGAATGGAGCTAGCAGGGTGTTTTTAATGGCCGAATGCCCTTTCTGTCTCCAGTGTAGAGTTTTGTGCAGATATATTCTCGGTGTGCCCAGAGAGAGAAGTATCTGCCTCTGCCTAGCCCTAGGATCAATCTCACAGCCTCCTGATTGTGAGGTGAGAGCTCTATCTCTAGGCCACCGCACCACTCCATTCAATTCCAAGAATCTCTTTTCATATTGTTACATGCATGTATACGTGTGTATATATGTATGTATCTATGTATGTATGTATGTATATATGCTAAATAGCTGTAAAATCTTCTAACAGGATGTGATGGTGGCTGGTGGGATGGAAAGCATGTCAAATGTCCCCTACACCATGACCAGAGGAACAACGCCTTATGGAGGAGTAAAGCTTGAAGATTTGATTGTCAAAGATGGCTTGACAGATGTTTACAACAAGATCCACATGGTGAATGCTAATGTCTTGGGACTATATTTCGTTTTAAACTTTTAAATACTTTTGAATCATTTTTGAATAAAAACAAATTGCTTACAGTTCATTTAACATGTACCCTATTTCCCCACAAATAAGACATCCCCTGATAATAAGCCCAATCGGGCTTTTGAGCGCGTGGCAATAAGGCCAAGTGCTTATTTCAGGGTTCAAAAAAATATAAGACTGGGTCTTATTTTCAGGGAAACACGGTAGTTTTTCCCAATCCTGCTGGCACAGGTTGGGTGGAACTACATCTTAGAAAATGGTTGTCCAGAAAGTAACAGTTGTTGAGTTTTTCTTTTCCTATTTTAATCACATGTCCTAATGTCATTATTTTCTAATTGCTGGCCATTTATATGAAACAGGGATGGAAAACAATTGCTCAAAGCATTCAGGCAAATGACTATTAATAGGAATGGGAGAACTCAGCAAAGAAGTATTTTGTAAACCTCCCAGAGTTTTTGGGAATTGAGCAACATATCAATTTTAATAATAAAATAAAACAATAAACATCATTTTGAGGGCCAGCCTCTTTTGAAATTGTTTTCAGAAAGTTCATAGAATTAGATGCCTGGTATTCCATTGTCACATAGTCAGGATCGTATCTTTTATTTGGTCACATTTTCTACTAGGACGTGACTATGCAAGCTGTTAAGATAGACACTAATATCCAAATATTGGTTATCTCTTCACAATGCAAGAGACTTTTAAAAAGCGCTGTGCATGTTGGTTTCCTGTTTTAGAGTTTTTATAAAACAAATCTTTCCCAAGTTAGCTTGGGAAACAGGTAAAAGAGGAAAAAACAGGTAAAAACTTCTTTTGGTTAGTTAGAAGCTGTTATCACTTAAGTCAGTGTTTCTCAACCTTGGCTACTGGACGATGTGTGGACTTCAACTCCCAGAGTTCCCCAGCCAGCAGAGTTGAAGTCCACACATCGTCCAGCGGCCAAGGTTGAGAAACACTGACTTAAGAGATGCTATAGACAAAATCTCTGCTACCATGGGGTTGGTAGTTTGCAATCTTCTAAAATTGCCTGGAGGCCTTTTTGATGCAGTAATTTAAAAAGCCTTCTATTCAAATCTTTTTTTAAAATTTCTTTTCCTATTGGGCTGTAATTAATACAGGTGGTCATCAAGTTATGACCAGTAGTAACTCAACACAGATGTAGCTCAGGATAGTCATGAAATGGGTGGACACATGACCAACTTGATTTTTATGACTTTTTTTGCACTGGGTTGTTAAATGAATCATGGTCATTAAATGATTTGGTGATTTTTTTTTTTAATTTCAAATTTATATGCCGCCCTTCTCCCTGGGGATTCAGGGCCGTGTACAGCCAAATAAAAACATATAATACAAACATTTAAAAACAGTTAAAAGAATATATATCCGTTTGGCCCCAAATTTAAAATGACAAATCAATTTAAAATTATTTAAAAATTGGTTAAGCCAGCCTGGCTTGCTGAAAGCAAACAGATGGTTCACCACGATGCAGTTTTACCAAAAATTGGAAGTAAATGCCAGTTTTTGGCAAAAATATAAAATGTGGCTATATGTCCATGGCACATTGTAAATGGCCAGAAATGTGGCTTGATTGCCAAGCACCCGAAATGTGATCATGTGACAATGAGAGGAGTTCGAATCTGGGTCATATGTACCAGTCAGGTGGGTCTGTTGAATGGCTGTTAAGTGATCAATCATAAGTCAAGGACTATCTACTATTTTAAACTTACAGTGAATATGAGCAAGGGAAGTTTAAAATAGTTAGTACAGGTACTATACATATACTACACATTAGTGTATTTATTCAGTTAAATTATCAATTGCTGAAAATGTTTTAGCTCAAAGCTGCTATCCATTATAATGCATGTGGTTTGAATTAATCTTAAATTTCATTAGGAATTTAAGATCAATTCAAACCACATTCACTATAAGTAAATTATATGCAGCATAAGATATGTAAGTGATCTCTATACTTTACAAAGCCTCATATTTCTTTTTTTCTTTTTCATTGCTCCCCAGGGTAATTGTGCTGAGAATACTGCTAAGAAATTTTCTATATCACGGGAAGATCAAGATACTTATGCTATAAAATCCTATACCAAAAGCAAGGAGGGTTGGGAATCTGGAATATTTGCAAAGGAAATTGTGCCTGTTACTATTTCACAAAAAGGTAGTATTAATATTAATATACAATACCTTCTCCGTTTTAAATTGTTTTGACATATGGCATACTTCATTTTCCAAATGTGAAATCCAATATAGTAGTAGTAGAATCAGGGGTGGGATTCAACCGGTTCAGACTGGTTTCGGTGAACCGGTACCCTGTTTCCCCCAAAATAAGACATACCCTGATATTAAGCCCAATCGGGCTTTTAAGGGCATGGCAATAAGACCAAGCGCTTATTTCAAGGTTCAAAGAAATATAAAACAGGTCTTATTTTCGGGAAAACAGGGTAGTTCCGACGATCAGCTGAGAGCGAACCAGTTTGCTCCGACGATCAGCTGGGCCCGCTGCGCTATACTGACCTATATTTTCTTTGTTTGAAACCAAGCTGATAGGCGCGGCAGAGAGGATTGCCGCGCCTCAGCTCTTTTACTCACCAGGGCTGCAGTAGAAGGCAAGTTTTAGAGCTGTTTTGAAACACACTGCACGCACAGGGAGCGCGTGTTTGGTGCACTCAGTGAACCAGCTGTTACAGTGGTTGAATCCCACCACTGAGTAGAATGGATAACAGGACTTTGTTTTTCTTAACTGTTATTTGACTGATCTCCAGCATTAATACATATTTGAAGAATTATAAGTAAAACATACCTAATTTAAATCAGAATTTTCTGATTTTGATGATTTCAATGCCTTAACTTAAATCAATCCACTCATATACGAGAGTTGTGATGGCAAACCTGTGGCACGCGTGGAGCCATATCAGTGGCCATGTGAGCGTTGCTCTAGCTGAGCTCCAGTGTGCATGCGCGCACCGGCCAACTGATTTTCAGGCCTTCCGGGCCCACCAGAAGTTGGGAAACAGGGGGCGGGGCGCATTGAATTATGGGTGTGAGCATGCGTGCACGCGATCCCCCGCTTTTGGCATGCGATGGCAAAAAAGTTAGGCATCACTGTACTAGAGCAATGAAACATGAGATGGACAGGGCAAGAAATGAAATGATGCAGAAGATTCTTATATGTTCAGCTGTCCTTTGGAAAATAACAAAATGTTAACATCCAGCAGGTCACTGATAAAGCCTCTTTGCTGGATTGGACTTTGACTTTGGTCAAAGTTTCCAATCTTTTTTTACTAAACAGAATCTTTACTTTAGGGAAACCAGACACAGAGGTTAAAGAAGATGAGGAATACAAGCGGGTTGACTTCAGTAAAGTTCCAAAATTGAAGACGGTTTTCCAAAAAGAAAATGGTAAGATTTGATATCCGTTTTTAATGTGCTAGAATTTATTTCAGATCTTGGCTGTCCATGGTGTTTTCAAGAGTCTTCTCCAATAACAAATTTCAGTGGTATCAATGCTCTTCCTATCTTGCTTCTTCAAAGTTTCCATAGAGTGTCACACATTCCAATATTTGAATATGTTTTTGGAAAGCCTTCATGACTGTTCTACAGAGTGCTAGTTTGCAATGTATTTCTTGATGGATTGCTTGTTTAAGATTATGCCCATCTATGTTGCATTTAGACTGCTGTACATTTTATGACCATTGTTTGACACCGGGTGAAGTAGGAATTGGTAACACCATAGGATAGTGCTTCTCAATTTTTTCTTTTATGGCTCTAAGCCAGAGGTATCAAAGTCGATTTCATTGAGGACCGCATCAGGGTTGTGTTTGAACTTGGGGTGCTGGGGTGGGCGTGGCCAGGTTGACATCACTCGTGTCAGGGGTGCCTGTGGTGGTCCGAGCCCTCTGCCAGTGAAAACAGGCTCCCAAGCTCCCTTTTCGGTTGCGATGGCTGCCTGAAATCCTCTGCCAGTGAAAACAGAGCTCGGGAGGGCCGCGTACATTTTCGCTGGCAGAGGTACCACGGGCGCTGTTTCCAGGGCAGCCCCGCAGGCCAGATCTAAGCACCCCATGGGTTAGATCTGGCCCACAGGCCTTGAGTTTGACATTTATCTAAGCCATTTATCAGATAGTTCTTATTTAAATGTCCCTGCTATAATTGGATAATTGGTTTGTGTGTCATTACTCAAAGAAAAAACACTTTTACCCAATTTTGGTTAGTTTATCCAGATTTAGGAAGTGCCATTGTAGGGGAATGCATTGTGCTTAAATTGTTCTTCCTAGTAAATTGTTTTTCCTTATTGATTTTTTTCCCCCAGGCACAGTCACTGCTGCCAATGCTAGTACGCTGAACGATGGAGCAGCTGCTTTGGTACTGATGACTTCAGAAGCAGCCAAAAGACTGAATGTGAAGCCATTGGCTAGAATAGTAGGTGAGAATCATCCTTCCCTTTGGTGAAATCATCGTATACAGGTAGTCCTTGACTTATAACAGTTCGTTCAGTGACTGTTCAAAGTTACAATGGCACTGAAAAATGTGACTTATGAGCATTTTTCTCACTTACAGTCATTGCAGCATTCCCATGGTCATGTGATCAAAATTCAAATGTTTGACATCTGACTCATATTTATGACGATTGCAGTATCCCGGGGTCATGTGATCCCCTTTTGTGACCGTCAGACAAGCAAAGTCAATGGGCAAGTCAGATTCATTTAACAACCATGATTCATTTACCGTTACATTTACTAATGTAACAACTGCAGGGATTCACTTAACAACTGTGGCAAGAAAAGTCATAAGATGGGGCAAAATTCGACTACTGCAATGATCTCTACCTGGGGCTGCCTGTGAAGACCACCCGGAGGCTTCAGCTGGTGCAGAATGCGGCCGCGTGGGTTGTTGCGGGAGGGACCCGATACTCCCATATTACACCACTCCTGTGCGGTTTGCATTGGTTGCCGGTTGACCTCCGGGTGAGATTCAAGGTGCTGGTGTTAACCTATAAAGCCCTTCATGGCTTAGGTCCCGGTTATTTGTCGGACCACCTGCAACCAGCGTCAACTTCCCATTGCCCGGTACGCTCTCACAGAGAGGGCCTACTCAGGGTGCCGTTGGCTAGACAATGTCGGCTGGCGACCCCCAGGGGTACAGCCTTCTCTGTGAGCGCCCCCACCCTTTGGAATCAACTTCCCTTGGGGCTCCGGTTGGCCCCTGACCTTCGTACCTTCCACCGTGAATTGAAAACCTGGCTATTTATGTCCCCGGGCCTGGACTGATGGGGTAGTATATTTTAATTTTTTAAAAATACTTTTTTTGATATTTTTTTATGTGTATTTGTTGTTTTTAATAGTCGCTTGGTCGATTGCCGTTGTGAGCCGCCCTGAGTCCTTGGCGATAGGGCGGCATACAAATTTTATAAAATAAATAAAATACATTTTTAAAAAATTCACTTAACAAATGTCTCACTTAACAATGTAAATTTTGGGCTCCATTGTGGCCATAAGTCGAGGGCTACCTGTATTTATATTTCCCCGAGTAAGATCAATGATGGATGTCTTTTGATTTTGTTTTATCTATGGATTAGGCAGGAAGGACAGATTTTTGATCAAGTGATTTCAACCAATTGCAATTTTGCCAAAAGCCAAAAATGTTTTTAAAACCATAGCTTTGGAACCTTTCAGTGCATTTCTCTTGCATGGACTTTTTAAAGTATTTTTTAAGGCAAGGGTGTCAAACCTAAGGTCTGTGGGCCACGTCCATCCCGCAGAGTGCTTAGATCTGGCCCGTGGGGCTGTCCTGGAAACACCGAAGGACTGGCCCGTGGTGCTTCTGCCAGCGAAAATGGAGTTCGGGAGAGCTAGGAGCAACCCTCCCGAGCTCTGTTTTCGCTGGCAGAGGGTTGCAGGAGGCCGGCGCAGCTGAAAATGGAGCTGAGGAGCCCATTTTCACTGGCAGAATGCTTGGGCCACTGCAGGCGCCCCCGACATGAGTGATGTCAAGCTGGCCACGCCACCCTGGCCATGCCCACTCCAGCTTCCCGAGATCAAACACAATCCTAATGCGGCCCTCAATGAAATCAAGTTTGATACCCCTGTTTTAATGAACTCTGAAATTGTGCTCCTGATAGAGGAATCATTGCCAGAATAAAATTCAATATTACGAGTAAGCACATTTAACAGCATGTTTCTTTTCTAATTCGCGTTTCTGTTCCTGCAGGTTTTGCAGATGCTGCTGTTGATCCTATTGATTTTCCCATTGCACCAGCACATGCTGTTCCTAAGGTGACCATCTCTACCATTGCTGTACCTCCATTTAGTTGCTCATTTAATTCTGCATTTAGTCTTCAGTGGAAATGTAATATAACGGAAGTTAAAATGAATTTCTAAAGTAGATTATTTGCTTTAGGTTGAAAAACAAATCTAAAAAGTTACAAAAATTAGAATTAATTACTTTGGGGTGGTGGTTTGGAATTGAGTGAGCCATTGCATTTTAGTTCTGGTTACTTTTGGAGAAATTAATGCCCAATTGTATCTGAACAACTGGAATAAAATAATCAAGTAACAAAGTGACACTGCCATATTATGCATAATATCTAATTTAATGTAATGTACTGTTTTCTGCTCACATTCTACTTTAAGACTGTGACCAAATGGGTCCATTTAGCATCTGATCTAATGAAGAATTTTAGAGAACTCAAAAACTTCCTTTGTTTTGTAAATATAATTTTATTATGTACTATTTTAATTGATCAGTGTGCGTGCTTTGGTATTTCAATGGATTTGGCTGTTTGGATTAACCGCTGTCTTTGCAAAGTGTTTGCTCTTATTCTGGCTCTGACATTTATTTATTTATTATATGCTCTTCTGGCTCTGACATTTATTTATTTATTATATGCTCTGTGTTTTCCAATGATCCAAGACCATTTATTGAAAATCAATTGTATCCTTTTTAGAATGAAAAGGATCCATTAAAATGAAAATAAAAGGATAAGATTTGGGACTGGAATTTGTCACTAAGTTACACAGTTGTAAAGTGTGACATCATGGGACCACGCTACTTAGCAAACGTTTCCAACGTTTCTGGTTGCCATCGTTAAGTGAATCCCATGTTATGCATGACATCACGTGGTCACCCATTTTTGACCTGCTGGCTTCCCCGGTGACTTTGCTTATTGGAAGCCAGCAGTGAAGATCACAAATAGAAAGATCATGGGACTGGGGGACGCTGCAATGTTGTAATTGCAAGCTTGTCATTGGTTCCTTGATTGTGATCATGTGACCACTGGGATACTGCGATAGCCAGAACTTTGGGGCCATAAATACCATTTGTTCAGTGCCATTGTAAGTTTGACCGGTTGCTGAATGAGTAGTCATTAAGTGAAGGCCACCTGAATTCTTTTACCATAATTGAACCATCTCCCCATAGATTTAGGCCGTTATTGGCTTTACAATTTTGCAAGGGTGAGAATCTATTCCGACTGCCTAGTTTTAAAAGCTAACGGATTTCAGCTTAGATAGGGGTTGTTATCTATATTTATTTATTTATTTATTTATTTATTTTATTTATTTATTTATATTTATATGCCGCCCTTCTCCGGAGACTTAGGGCGGCTTACAATGCGTTAAGCAATAGCCTTCATACTTTTGTATATTTATACCTTAGGGCTATGTTTGTGTGGTTTTAATCATTTTAAAAAAAATGATTCTATTTTTCCCATTGTAATTAAGTTTCAGAATCTGTGCTTTTAGCTTCGATGTTGTGAGTTTTCATTTCATCTTCTCTGCTTTTTTACTTGAATTGTGTGTGGGTGTGTCATGATCTGCTCATAAAATTGTGGTAGTACAGCAAATAATATAAATGTTATCAGTACATACATACCAATTTTAAAATAATGGTGTTTTTCCTTTCAGATACTTGCTCAGACAGGACTCAAAAAGGAAGATATTAAAATGTGGGAAATCAATGAAGCATTCAGTGTTGTTGTCCTAGCTAACATTAAAATGCTAGACATTGACCCACAGAAGGTAAATATTCACGGAGGAGCCGTTTCTTTGGGACACCCAATTGGGTAAGTAAAAAAAAATACAATACCTGGTAGTGGGAAATAACCAATCCTTGTATAGGTAGTCCTCAATTTATGACTGTAATTGATCTTCAGTCAAAAGTCATGCTAGTCAAGTGTTAATCATGTGAATGCATCTAATTTTATGACTTTCATTGTGGAAGTTGTTTAGACAATGGGTGCTTTTTGACAATAACTGTAAGTAAATGCCAGTTTCCAACAAAAAAAACCATCATAAATTGTGGTCAAGTGCCCAAAATATATTTATTTATTTCACATTTTTGAACTGCCCATCTCCCTGAAGTCCCGTAATTCTCAAAAGCTGCCTGTTTCTGTGACTCTTCAATATAACCCAATACTGGGTTATATTGAGCTCCTTGCAATATATTTATATAACTGGCAATTAGAATATCTTATATTGATTTTATCGCTGAGCAATATTCGAAATACAACTCCTATTGCTTACTTGTTCTTAGCAGATTGTAAAATGCTAGATAGAAAATGTTTACAAACTATTACCCAGATTTAAAAATCTTTTCGAGATTAGGCAACTAAATTCCTCCAAATATTTCTAGTATTAATTTGCCCAGTGTCCAGTTACACTAATTATGAGATGTAATCCAGAAAGATTGGACAATAGCAGATTGCATATACCCTAAAACGTTTCAAGGCATAATGGAAAATTAAATTTCCAATTGTGCTGGAATTACAATTCATCTAAATAGTACTTAGTTGGGAAAACTAATAGAATATTACGAACACTAACCATTACTTGCTAGACTTGTGTCTTTGAACTCAAAAACAGTTGATTGATCTTTGTAGGAGTAGGAAAGCTATGATTTTCCAGAGATTTTTGGATTGGATCTTTGATCTTGCCGCTTGAGATGATAATAGGAATCTAGTGGCTATAGGTTCTTCACCCCTGCTCTGGTGTATCTCAGCTTGGAACATGGTGCAGTATACACGAATCATCTGAGGATCACTGCTTTTCAGTTCTGCATTAGATAAAGCAGTGATCTCACCCCGGATAAAGCAGTTTTATTTTAGGGTCCCTATGCCCTGTCATTCTACAATTCTGACTTAACAGCTTTAGCATGGTAATCTCTATTGTCTGCTCTCTCTTTCCTTTTGACATAGCTACATCTCATCTTCTCCTCCTGGGGCCCAACACATACTGTTAACACCTTTGTGAGAAAGGAAGTGAAACTATCTGAATTAAACTCATTATAGGAAGTATATACTTAAACTAACACTTGTTTACACAGCATAAGCTAAAAAAGCTAAGCAAAAACGGGATTCCAACTTGAAACTTTTTTTCCTTTTCTATTTCAGGATGTCTGGTGCAAGGATAGTTGTTCACATGACTCATGCCCTAAAACAAGGAGAACATGGCCTTGCTGGGATTTGCAATGGTGGTGGTGGGGCCTCTGCAATATTGATCCAGAAATTATAGGGTCTGCTCTCAAGCTCTAAGGCCCAACTTATGAATGAATAGCTGTTACAACTGTGATTGGAATTGCAGCATAGAGGATTAATTTCAGTCTGCCATTGTTAAACAAAATTATGTATTTTTATTATAGCATGTTTTCATGCAAAATGTTTTTTATATCTTGGACTATAAAACATGTTAATTATCACCCAATGCTGCAGCTATCGTAACTACTTTAGCTATTTATCATTTGTCCTGCTCTCGTCACTGAATTGTAGACATTCTTTTGCTCTTCTCCCTTAGCCTCCTAGAATGAGGGCAGTGGATTGTGCCATGCGTAACTTTGCCCAGAAAACAACTGCAGTAACACTGGATTATGTTTCCACAATTGGTAGAAATAAACAAAGAAGGGCTATTGAATAAATATTTACTGTATAACAATAATGAATTGGTTTCTTATTCTAGGTCAGGGACTTAGGCCAATCACAACTTGTGTTATTTGCGTTCTAGCTTTTAAAAATTAGCATTTTGAAATTCTAACTGGAAAATTGAAAAACAATCTTTGCCACTGAGTATTGTAGGTCTTGTGAAAGCTTACCTGTATGTACTTGTTTATACTTGTAGCTGAGGAAAATGTAAAGGAAAACTTTTCAATTTTTAATAGCAAATCACATTCTAGAAAAACAATTCCAGATAGTTAGATGGCAACTGAACTATAAACAAGAGTTAAAAGAGCAGTTAAGGTCTTGTATCCATAGATGGTTTCTGCATGACACAGCTTCAATCTAATTTACATAGAATTGCCCATAAAGTGCAGTGATGAACTGTTATATAGCTCCTTTGCTCATTCATCTTCATATGTTTCAGTATAGCAAAAGAAACCAGAAGCAGAGATTCAATTTTTAAGAAGTACAACAATATTCTTTTGCTTATGCGAACTTTGATAAGTTTTTTTTGTGTGAAAGATTAAAATGAGGTTGAAGACAGCATGCTGTCCACTGTGAGATATAAAACATGATCTTTTTATTGCTAAAACCTCTTGAAAAACACTTTCATGTGTGGAAGTACGCAGATTGAATTGTTAAACAGCTGAAGTGCTATTTTTGAATTCTTGGTAGAGTCATTTTTAAATATCTGATAGATGTTGATTATAAATATCCAACCTAAAGCAAAGTGAACCTAATCTATAATTTACAAATATCCTTGTAGTTTTAATTGAATTTAACTGAAAGTCATTACTGCTGTTACCCTCTTCATACATTCAAGGGTAAAAAAGAGAGCCTTGTATTTACATGCCTGACAGTTTACAACCAGGGAAATGAGGATTTTACATTATATGTGAGATTTACTGAGTAGAAAGATTCCTAAAATTATCCCCAGATTCCTAAGATTATTTCTTCTGCAAGGACATAGGTGGAGGGCTATGCAGCATGCACCAAGAACTTTACTGATTGAGCAGTTCTGCTTTCCCACTCATGCAATTTGAATTGTGTGAGATACCCACTACTGCAAATGATGTCACATCCTCAGGATATATATTTAAATTTTCTCTTGCTTAAACAAGTTAAGCAAAAGAGGCTGGTGGCGTGGCAGACTAAGTACTGTAACTAACATTCAGCTGCCTGCAATTACTGCAAGTTCAAATCTCACCAGGCTCGAGGTTGACTCAGCCTTCCATCCTTTCTAAGGTAGATAAAATGAGGACCCAGATTGTGGGGGCAATAAGCTGACTTTGTATAAATATACAAAAGTATGAAGGCTATTGCTTAACGCCTTGTAAGCCGCCCTGAGTCTCCGGAGAAGGGCGGCATATAAATCAAATTAAAAAAAATAAAAAACCAAGTTTATCAAAATTAAATTTGTATCCCCAAAGGCAGAAAACACATCCCTAAGTAAATTTTATGGTGTAAATGAGAAGTCTGTTAAGATATCTATGTATAGTAAGAGAATTGAAAAGTATTTATTATGCTAGATTACAGCTAAAGGAAAAAAACAGAAAAGGAAACAGGAAAGTTCTCAATACAAAATCAGCTGAGGTTTTCTGCTACAGGCCAAGCATTAAAGTATATATATATATACTCACAGATAAGCCCACTAGCGATAAACTGAACCCAATTTTTGAGAGGGTGCTTTTTTGGTGCCTACTGTAAATTCTCAGATTATCTGGAAGTATATACAGTAAATCTATTCATCCAGCTATATGAAATTTGCTTTGATTAAACCATGGGGTCCAATCCTAGGCACACAATCTAAAAACCAGCGGTCTTGGTTCTAGGCGTCTTTAGGATAAAAGGTGTCTGACACCATGAAACCCTGCTAAAGCAATTCTCGAAGAACATAGTCAACAACTGGTGTTAATAAAAGTAGCATTTTGTTCTTTTACAACTTGAAAATCTGTACAATAATTTTACATGACAAAATACAAATTTAACATAGAACCTTTAAAGGCTCTTAGAAAACATCCATTAAGTTCAATAGTTCCAGGATGATTTTCGTTTCAGATGTTGAATTTTGATGGATTACGCAATATAATCCTAAACTTGTTCTCCTCTTCACCGTGCTGAAGAACATCTGTGCTTGAATACAGCTGGCATTTATTCATCATAATGCAATGATAATAAAAATTTATCCACATCCATTTCTGCAGGAAACGCAATTGGTAATTTCTTCTGCTGAAAAAGAAAATATTTTAATATATATAAACTATTTATTTATGGCTAAAATCTCCATAGAACAGATCATTTAAGCTCCCATCTCCAGCAATGCCTATGTTCAAAAGCATCAAACTTTTTTCTTCTGATAGCAAGACTGCCTCATGCCCTATTTTTTAACTTTTGTAAGACGTATGTCAGTAGCACAAGGAACTATTCTTCATAGGAGCTAACAGCAGTATCCCTTATGCATTCTAAACTAGTTACAGATTTAAGATTTTAAGAATTAAGCTTCACCCCTAAGCACTATTGTAGGTATCATAAGCACTAAGCCAGTTTAGTTAACAGCTGTTTCAAACCAAGCAGTGATGATATATTATCACTATAAGTAAGCACTTATTCTATATCAAAATTATTGATATTTTCTAATTTTATATCTTTTAGAAAGGAGTTACTTTTAGTCCTGTCTTAGTCAAATCTTCATCCTGAAAATGGCCTATGTTAATGGATAGAAAAGAGAAATGATGTATATCGTAAACAGTGACAAAGTCAAGAGGAGGATTTTCTTCCCCAAAGTATACGAATACAAATAGGAAACATAGGGAAGATGTTTCTTGTCTGCATGTAGAATGTACTTGAATGTTTCCCATAATTGGCTGCTAAGGGATTAATTGAGCCAATTTGGTGCAATGGTTAAGGCACTGGGCTAAAAACCAGAAGATCATGAATTCTAATCCTGCCTTGGGCATGAAGCCAACTGAATGACCTTGGTCCAGAGTCCCACTCTCTCAGCCCTAGGAAGAAAGCAAGGGCAAACCACTTCTAAAATCTTGCAAAGAAAACTATGATTCAAAGGCACAGGACATACAAAGAACTATACATAGTTCTCTACCGCTATACAAATAATGCCATGCTGTTAAATTAAAAAAAAAAACTTGCTTACCTTTATCTTCTTTTTCTTTACGGGCAATGCAAAATTCTGAACATCCTTTTTATTGGTAGTCCGGGAATTCTTTTCACAATCCACGGAGTCTTCCTGCTTTCTTTTTTTAGCTGCACTTCTTATAGACTTAAACTGTTGAGTATTGTCCTTCAGTGGAGTAGTTGTACTAGTCCTTGCAATAGCGGCGCGTGAAAGTATCATCAAAGTGTGGGCAGCCATGCTAACACTGTTTTCACTACCCGTTTCACTTGCTGGGCTACAAGCCGGCAGATCAGGAGTAGCTGGAGGAACCATGATCCTTGGTGTTGTACTATCTTCACTATACCTTTTACAGGTTGGGGTCCTTATATCAAAGGTATCGTCTGAATGTCTATCACTAGTACCTGAAGGCGTACGGGGAAGTGGCAGTTCCCCGTTTTCAGGTAGCTTACTAGTGGGGCTATGCCTTTGAATATCATACAGCATTTCCACAGCTTGCTTAGTTAAAGGACCGGTCAAGCTATTGACTTGACTGGGAGACTTAGTTTGCTCTTTTTTAAACTCCTTTGAAGGTAAAACACCTGCGTTTTTATTGTTGGCATTTGGTTGAAGCCCCTGTTTTTTAGTTACTTCCTGAGCTGAGGAACAATTCTTCTCATGATGAAGACTTTGTTGGCTGTTGGATAAGGGTGCCACCTCCTGAGTTTGGGGGACAAGATTCCTTTCTAATTCGTTCTCTTTGTTTGCTGTCTGCTTTCTTAATATATCCGATGCTAGTCCTGGACCCGAACCTTTTTTCTCCAGTTGGCTTTCCTTGACAGCCAAATTTTTGCTAGTAATATCTGGCTTACATAAAATTCTTGGCAGAGTTCTTTCACGTTCCCTCTTGCTAGGTTGAGTTTTTGTTGATGAAAGCACAGTATTAGAAGAGCTTTGACAGATCTTAGAATTCTCATTCTTTTCTTTTTGTGATGCTTGGGTGGTATCAAAGCAAAGCACTCGTCTGTGACTGCCATTTTGTTTGGAACTTGGGCTTGTAGTATCAGCTGACACCGTTTCTAGCTTCTTTTTCAAGTCCACACAAATATTCTTGTCTGAGTTTCCAATCCTGAAAGAAAAAAAATAGTATTAGGCAACTTTGCCTGAAATTTCTATTTTAATTATTTTTGCTATCCAAAACCACTGCTCAGTGCCTAAATTGGTTTGATCTTAATCACCTCTAATAAATAGATTTAAGGACAGTATAAAGTGTTAAACATTTTTAAATTATTTTACTTTATTGAAATGAAGAGAAGAATGCATAAAAAAATATTTTGTTTAGATGTCTATGGTGATTCTCAATCATCCAGGTCATGGTTGTCCCAGTTGTTTTTTCTAAAAGGCAACTCAACTGTTTTTCCCCCCCTTTGAAAACATTGTTTCTCATCCAAGAAGCTTCTTCAGTTCTGAAGTGAAACTTTTTCAAAGAAAAAGACACTGAAGTCCAGTTGTCTTTTGAAAAGCATCTTTGGGTTATTTCGTTTATGAATATTATTTTTATTTTATTTTTCCTTTTTCCTTTTACCTATATGTATTTGTATTTGTAGCATACACATAAAACCAGTTAGAACTGTCTCCCCAGAGTATGTGACAACACTCATTGAAAATGATTAGCATGAAGATCAGAACACTAGTCTGAAGTGATTTTTTTTTTTACAGGTAGACCTTGGCTTATGGCCCATTCGTTCAGAGACTTTTCAGTTACAATGGTGCTGAAAAATGGACGTACAACGAACTCTTGAAATTCTGGCCATTGAAGCAATGGATTATGGTCTGGGCACTCAGGTTCCCAGCTCACAATTACAACATCCTGTGATCAAGATCTTCTCTGACCGCTTCCCATGAGAAAAATAAATGGGAAAGCCCACAGGGAAAGTCCTAAATCACTCCCACCCACAGCAACGCTTTCCCAATTCCAAATCACTCAAATACTGATGAAATACAGTATGAATTGATGTTTGTCAGTAACTTCCAAGATTACATTCTGCAATTTTGTAAACCGAAAGAGAGGCTGCTGGTCATAATGAAGATCAGCCAGTTTATACATTTCTCCATGTCCAGCAAATATACAAAGAAATACCACACTGCATTACTGACCTCTGAACTCGAGCACCAGGATGATTGACAAGTTCTGATCCATTGAGCACTGGTTTTCCTAAATGATTAAGGCAAAATAAATAATCTTTACTAATAGCATTCAAGAAGCATTTAGTTTTATACTAAATCACAAAATATTTTTGGATGTCTTTTTGAGTACAGAACCCACATTTTATTTCTCAAGACACTTTTAAAAAATTGAAGTGCATATAAAAAATTCACGAGGGAATAAATGAGTTCTTAGTCTTCCTTAATGACTTCCTCCTACTCTCAAACCTGACTGCTCTGAGGAAGTGAGAGACAAGGGCCTCTTGCAGATTTGAAGATGTGGATGGGTTTCAAATAAGCTAATGCCAAAGTAAATAAGAACTTGGAAATATAGTTGCAAATAATGCGTGTGGCATGGTATAAGTACTCTATAAGTCAATCATATAATTCTCAACATTTGGGCAGTCATATTTCAGCACCCAGGGAATTTTTCCAAAAGACTTGACATAGCTGGTCATCACTGGCTGTCTTGAATGCTTTCTGGATGCAAAAGGAGGAAATACACGAGAGGATGAAAACAGTAACTGCGTAATTGAAACAAAGTTGGATTTCTTCAGGCAAGACTGCAGCTGCATATGGAGCTAAACTTGTAAAACATTCCAAGCCCTTGAACAATATAATGCTCAGTCCAGAAGAACTTTTAAGTCTAGCATTTGGTCCAGCAAAAAAAAAGCTACTCCATTTATGTCTAGCTGTAAATCTACACTGAAAGTTGTTAATTTCCATATACGCAGCATATTTCTCTGCTTGTGATAGTCAATCTTATCAATCCCAAACTGCCTTAAAACATTGATTCAAGACTCCCTTGGATCAGTTAACAGAGAAACAAGATAGAACTGAGCATTAACTGCAGGCTGAGGACTCTTTAACCCAAACCTTTTGATATCTTCTTTCAGTAATAGTAAAGAGCCTGAAAAGTATGGGAGACAAGATGGAAATTTCATAAATGGCTCAATGACTACAGGATGGAACACAAGCTCCCCAGAAGTGCTATTGGAGAACTCATCTCCAGCTAATACCCTGTTTCCCCAAAAATAAGACCTCCCCTGATAATAAGCCCAATCAGGCTTTTGAGCGCATGCGCTAAAATAAACCTCCCCCCAAAAATAAGCCCACCCAAAAATATTTAAGCAGAGCTGGAAATCAGGTAAGACAGCAAAAGGAGCCCCATCTTGTTCCAAGCGCCCCAAAATAATAAGACTTCCTCGAAAATAAGGCCAAGTGCTTATTTTGGGGTTCAAAAAAATATAAGACAGGATCTTATTTTTGGGGAAACACGGTAGTTGAACTAATAGAACCTTGTGCTGCCTATGCCCTCTGCTTACCTCCTCCATTTGATTTACTTCTTGGTATCCTGTGAGATTTTGGAGGAAGAGGAAGCTTAGGAACACCTCCACTGCTCAATGAAGTGTGGACCGGCATATGCAGAATCTTTAAAAAGTGAAAGAAATAGAAATCAAGTTTTCTAAAAGTTTCTTTAGCTTAAAAAAATAAAAATAAAGACAATAGTTATTTTTCAAACACAGCATTTACCTGACGGGAAGGATCTGAGAGCGTGTTTCCATTTTGTCCCATTATGGATACAGGAATCATTCCAACCATTCCTTGCAATACAGGCTGTATCGGAGAAGCAATTATAATTGCAGACCCTAAAAAATTAAGGTATCCATGTGAACTATATAATTTTATATTCTTCCGTCTTTTTTGTTCTCCTATGTAAAGTTCAGTGAAAAGACTGACGACAGATTTTGATAATTGAAGCTAAGTAAATCTAACCTAGTAACCTTAGAAGCTATATCTAAATAACTTTGAGTAGTCCAGAGAAAGGACAAGCTATGAGCAGCAAAAAATGTAGTGCCAACTAAATAAACTAACTTTAGTTTTGATGATGCTACAATGAAAGGTTACAGCTCTAAAGACAAATCAATACCAAATTACAGCATTTCCTAAAAGCTGGCTCAGAGTTTTTTCCACATGGAGTAAGTCTACCTCAGCTTTGCAATCTTACAGAGAAAGTGTGACCTGTGTGTGCGTGCTGTCAAATATTTTATTAGCAGTTTATATAAAATATGAATTTTTTTTGGCAAACGAGTATAAACAAGAAGTAGAAATGGAGGTGTAAATGGACATGAACAAATGAATGAGGTCCATTGGTATTGCCTCTTTGAGAAAAGCAGAGATGCTATCATTTTTATTCCTTGTGAGGTTCTAGGCTTCCTTTCCTTTTCTTCTTCTAGTCTCAATTGCCTTTTACTAATTTCTGAAATATAAACTAGACTGCAAAAGTTTTACCTCCCCAAAGCCTCTCCAAGGTCTTACATAATCATAATAAGTACAATTATATATAACAGGCATGTACAGAATCGGATAATCCAGGAATGGTTTGTTCTGGAGAATTCTAGGACAATCTCTTCCTTTGGGATCATCATGTCCCAAAGGGGGAATTTCTCCAAACTACCGTAATTGCTTCAAGGTGTTTTAAATATATAATATGGCAGATGAACCAGATGTTTGGGATCAAACCACCTTATAACCACTTCTAGTTCAGACTATTTATTGAACTTCTGTCTAAAAAAATTATATGATCTGAAGGGGAAGAGAACATTATATATCTTTCTAAAATAGTTTCCAACTCAATTTTTGCAAATCCTCCATTTATTACCTACAGTAATGCTTAAACATTTGTGAACAGTGTTGAATTTTCTAAATTTCTGCATAAATATGATCTAAAATGTGATCTGTTCTCCACACAAGTGGAGAAAATCTCTATGGAGATTTTATCCATAAATCAACATTTATTTTTTCAATAAATGAACAAATATGTTTTTAATTCACTAAATTGCGTTCTCTTTTTATCTAGTTTTAGGGCTTGTATGGAAATTATGTTTTAGGTCGTATTTATGCAGAAATATTAAAACTTCAAAGGACTCACAAACTTTAAGCACTAGTATATTTATACCTCAGGCATATTATGCTGTATATGCTTCTTAGTCAAAAATATTGTATAACTCACAACTTTAAATATAGATTCTACTATTAGAATTTTTAAAAATATTGGAATGCTGAAGAAAACTATCAATTTGTAGAGATTAAAGGATTAGGCAATCATTTACATATTGTTATTGTATCTTATTCTATTAAATCAGGGTATGACTTTCAGCTTAAGTTTAGTGGCTGCAAAAACAAAAAAAAGGAAGCCTTAGTGCTTGAATAGACTTCTCTTCTATGTGAGTGAACATATTATTGAGTCTTCATTGTTCTTGAGTTTGACCAAATCAGAAAGTTAATTTACTCACCCAACTTCTGGGGTTTTTTTTTCTTTATTAAAAATCTAGTGGACACTGGTGTCATTATGCTAAATGATATGGAATCAAGGGTTCAGCAATTGCCAATAAAAGCCAATTCACTTACAGCAATTGGTTACAACTCATCTATGATTCAAAGATCATCATGTAAATTTTGTTCCTGTGATTTTTTTTTTAGTATCAGTCTCTATAATTTTATTTGACCGTTATAAATTACCTTCAACCAACAGCACATTGAAATCCAACTGTTTTAAAACCCAAGCAAGCATTTAGTTGTCCATAAATAATTACCCTGTGAAAAGTTTGGAGACATTGGTGGGTTCATGGCAAACAAACCGTTTGTCCTAGGAGGCGTCCGTAACTGTGGTGGCATTGGAACCTGTGATGTAAGAGAAGTTGGATTGCCCGGAAATACAACTAAATTTGATGGAGTAACGTTAGTACTCAATGCTGTTGGCTCAGATATACAGGAGGCAATATAAACACTATTGGAGCTTCCAAAAGATGTGCTTGTGGCTGGCATTAGTTGAATAAATTCTCCATCCTTGGAAACATTACTCGAGCCAGCAACTGAAAATACTGCACAATCTTCATTCTGTATGTTGAACGAACTCACAACAGAATCTTGAGATCTGAGAACCAAAAGATTCTGTTCTACCAAAGATGAATCTCCAGGCCTTTCAGATTCTTCAGCTGTTACAGATTTAGATGTTCTTGTCATCTTGGATGGTGATTTAGCTGGAGAAGACAATATTATAGTTGGTACATTTTCCCCCGTGATGCTGGAAACAGCATTGTTTAATTCAGTGTCTGATGAAATGAATGGATCATCGCTAATAATAATGTTTAAGGAAACAATATTAGAAGGATCGACACCAGTGCCTTGATTACTAGATGAAACACCCCCAGCAACTTTGTTTCCTGGGCTTGTTTCACCTCTTGGATCTGGAAATGGAGAATGGCATTCACTGGATGTAGTGGGATTGGCCTCAATAGTTGTTTCTGTAGGCCTCTCATTATCAGAAGTTAAAAATAAGCTCTCAGCATCTGCTTTTGTAGAAGATGATGGTTCCTGCATTTCTACCTGTGTTATTTCAGAATCCTCCAATTTCTGGTTTCCATATTTTAAGCAAGGCTCTGGGTCTGTAGCTGGATCATCCAAATTAAGACTATTGGAAGTACCAACAACTTCAAGCTGGAGCTCTACTACATTTGGACCGGACGCTTCAACCACAAGTGTTGCAGAAGGTTCTGATTCCAACATTTTTGAGCCTTGACTATCAGAAGAACTAGGACTGTTTTGGTTGTGCTGGGCAGATACAGGAAACACAGATTGGTCTGTGACCTGCTGTAAATTTTCAGCAATTTTTTTTGAATGGCTGCAATTCACACTGAGTTTGTTCACTGTTTCACTTTCATCAGATTTCAAGGAAGCAAGCATTTCTGCGTTTGTTTTTTCAGATAGCATATGATTTGGCAAAGAGCAACACTCAGTTCTATTGGATAAAGCTGTTTGTGAAGTACCCAGGTGATTATATGGCAAATCAGATAAGTTCTGAACACCTTGACATAATACATCCTTTTCAATTCTGTAATTCCTTGTAGCTGGTCCTTGTTTGTTGTAAGAATCTACATTGTGCTCAGTACCAGGAAAGTGATTTTGCTCAGATTCAAAGGTAGATTTTGGTTCGATTCGTTGGTCAGGTGTCTCCATTTCAACTGATTCACTTTGATTTCTCACTTCAGAGCCTGAAGAAAATTCTCCAGATACTATAGTTTGTATCTTTAGATGCTGTTCTAAAGTCAAATCATGTTCATTGCAATTAGTCTTTAGGACACATGCTTCTTTTGAATGATCGTCTGTGTATGATAGACTCTCATGGGAATGATCACCTGCAATATAAAAATAAAATGAATTTAGCAAAAAAACACACCAGGTTTTAAATCAAATTATTAATCTTCTGTATATTTTTGTCAGGACAAAGTTTGTTGACAGTTATTTTCAGCTTTCTGGGTTCTGATTTTTAATGACAGTCTGAACTAGAATCTCTAAAGGATAAGATGAATAATATCAGAAGGATAAAATATATCCCTGTCTGCCTTTTTCAAAGGACATATGATAGAGCACAGAATAAATCCGCATTGCTCATTCATTGAATGCACTTGGAATGTTGTGTTCAGTTCTGTTATTGCATCTTAAGAAGATCTTTTCTGCAAGAAAGTCCAAGAATTGATAACAAATAATCACGGTTACATATGCATGAATAAATATATAATGTGTATATGTGTGTGTGTGTGTGTATACACACACACATGTATACACGCATATGTATAAAGATATAATGCACATGAAACTATACATATGAAACAAACAAGAACTCTCTTTTGCCTCAAGAAAAATTAGAAATGGATTTCTTTCTTTCACTAATTATGGAAAGAGTGATAAATCATCACTAAAGTCAACATTTTAGCAATGGCAGGCATTCTAAGCTAATTTATGGAGAAGAAAAAAGGTATTAAACAGAAGTTGTCAAGCTATATAAAACAATCCTTAGGTTTTTAAAAGGAAGGTAGAAACTTAATTGTAACTTATATTTCAATTAATCAACTTGCAGCCTGACTTTAGATGGATTTGCAAAAAGCTAATTCCATGTATTTCGAAAGGAATTACTATCCTTTGTACAATAAAGACATATTTAGCATATTATAACAATTATGAAATCTTCTGGACCCACAGATGGTATTCAATTTTATAATAGGCATACCATTACCCCAAACATCCACAATTGTAAGTCTTGAAATCAATAATAGTCTTGTATGTCAAAGAAACTAGATACCGGTTTAGACTCATTTAGAAATGCTTACCAAGTTCCTTAGTGCCAATATAGCTTTCAAGTGCTTTTAGGTTTTCTTCATCCACCAACATTGAATTATCTGTTCCATTCTGTGTAGGAATACCCTGAGAAACATTTCTACAATTCTTCGTTTTACCTATTTAAAATAAGAAAAAAGTTCTAACTTCAACATAAGATGGAAGAATCCAAATCAATTCCTTAACTGCATGAAGGGTTCATTTTTTGTCATCAACTTCACACTTGAGACCATTCTTTAGAAATTATGTCTGGCCCAAAATGAACAATTTGTAGAGGGTCCAATCCAATCTATTTGATAACCTAAAAACTCTAAGTCAAATATGAACTGAAATCCTAATACAACTGTTTTGATGGGATGGAATGCAAAAACTACTTGTTTGTATGACAGAAATGTCTAAATGACAAACGATAAAGAATAGCTTTTCAAATCTCCCCTAGCTATGTAATTTCTAGCAACATATGTTGGAGTTCTAGAATTGCAGTCAAAATACTTTTGCAGGATGGGAAAAACTAAGAAAGTATGAGAATCTGCACTGGAACTGTGAAAACTTGTCATAATCATGACAGGAAAACTGTTTTAATGGAAAAGTTCAAACAGACTAGTAAACTAAAGTTCTTGAGAGTATCAGTTTATATTTTCTGTTAAAATATATGGACACAAAGGGTTGATTCAGTCAAAGTGCAAGTTCTCCATACACTGTAATACTTTTCTTCTCAGTCCCACTGAGTTCAATGCAGATGGCTGGAAATAACTCACCATTGTAAAAACCTATGATATTTAAAGTGAAGAATAATCCATACCAAAATCAAATATATCAAAGAGTCCTTGAAATGCTGGATCTGATTCTGTTTGCTCCAGAATCTCCTGGATGGCTTCTTCTGTCATGTGAATTTCACCCTGCTGGGATGTAAAAATAATCAAATATCAGTTAAAATGTATTAGTTTTCTCTGTGAGCAAAAAATATTCTGAAAGCTAGTGCAGGATGGGAAAAATCCTGCACTATAGACCATCACTCAGATTTAAAGATTCATAGCAGTACTGTTCTTTATGGGCCTATCTTGATCAGAATTGAAAACAGGAGAAAAAGTAGGCAAACAAATGCACAACCTGCAGTTTAGCAACTTATGTAGCTCTTTGAGCAAAACCCTAATTTATTTGCTACTTATAAGACCCAAATACTGAATTATTAAAATCAGACACTTACCTGAAGACCAAGAAATTCATCAATCGAAGACTCTTGTATTGTTGGACCACTTTCCACCTGTTTTGCTGTCTGAGACATATTGCCATCACTGAGAAAAATGTGTAAATATTTAGTATGTTTCAGAAATAATCTAAACTATCTTGAATAGTTTTTTTAAAAATGAAATCTATTACCTGCCCAAGAACTTATTAATATTTTCAGCTAGCTTCTCCTGAAGACATTTGCTGCTCAGAATTTTCTCTCTGGCATTTTCAATAATCATTTGCTAGGAAATAAATTCAAAGTAGTCCACATTTATGTTTTCATAATGTTTGTAAAAGAAAAATTAATTCTATCAGCATCCTAATAATCTCTCCCCTTTAGTAGATATACACTCCCATATACTCTATAATTTCTTAATTGGGACATCAAATATGACATTTGTGCAATGGTCAGCGAAATCTTAAAAGTTAGAAATTGTTCTCAATGTCATTAATTTTTCTACATATCTCTAAACTGTACATGCAGTTCCTTACAAAGGAAAAGACCTAAGACCATATCTGTAGCACGTATATGATACAGGTAGTCCTCAACTTACAACAGTTCATTTAATGATTGTTCAAAGTTATAACGGCACTGGAAAAAGTGACTTATGACCATTTTTCACAGTTACAACTTTTTCAGCGTCCCCATTATCATGTGATCAGATGCTTGGCAACTGGTTAATATTTATGACCATTGCAGCATCCCAGAGTCACGTGATCCCCTTTTGCAATATCCTGTCAAGCAAAGTCAAATGAGGAAGCCAGATTTACTTAACAGCCAAATTACTAATTTATCAATTGCAGTGATTCACTTAACAACTGTGGCAAGAAAGGTTGTAAAATGGTTCGAAACTCACTTAACAAATGTCTCACTTACCAATAGAAATTTTGGGTTCAATTCTGGTTGTAAGTCAAGGACTACCTGTACCTATGTGGCAATTTGGATAATGAAAGCAACCCTGTAAAGTCCTAACCATCTTCTGTTGTAATATTTTTGCCATACAGCTAATAAGGGCTTATTCATCTTGACCACAGCCTTGCATTTAAACTCTTAAGGATTAAAAATATTTGCACAAAATGCTATTAAAATCCCCACCCCCAAAGAAAGGAATAGTATTTCATGCTAACATGGGAAGTTTTAAAAGAGAAAAATCTCTGCACACCAAGACATATATAAAACTGGGATAATCAAACCAAGAAAAGTGGGGAGGGTAAAAAAAGAGAAATATGAAGTTTGTTTTAAAAAATATGGCTTACAGGAAGGTCGCCATCAATAAGTTCTAGTTGCTCACTTTCTTCTTCCATGGGCGAGCTTTCTTTTTCCGCTAGAGGAGACTCTCGTAAGCTACAATTAGACAACTGTGGTCCTGATGCGTTACTCCTTTTCTTCTGGGAGTCACTGAAATATTTTAAATATTGGATGGGAAGAACATGTTATTAAGGCTAGAACTTCATGGCTCCTGCATTATCTTATCTATTCATGCTTAATGTTTTGTTCAACATTACATTAACATGTTTCAGAGGAGTCCAATGGAATTGTAATGGAATTAGACACATAATTTGCAGTCCAAGAGGACAATGACAGAAAACAAAAGTGAGATGTAATGACTTGACCCAAATTCATAAACATGTCAGTGGAAATGTAAAAGGACATTAATATGAACCGAGGACCACATACCTTTTCTCTACTTCTCATTTTTCACATCTTTCCTTAGGTACAAATTCTGAATGTGCAACATACGTTACACTGTAAATACTTAAACCGGGAACTGTTACCTTTTTCTTTTTCCTGGAGACAATACACTTGAGTTAAGCTTTCGCTCTTGGAGTGCAGAAACCAAAGTGAGGGAATCACCCGCTTTAAAAAAAAAAGCATTTAAGAACAAAATTATATTAAGCATTGATTTGTTTAAGAGGTTAGGATATCAATAATGAATCGGTATTGTCAGCACTAAGAAAATGAGTGTGATACTGATTGGAAAAAACATAGCACTCTCTTTTTGAATTTAATTCAAACATGGGCTGTATAAAAACCTAAATAAGAATAAAACAACTATTTTTGCTAGCTGAGAATAGAGCAGAGTTTAATTTTTCATTGGAGAATGTAAGGCTAGTAGGTGGTATTACAGGTGGAGACTTAAAGGACCAGAGAAGCTGTAAGAAGGACGATGAAGAGAGAACTACAATGGTATTGTAAAGGTTAGCTGATAAGATAGATCTAGATTCTAGACAAATCCAGTTGAAGATTGTTAACATGCTAGCATACAGGCCAACAATCCTAACATGGACTAGGCCACGCATTATAGATATTTTTCCTGGGATGGTGGCAATTATCTGAAACAGATGAGGACCCAACACAGAAAAGTACGTTTCAGATAAAAAGTAGAATGCAGGAAGAGACCAAGTGTATCATTTGCTGATGATCTGTCAGGGACTAAAGATGATAGAAAAGGTGAGATTGTCTAAAATATTAACCCACAGGAAGCCCTTATACATGAGGATGAAAATAATATTTTATTATATATATATGTGTGTGTGTGTGTGTGTGTGTGTGTGTGTGTGTGTGTATATATATAGTGTGTGTGTGTGTGTGTGTGTGTGTGTGTTATTTTCAATGGAAACAGGGTTTTCATGCTTCCTATATTTAGTGGCAGAAAGGAAATCCTATGTTGTTGTGGTCACATGGCTTTCTCAAAAGTTTCCTTATAGTTTGTACCCACTATTCAAGAAAAGTTCAGTAAACTTACTATTAATTTGGCTCTCCTGAATTTGACCCTGGTGTGTAGAAGGAAGATTCAATCTTGTCTGAGCCAGACTTGAACCTATAACTGGTTTAAGAATAACCTGTGTGGCTGTCATTGCTGTGGAAGTTAGTTGTCCTGGCTGATAAACTGCAGGTGATGACCCTAAATTAGAAGAGGCTGACTGTTGAAGGCACTTCTGCTTTTTCATATCTATAATTGCACTTCTAGTGCGACCTTTAAGCAAACATTAAAAAAGAAACACAGAACATTCCATTAGTTATTTGGTAAATTTATATGACCACTCATTTTATGTATATGACTGTGAGCAAAGTACAAAGTCTAAAAATGCATAAATCATTAAACAAACAAACAAACGTAATTAGATGCAACAAAATTAGATGTTAGATAATTTCAGGAGCCAACTAAGTTTTAGAGAGTCAGCTTTGGCATTGAAATAAAGATGATTGTTTTTTGTTCCTTCACTCATCACTAGTTTTGAGCCAGAAAGCATTTATTCTTCTGTTGGCAAATATAACTGGCGTCAATGATTGCTATGCTATCTTGATACATATTCCGGTTCAGGAATGTATGCCACTTTCTAGGATCATTTAATCTAAAATTAATGGAAATTTATTGAATTAGTATATGGCATTTTTCTGGATCATTTCTAGATTGGAGTCATAGGTGTATCGCCTGCTCCCATACCTTCTGATTATTTTTGTGGCTAGAAGTAGAGAAAGTATGTTTGCTTGCTTATTTATTCATTGTATTTTTATCTCAACAAAATCTCCAAGGATTGTCTGTAGTAAACAGCAATCAAAAATATCTAAATATCTAATATTAAAATATCCACAGTAAGAAAATAATACATAATACAGAGCCATAAAGACCTTAGATACCTTTTATGATGTCATTTAAATAGTTTAGATCATGTCAATTATCTCCAATTCCTCTTGGGAAAAGCTGTTTTAATCAGCTTTTGGAAAGCTATAAGGGGGGACCTTCTATAATTTAGAGGGAGGGTCTAGTTGTTATTATTGGGGAGGGAAGCATCTTTAGGTCTTAGTATTCGTGACTTCATGGATATAGAAAACTAGAAAGCTTTTTCCAGGGAAATGGGAAAATATAGCATAGAGATTATAGAAGAAAAGCTAGGGAGACTGTGCTGGTGAATAAATGTCTAACATCTGGGTCTTGTATCCAATATCTGTATTACATAGTCCAATATAAAGCACTAGCATGCTTTATTAGAACAAAGTCAGTGAAATTAATGAGACTGATTTCTAAGTATTTATAATTTAAATGTATGAAAAGTTTTTAATAGTAAACTCAAGCTTCAAATACATACTCCGTTGATTAGCAGAAAATCCAACTGAATTCTGCATGCTCCTGCAAAAATTGAATTTTTAGTTTGTTAAAATGCAACATATAAATATATAAAATTATATTTAGAATATTTATGTGACAACCATATGTACAGAGATAAATGCAAAAAAATATGTTTCGGTTGACTGTTTTCTTATTTGTTTTATGCTATTTCAGTATCATATAACATAGGACTGAGTTCCTAAATCAAGTACTATCCTGTGATCTTGCACTATACTGAGATGGGAAAATGCTGAAATTATGCAAATTTAGGGCAATCTCACCAATGTAGGGTGAGGCCGAAACTGTATAATACTTTAGCAACTACATGAAAATTGTAAAAAATTGAAATTTTGAGTGATTTCAGTAAAGAACATGAATTTAGTAGCTTTATATACCATTCCAGTTGACAACTGAGTAGCTAGCATTCCTATTGTATATGAAATATGATGGAAATAACATAATTATCAATAAACATTATTAAAATTATTCATATACTGAACGATTATAATCTTGAATAAACATATATTCTTATACAAGAATATTTTATTCTTATAAAATTCCTCTTGAATCCCACTCAAAGTCCTGTTGAAATAGTCAGGCTTTAATAATTTCTCTGAATCCCAATAGTGTTGTTATTTTAGCATTTGGATATTATTTTATAAGATGAAGATTTTATAAAATATAATGGATAGCATCCAATTATGTTATTTTCTGCTAATGCTTCTGCTAATGAAGCAACATTTGCCAGTAGTGCTGGAGAAGGGACAATTTCGCCTGTTCCTCACCACTTCACCCTTAACAAGAACCACATTGGTTTCATTCAACAAGTTAGGGCTGTCCATGGGACATCAATATGAAAGAAACTGCAGAATCAAGAAAGCATATGAAAATTGAATTCCCAATAAGAAAATAAGCAGAGTCAGATTTACAGACTATTTGCACTAAATTCAAATTACCTGATTTGAGAAAGTGTATAATCTAGCTTCTTCCATAAAGATGACATCATTGCTGGAACGTCATTTGTTGTTTCTTGAAAATATATAATTTTGTAAAAATTTAAAAAATATTACAAATGGAAAATCTGTGAACCAACAATATATTTCTAATATCTAATTTATTTGATATTTGATTTCTATTTATTTGTATTTTTCACTTAATGTGATTGCTATTGAGGGACTTTTTTTTTTAATTTGATTTATATGCCGCCCTTCTCCGGAGACTCAGGGCGGCTTACAATGCGCAAAGCAATAGGCTTCATACTTTTGTATATATTTATACAAAGTCAGCTTATTGCCCCCACAAACTGGGTCCTCAATTTACCTACCTTAGAAAGGATGGAAGGCTGAGTCAACCTTGAGCCTTGGTGAGATTCGAACCTGCAATAATTGCAGGCAGCTGATGTTAATAACAGGGCTTTAGACCACTGTACTATCCAAGGCTCTTTTCCTTTCTGCTGCTTAATGATCAATATTATTTAATTTTATTTTTCTAATTGATATGCTTTTTCTATTTCTTAACTACAGGTAGTCCTTGACTTCATTTAATAACTGTCTTGCCTAGCAATGGAAATTCTGGTCCCAATTGTGGTCCCAAGTCGAGAGCTTGTGTCATATTAAATGTATTTAAAGAGCATGATTTCAATGCTTCCTATGATTCAATACATACATTTAATTGTATAAGATGAACAATCTCTCAATATAGTCAAAGAAACCAATGCTAGCAATCAAATGTGACTTTACCAACACCTACCTTTGGATTTCATGGCTATGTACTCATTCAATATGGTAATCAAGTTTTTTCCAAAGAGAGACTGAGAAGAGAAAAAACAATATTAAACTATATCATAAAACACTGCAAAAATGTCACTTCTCCAAAGTATTTAGAAACATCAACCACCTACCCTATCTTAATGGCAAACTGTAATTTAAGTGTGTCTCTTACGCAGAGGAGCCTTGTGTCTCTCTGGGATGCAATGTGCTGAAGAGGGGTCAGCAGAAGAGGGACCACCCCCATTGCTGCCTCATTTTTTAGGACTGGCCTAGTTTCTGGTCTGCTGAACTCTTTTCATTTGTTTGGGTTAGGCCGATAACAATCACTTGGCCTAACCTTTAACCTTGTGTGTTCTGGATAGGACTTGTCATGTGTGTGAATGACTGTGAGGTATATGTTTATATTACCAAGTTCCCTCTTAACTAGGCCTCTTGATTGCTGAGTCCTAAGGGCAGGTGTACTTGGTGGAGGCAGGGGCTTGAGCATGGGTACAAGTGTAAGTTGGATAAGTCTGATGGCGTTGGAGAATGAAGAGTTTATTAAAGGAAGCTTTAATGGGCAAGTATGTGTCAAGTAGCGACAGACAGAAGATATCAACCACATAAAGCAGCCCAGAAAATCAACTTCATATGAAAACTACAACTATACCCTATTATAACAGAATCTTGCAAATCTAATTGTGCTATCCCTATTTTCCTTCCTATACTCCAATGAATCAGAGGGGCACTGTGAATTGCTTCTAAATATTATATGCTTCCCAGGAGTTAAAATGTTTCCTCCCAAGTAATGGTTCTTGCATATTTGTCACAAGGTCATCTCCTTTACTCTCTACATGTAATATGGTAGGAATTTGAGGGAGGGCCACTTTCAGGGTTGGCCGATTCAATGGCAAGATTGCTCCTGTTTGCCAGCCCTCAGCATTCATCTCTGATGTTACTGGATCGTCACTGTCAAAATACCTCTTGGAACACCCGGGAACAGCATCCCCCTAGAAATTTGTACAGCTCCCACCTTGCTCGTGTGCAAGAGATTCCTTAAAACTTGACTTTTCTCCTAAGTCTTGGTTTATAGTCTTTAAATGTGCCCCTTTAAATTGGCAATGATATGGAACATAGCTGCTTTGTTCCCTCAGACAAATGTTTTTTTCTTTGTGTCATTTTGGAGTTGGGAAGCCCAGATATTCAATAAATAAATTAGATTACACATTAATTATTCCAGACGTGCTTGAAAAAATATAGCAAGATTTAAGATATTATAAAGAGAAATATTATAAAGGTCTAGGCAGAAGAACATCATGGCTTCAAAACCTAAGGGACTGGTTTGGACAAAACTCAGCAGAACTTTTTCATGCGGCTGTTGACAAAAATAGGATTGCCAACATAATCGACCGATGACGGATACGGCACAAGAAGAAAGAGAAATAATTTTTGAAAATACATGCTACTTACTAGTAAACAGGCTGGTATAAAGCCTTCTCCTGTACAGTGCGCTGCATATTCTTTTAAATCTGAACTTTCCAGTATAAATGCTCTGCATGTGGCTAAAAGCTTTTCTTGTTGTAAATAACCTGAAAAGAGAATAATTTTTTTTCTAATGTGTGCATCATTATGAAAAGAAAAAAAGTTTAACATTTGTTAATATCAAAGTATATGTTCTTGTTTTAGAGGCATTTATCTATGTGGGATTGAAATAAAGATGTATACATAATATTCCCCATGTTACTTCAAACAACACTTTCTGTGTATGATTCTGTATGACTATCAGTTTTTATTAGTTTTGCCTTTGTTCCCCCCCGTTCTTTCTACAATGTTTATGTTTACGTACTTTTTAATTTACTATATCTGTATTTTACATTTTGTAAATAATTTCAAATGCCTTTGTATAGGAAGTGACATTCAATATATTTAATAATTTATGTTTTCAGAAATACTCTCCCTTTAAATGTAAACAAATCTACTATGCCTTATTTAAGATTGCACAATTAAAATGGAACAACTCACTTGATGGAAATGGATTCTGAATGATTCTGCATTTAATAGGTGACAATTTATACAAAAACTTACAATAACATTTAAATAAACATGGATTATATTTTGTACACACATGCAGTGTTATATTTTCTGAAGGATGTGTATCATAGCATAAATTCTAATCTTTTAGAACAATTATTTGTAGCGTTCTTTTTAATAATCTTTCTTCAAAACTTCCAACTTTGTGGACTGCCAACAGTGTCTAAAATACTACAAAAAGAAGCATAGCCCAATAAAACCACAAATGGATTCTTCATAACTTAGTCATAAATTCAAAATCTTTGTGGTGGAGATAGTCTGGCCTGATTAGACAAAAGAAAACATACAATATTGTACAATGCAAATATCCCAAAATATTAAAAAGTTATTTCAGCTATCCAGTTGCCTCTGTCCAATGTGAAAGCTTGCATTTACTATTTTATACTATTGCCTTTAAATAACCAAGTGTTTAGTTGAATTGCAAGTATCAGCTCTTCAATATTCAGAGACCTTCCACAAAAGCTTCAATAATTACAGGTAGTCCATAACCAACGACCACAATTGAGACCAAAATTTCTATTACTAAGTGAGAAATTTGTTCAATGAGTTTTGCCCTATTTTACAACTTTTTTGCTACATTTGTTAAGACAATCAGTTAAGTTAGTAACATGGTTGTTAAGTGGTTCTGATTCCCCATCGACTTTGCTTGTCAGAAGGTCGCAAAAGGGCATCGCCCGATCCCAGGACACTGCAACCATAATAAATATGAACCAGTTGTCAAGCATCCGACTTTTGATCATGCGACCATGGGGATACCGCAAGGGTCATAAATATGAAAAATGATGAAGACGCTTTTTTCATTGCCGTTTTAACTCTGAACAGTCACTAAACGAACTGTTGTAAGTCGAGGAATATGTATACATACATATACTGTTTCCCCAAAAATAAGACCTCCCCTGATAATCGGGCTTTTGAGCGAATGCGCTGAAATAAGCCTCCCCCCGAAAATAAGCCCTCCCTAAAAATATTTAAACACAGAGCTGGAAACCAGGCAAGAGGAGCCCCATCTTGGTCCACGCGCCCCAAAATAATAAGACCTCCCTGAAAATAAGGCCAAGCGCTTATTTCAGGTTCAAAAAAATATATGACAGGATCTTATTTTGGGGGAAACACGATAGATAGGAGATGGAGGAGGAGGAGGAGGAGCGGGGAGGAAGAGGAGGAGAAGGAGAAGAAGATGATGATGATGATGATCTGGTGAGGCACCAAACGATGCAAAGCCGTGTTGCCTTTTAAGGACCAGGCAGGTTTGGCAAGGAAAGCAGATCAACAACAGCCACACGGAGGGCGGGCTCCGGGGAAGAAGTTCGGGAAGGAGAAGAGCGCGAAACGTCAACGACCCTCGGGGGCGATTCTGAGAAAAAGGGCCGGGCCGCCTCGGAAACTTTCCCCGCCTTTCCTTTGAAGAAACGGCGGCGGGGGTCTCTCTTACGGACCTGCCAGTCGCACACCGGCGCTGCCCGTCTTCTTACGACGCCCTGAACCCAGAATCCTTTCACTCTCGCCCGTTGGCCGAATGAACCCAGGCCGCGGGGGTCAGCATTTCATCCCGAGGAGTGGGTGGGTCGTGCGAATCGATAAAAGCGGGTCAACTGTATCAATCGCGTTTCAGCTCCGGATGAGGAAAAAAAAAAAGCGAGCCCTGGTCTCTCTTCGCGCTTACCTAGCACCAGACGGGCCACGTCAGACGGCAGTAACATGGTGAGGGGAAACGGGACTCCGTCTCCTCACCCGCCGGCGGGGCGAGAGACCGACCCTCACCCACTTCCAGCGCGGCGATACGGCTTTCTTCTCCCTCCCCCCCACCTTCCCCGATTTCTTCAACTCGGGAAAGGCGGCCAAAAAAAAAAAAAAACCCCTCCCTCAGAGAGTGAGCGCTGAAGCCCCGACCCGCCTCCCCTGTCGCTTCGAGGCTTCCGATCCGAAGAGCCACAACAAACGCTTTTCCGCTTCCGGGTAGGGACGGGCATGAAAATATTTCCCGCTTCTCAGCTCTCGCGGCGGCTGTTTGGTTTTTGTTTCTTTTCCAACCTCCGTGAGGCCACGTGGGC
>WNWU01000016.1:536849-592595 GCA_012654045.1 Ptyas mucosa
CAGTAATTGCAGACAGCTGGCAGCTAAGTGCTACTTTAACAGCAGTTTAATCCACTGCGCCACCCAGGCTCACCAAGGAGTTGTTGAGACAATATCTGTCTAATAATAAATAATGGAGATTGTGTCAGTTGTAATGGTTTATACTTGTTTATATTTTACTTTAGACTGTTAATTGTTGGTGGTAAGTTATATAATGCAAATCCTGTGGATAAAAAGCTGGTGTAATATAATAAATTAAATGAAAAAAAGGATGCTTGGCTTTTTGGCAGTTGGGAGCTGCTCCACTTTTTTATCTTTGATAAAATATAGTTTTGCAGGAAGATTGGTGGCAAAAATTGGCAGGAATGTAATTTGTAATTGTTATAAAATAAAATTCAAATTGATTTTGCGTTCTGTATTCTCAGTTTGGAGAATTGGAATGTCTAGATTGCCATTTATTTGTTTTTAAGGTAAAATATTAAATATTTTAAAAATCATTACAATAAAATTATGAAACCAAGAATTATATTGTACCTTTGCAAAGGTTCAAAAGATACACAGGTTGCAAAAATTATTGTTTTTATTTTGTTTGGGGAATATGAATAGATTTTGGACATGATTTCATATTCCCATTCCATGAAATATACACTTATAATTTATAATTATATATCTATCATTATACATCTAAAGAACATTATTCTTTTAAGCTTTGCAGATATAGAGAATCTTTTCAAATTTAACTTGCAAATATACTATTTCTATTTTGCTAAAAGCTCATCTATATCTTTTGTTCCTACATAGGAGCCCCCAGAATAAAATGTCAAGAGCTTCTGAATTATGTAATAGACACAATAAACGAGTCATCAAGATATGCTATTTATGGGGCCGATTGTAATAGCATATTATTTAAGGATGTTCTTAAAGTGAGGAAATATTGGTGTGAAATATCTCCACAACAGTGGTCAGGTTTGTAGATGTTGTTTAATATTTTTTTTATATAAAAGGTTTTTTTTAAACAAACAAACACATAATACATCAATCCTTCATGTGTCTTCTCGGTGTTTCTTCCGTGACTTCTTCTTTCTATTCCTCCTCCTATCTTCATTTCTTCTTGATAATTTCCATTTCTCTGTTGCGATATTTCGCCCCAAATTACAATACATTTAATTTAACATTCTCCTTATTTAATTATCACAATCTTTATCTATATCTCTTTTTTAATCATAAAATTTCCCCCATATCTTATAATAGTCTATATTCTCTCTCTCTTTAATCATCAAAGTTAATCTGTTCATTTCTGCACAATCTAAGATTTTTTAAATTACTTCCCCTTTCCATCTTTGCGCAAATACTATCCTCGCTGCAGTTATTATTTGTATAATCAAGTATATATTTTCTTTACTAATTTTCTCTGGTAGTATACCCAATAGGAACAGCTCAGTTTTAAATCAATATGTTGTTGGATCATTTCTTCTAACCATGTCTTAATTCTGCTCCAATAGTCTCTAGCTTCTGCGCATGTCCACCACATATAATAAGACCCTGGTATTTGATGGCATTTCCAACATTTAGCTGATTTGTCTTTAAATATTTTTGCCAATTTTTCCGGAGGCATATGCCATCTATAAAACATTTTATATTGATTCTCTTTATATGCAGTGGACATTGTCCTTTCCCATAACTGTTGCCATCTGTCGAGCTCAATTGAACATCCACAATTTTTTGCCCAAGCAATCATTGTTTCCTTTACTTGTTCTTCCTCTAATTCCATACTAAGCAGAAAACTATAGATTTTAAAAATTATTTTATCCTCTGTTCCTATGAGTATCTTATCCAAATCTGTCGTTTCTAAATAAAAATCATATAATTTTGCATTTTTTTCATACCTTGCTTGTATTTGCATATGTGTGTACCACAATCCCTTGTTCTTCCATTTCTTGTTTCCCTTTCAATTCCCCCTTGTCTGTAAGTAAGTAAATCTTTATATCTAAAAATATCCAAGGCTGAAGAAAAGAATCCAGGCGCTGGGCTAATGTGGTGGACATGCCCAGAGGCAAATTGAGGCAATATGACTTTGACTTCCATAAAGTACTATCACTAACATATGGAGGACAAAGTTTGAATATTGTGACTGCATAAATTACTGTTTGGGGGAGATGAATTTTCTACCAATCAAAAACAGAATACCTATTGTCTGTTAATTGCCTCTGTCACTGAATGTGTCACTGTCCTGCTCATATTTTTATATTTCCTGAGAGTTCTACTTAATTTGATTTATTAAATTATTATATATTGCTTGGATGTTATTAATTTCGAAGTTACATGTAAAGTTACATTTAAGTATAATATACTTGGATAAGTGCAACTATTTCTATTCAAAGTAGGAAAGGTGCTTTGGTAGTAGTATCGAGGACAGAGTCTCTATGCCTTCAGAGGCTCTTGAAAGTTGGATACACAGTTTTTTTGGTTTTGGATCAGATTTTAATCTGGTTTTATTAATTGAACTGACTTTATTATAACTCAGAAAAATGTTCTTTTGCTCAAATAAAGGTTGCTGGCTGTGTTACTTACTAAAATTCCTTTCAAACAACCAAAATAATGTATGGCCCCGAATTATAGGTCCATTGTGGTGTCACTAGATCTAGTCTTGTAATTCCTAGAGTTCTAAATATAAATAAAATGCAATTCATTTAAAAGAAATCCATCTCCGACATACAAGAATGAATAGCTGAAAGCATGCAAGATGTTTAGTTATGCTGCCAATTATTTATAATCTCATTAATGAATTTGATTGCTCCTCTAGATCTTCAAAATCTATACTTCAAATTATTTCTCAATCCTTCTGGAGATGTTAACAAAGTTTTGGTGGCTAGAATAATCTATACATTAACTAGAGGCCTCTGTTTCCAAACTGACAAGTTCAATTCAGATATTTTGAATGTCTTCTCAAAAGTTATACATCGTGCAAGGTAAATAGCATTTTCTTTTGCCGAGTTAAATTTGTATGTAAAATGATACCTTACTAAACATCTTTTGAACTTAATTTTTCATTAATCTGATAACTGCTGAGCTCATTTTAACATTTAAATATTTTCTGTATCATTCTGATAGGTCAGATATTTCCAGTTTTTGTAATTGGTTTTTTTCTCCTGTTTCTATTGTTAATTTTAAATTTTAAAAATTGGAACTCTTTATTAAATAAAATGTCTTTAAAGTTCGCTTCTAGTCATGAAGAATTGTGGTCTTGATACCTGCTTGGTCCAGTGAAGTAGTTTATAAAAAGCTTCTTCTAAATTCAGGATGTATTATAATTTCTATTTGATCTATTCTGAAAGGTAGAATGTATTACATTTAGTGAGTTCTATAGTCATAATCTACAGGCACCTTTCTTTTCCTGACAATAAAAAGTGACTAGACAACTATGGAATTATTTGAAATTGCTGATCTATCAGCAGTTTTCAGTAACTGTAATATTTTCTAAAGTTTTATGATGCGTATGACTCCTCTGGATCCTGATAATGCTGCTTTTACAGTAATAATTGTCATGGTGTATGCTGCTCCCGTTACTTGTCCCAGATTCTGCCAACCTAGCAGTTCGAAAGCACATAAAAAATGCAAGTAGAAAAATAGGGACCACCTTTGGTGGAAAGGTAACAGCACTCCGTGCGCCTTTGGCATTTAGTCATGCCGGCCACATGACCACGGAGACATCTTCAGAAAGCGCTGGCTCTTCGGCTTTGAAACGGAGATGAGCACCGCCCCCTAGAGTTGGGAACGACTAGCACATACGTGCGAGGGGAATCTTTACCTTTTACCTTTACCAATGCTAATATAGAGAAAGGAACAAACAAATAAAATATATTGTAGTTCCAAACTTAATCATAGATCCTGTGATTGGATTCTTTAGTATCTGATAAAAATATGCTTTATTTCTATTGTAGGGAAGAAAGAAATCTTGCAGGCCTCGAACACATTTTTGCAGCCATTAATGTGTTTCTCCCCATTTATGCAATGAATTACCGCATGCAAGTTTGCAAAACAGGAGAGGAAATTCTATCAACTATTCTTTTTATATGGGATCAGTACAAACCAAAAGATGCTTTGAAGAAGCAGATCATTCAATTTGTTCAGTTTCAGATTTGTGTTCATCATCCAAATGGAGCTAAAACTCAGGAAGAAGGTACATGGAAAGCTTTGAAATAGCAAAGGGCTTTATATAATTTTTGTATTTTGGCACTGAAAATGTTTTGGAGGATTCTGGGTCAACCTGTTCAACTTGTTTGGTGGGCCTGATCAATGTTTTGTAAAAGAGATAATCAGGAAATCATCAAATTAAAATGAAAAATATCTGGAAAAAAACAATGCAAACCATCTGTGCAGTGATCTGTCTTTCTCTCTAAGTCCCTGCAGTTTTCTCAGCAAGATTTTGGAAGTGGCTTGCCATTGCCTACTTCCTAGAGCTGAGGCACAGTGACTGGCCCAAGGCCACCTAGCTGGCTTCATGTCTAAGACATGACTAGAACTCATGATCTGTCATTCTTTAGCTTGATGCTTTAACCGTTACACTGAATGGGCTCTCTACATTTAATTACCAGGGATCCAGCTTAATCCAGAATTGATCTGGGACTGTCTGTATCTATTTTCATATGTCATAATTTTTCACAGTATTGCTTGCTTAAGTATTTTAAATTTTTGTTTAATCATTTTAACAGACATGTATGTGTTGCTAATTAATAATGAACTCTAAAATTCATATCTTTTCTTTTACAAAATTATTTTTTTCTAATTCTTGTACAAACAGGAGCATTCAGCTCAGCAAAATGGCAAAATACTTTATACAGCCTATATGATCTGTTAGCTAATGAGATAACTCTTATTAGCAACCGAGGAAAATATTCTTCAGGCTCTCACAGTATTGTTCTAAAGGACAACCTGGTTGAGTTAATGGCTGATTCTTGTCACCAGGTAAGCTGTCACTATACTTTCATATGGTTATTCCAAGTTGGGTTTTTGTGTAACCTAACAGAGTACCACATCAAGGCAGTACAAAGGAGATCTGTCTGCTTGATCTTCACAGTTGGGCAACCTTTTTTCTTAACTGATTAAAAAGAAAAGTTTTCAAGAGTTCCAGAGGATGTGGCTGATGATAGTCCGTTAATGAAAGCTGACATTTTCAGCTTTTTTAAAAATAGGAAGGTTTTAAGGAGCAAAATTGATTTGCTAAGCCTTATGGAAACTTAGTAATACACATTTTTTTCTTTAGTTTACTGCAAAATTTATAGAAAATCATGGGAATTTAAATTTGCCAGTATGATCTGAGGTTATTCTAGCTATTATGGAGATGGGGTTTACCTAGTGGCAATGGATTGCCTATTTCATGGTCTTAATATTTTTTGTGAACTGTCATGTGTTGTAAAATATGTAGCAGTATTTCTCTTTAATTCTTTAAATGTCTTTTTTTTAAATAAGGTATTTACTGAAGACACCAAAGTCTTAGATGTAACCCAGTCATATGCAATTACTCAGCAAGAAGATGGAGATGGAGAAGGACCATCAAAACGTAGAAGAATTGAATTAGGATGGGAAGTGATTCAAGAACACTTGCAAAAATCACAGAATAGTTTTGATGTCATACCCTGGTAAATGAAAATTAAAGAAAAACAGTTTGGTTTATTTCTGAAACGTGTCTATTATTAATGTCCTCTTAATAATCTTTGGTGTTTTGTTTTCAAGGCTGCAGATTACCACCAGATTAGTATCCAAGTACCCAAGGAATCTTCCTGACAATGAGCTGCCTAATTTACTTAATATACTTTACCAATTATTACTTCAGCAACGTCGAGGAGAACGGACCCCTTATGTATTAAGATGTCTTAAAGAGGTTGCTCGGTGTCAAAGCCAAAAAATAGACCTCAATATCACACACAAGTCTGAACTGGAGCGAACATGGTCCAGAATATTGTCTCTGGTAGATCGAAGTCTAAACCTTCGACAAACTGAAATGGAAAGCTTTGAATTGCTTGGAGTCCTATTTCAAAGAAATTTAATAACAATGGACAGGGAAATTTGGAGGATATTTGCAGGTTCTGTATGCAAGCCATCAAGGTAACATGAAACTTTTTGATACTCTTATTAATTGTATGTTAATTGTAAAGGAGTAATCTACCATAAGCAACTCATGTCCTCCAGAGGTGTCAACTCTTTTTATTCTGGCCAATTATGAAACATTACGAGAGATGTAATTCAAAACATGTAACATTATTAAATGATCTGCCCTTGCACTACAAGTACTAGAAATTTAATTAAAATTTCTAAATTTTATATTTAGTAAATTGTTTTCAATCATTAGTTCTGTTAAGCATTAGTAGTGGTACAAATGGAGGAGGGTGATTTTAGCATTATTGTAACTTCTACCAGACATCTTAGAATAATAAGCATGTGCTCATATGGTGTTCTGAATAATTGGGTATCTAACCATTCTTTATTTATTTATCAAATATGTTTTTAGATTTTACAAACCCATTTAAAATTCTAGTTAGCATTCCAATTCTGATTGGTGAAATCTTGATGTGGTTTGGGCCATGGGGAGAAAAATATTGGAGACTGAATTCACACACTGGTGATGTTATGTGAATATTAGAGCTGTAAATCAAGTGCTTGTACTTATTGTTATTATTTGTTAGTTTTGCTGTACAGTGTTTAGCATCAGCAATGACAGCTTTGGAAATACCAGAAACTTTAAAAACTGGATTGTTTCAGAATGATTGGAAAGGAAATGCAACTTATACACTAAAAGAACGAGTTGTGAAATGGCTTCTCTTCTGCAATGTGGAAGAAGTTATGGAAGACAACATGGAACTCCCTCCGGTTTTGTGCAGGTATGTCCAGGAAATCAAGGAACCTAAAAAGAATTAGTTGTTCATTGGACGAAATCAAAGTTCTCTATGTTTATTTGTTTTTAATTTCACTTTGATAAGTGAGTTTAGAGCATTACTTTGCTGAAATTTCGTAATGGGTTAGAATTTAAATCACTTTGCCTCAAGTTTTAACAACTTGTAACAAATAATTGGTTTGAAGTCAAGTTTACAAAAGTAATAAATCTACATTTTAATGAGAACTTTTAGCAGAGCAAACATATCTCACAACAGTTTGCTTTCTATCTTATTATGCAGTTGAATGGCATGTAAATACATAGTGTTTTATGAAGATTATATAATATTTTCCATGTGTAACAAAATATCCAAACATATATTGAGGAAAACTTCTATAAGTGCAAAAGCAGGTCCCAGGATTTAGATTTCTTCTTTAGCTCTTGTCCTGGAAAATGTCACTTCAGTTCCACCCTGCCCTAATCAGGAAAGAGTTGGCACTTTCCACCTCCTCCCATTGTTTTTCTTTTACTTTTTCTGTTCTAATTTCATTTGGTTTAGTGTTTTGTAAATTTATAGCAATTTGTATCCTTTTTCTTCTGCATAACTGAAAAGCACATTGCATTGTATCATAGTGTACACAGATAAAAGAATATAATGTATTTCACGTCTAAGAGGCTGACAATAGTCTGTTGAAATGGTCACTGGGACATTTATTACTCGTACAAAAAAAAATTCAAGTATGCTTTCTTTAGAAAACTGAAGCCCACATTTGTTGAGTGTAACCCTTTCCTGATTATCCAGCAAAAAAGAAAGGATATTTTTAACTCATTATAACCTTAATAGCATTTCATACCTAGATATATATTTGGTCACAGATTAGAATTGAGGAGAATGTTTCAGTCCAAGACCTAATGGAACTAAATCTTGCCCCTTTGTCCTTATTCAGTTATTTTCAGCTTGCGATGGACATCACTTCTTCAGGATTTTTTTCCCAATTACTGCTTCCTTGAGTTCTTGTAAGCTCCTGCTTGTGTCACCTGTCATTTAGCCACTTTGTCTTCTTTTGGCCTCTGATGAATTTTTCCAAGTATCATTGACATCTTGAATTTGTCTTGTCTTCATATAATGCAGCAGTCCCCAACTTTGGCAGCTTGGCAGCTTTCCTGGGAGTGGAGGGGAACTGGGCCATGTGAACAGTGGGTTGACACGCACATACAGCTCCACTAGTGGAGCTGCACATGCATGCATCCAGCCTGGTTCCGAATAGTGGGCCACAGCTCGGAGGTTGGGGACCCCTAATATAATGTATCAAAATTATATTAACTTCACAGTTAGTGCTTTCAGTGGGAAGTTTAAACTCTGTTCCTTCCAATAGCAGATGGATTGTTCTATAAAAGATTATTCTATGAAAGATTTTGCTGGGGGTGATGTTGGAAGTACTAGGCGAGATGGGCAACAAAAAAGTCAAACAAACAAATACTTCGTACAAATATTTGAGGCACAGTGTAAAATTAGATCTTTATAGCATCTTCTATTGAATCTATTAACACTGCAGCATTCAAACATGACATAATTCTGGGTTTGTTTGTTTGTTTTTTGTTATTTTTTGTTTTTTCAGTGACTTTCCTAACCTAGAATTACAGAAAATCCTTGTAAGTCTGACTATGAAAAGTTGTAGAGCAGCAATGGCATTTTTCAACAATGCACCAGAATGGTATGTTTTTAAAAAATTAATGAAGGCATTTTCCTATCTCTGTGGGTTGGACATGCTTGCTTTAGACACTACCTCACACCGGTTGTCTGCTGTTTAGCTTGTCTCTGTTCTAGATACATTGCTCTAAAATAGGATTTTTAAATATGAGTCATCCATGCCGTAGGGATCAAAATTTTGAACCATAAAAGCTATTTTAGATGTAAAATTAAAACCCAGTGAGCCCCATTATGGCTGAACATGATTTTTCAGCTTAGTTTCTTTGTCTTCTGGGCTGTTACTATTGTCTGGCCCTATACTTTTGCCTTAGTCATCTTCTTTGTGTATACTTTGTATCCCTTTTGATACAAAATTCAGGCAGTCCACGACCTACGACCACAATTAAACCCAAATTTTCCATTGCCAAGCAAGACAGTTGTTAAGTGAATTTCCCCCCATTTTATGACCTTTCTTGCCACAGTTGTGAAGTGAATCACTGCAATTGTTAAGTTAGTAACACGATTGGTAAGTAAATCTGGCTTCTCCATTGACTTTGCTTGTCAAAGGATCAGAAAAGGTGTTCACATGACCCCAGGACACTGCAACCATCATAAGTACATGCCAGTTGCTAAGGGTCTGGATTTTGATCATGTTTGTCTCCATTTTGACCATGGAGTTACTGAAACATAAGTGTGACAAATGGTTATAAGTCACTTTTTTCAGTGCTGTTGTAAGTTCAAACTGTGACTAAGTGAATGGTTGTAAGTCATGGTCTACCCGAACCTCCACAAACATAGTTTAAAATGAATTATTGAACATTAATAATAATGATGGTTCTGGTTTAATAACTGAGTCATCCATTTTCTAACCAGTTTGGGCCTGAATAGGTATACTAAGCAGTGAACTCTGCACAAATTTCATGTACCAATCTCTGAAATCATAGATCTCCTGCCTTTCTGTGTGGGAGGGTAGTTTAACCATTATTGGATTATTAACAAGTGATAAATAAATGAAAATACAAAATTTTATTCTATTAAGCATGGAACATAACCAAGAGAAAGAAGAAACCAGTCTGTCAGAAATTGAAGCTTTTTACCTGCAGACAACCTTCAATGAAACCAATATTTTTACAAATATGGCAGATGTATCAGAAAACAAACCTAGTTCCTGCCTTGTTGTCAATAAAAAGCTTGAAGAAACCTTAAAACACAATCTTAGGATGATGTCAGACCAGCTACTTAGCAATGTTTCTCCTGAGGTAAGCCAGAAAGAAAATTGTGTTCTTTATTCATTGTGAGGGTTTATTAAAGTCTGACTTGTTCCCTGTATACTTATGAGTAGATTTAGGTGTTGGTAAAATTAATAAAATAGATTATGGGTAGACTGTTTTTTGGCCAGGATTACATGTGGCAATTTGAGAGCAAATCAATTTACAACTTCCTCTCAAATCAAAAAGTTTATGGACAAACCAGTCTCACCATAGGAGTCTGATTTGTCCACAAATGTAGATGTCCGTGACCAGTTGGAAAATATTAGTTTACCAAAAATCCAAATTAAGTTCCAAGTGAATTGAGCATGTTTTTTTTGTGGGTTTGTTTATTTTTCAGACTATACCTGTGGAAAAGCTGATGCGTTGTACCAGTATCCTGACTGGTGTTCTTGGCTGCTATTGTTATGCTGGCATTCTTACAGAAGAAGAAGCATTTAAATTGGATTTTTTTGAGAAAGCTAAGGTAGAACTTTTTGACTCAAGTAATTGTTCCTAGTAGATATGAAGAAGCATTCATACGAAGATTAATCTCTGTGATATAATTTCAAGACTTACATGAAGATGTCTATAGTGTATGAGCTACTTCAGGTTTCACCCTCTTTTATTTTCTACCTTCATCTTGGATAGTTTTTCTTCTTAGTCCTTTATAGACTTCTCTTTATATGCTTCTTTTAAACCTCCAGATGGAGTAATGGTAGGGAAAGAAGAAGGCAAGTTTGCTCTAGGAAGCAAAGAATTTGCAAATTAGATCAAGGAATTTTGTGACCTTTGGAGAAGCATTAAGAGAGTGCCTGTGTTTTATTATTGGCAGTCTTTGCTTAACAATGGTAATTGGGAGTGGAATTTCCATTGCTAAGCAATGCAGTCAAAAGTGCAATGTCACATGACTATATTGCTTAGTGACAACTATCCTGGGAGTCCCGGTTGTCATTACTAAGTGAGAATCATGAGTTGTTAAGTGAGAACCTCCATGCAATATCTTGCCAACTTCCAAAGCACATTCAATGAGGAAGATGGCAGGAAGTTGTGAGTCCCAGGAGGTTTGCCAGCAGTCTGGTAAGCAGGAAAGTAGCCACTGCCAGATGCATGGGTGGTCAATATGGCAGAACTGGGGGTGACTGCTGCCAGGTCTGGGAAACTTAACCAGTGCAACTTGGCGACTTCCCTGCATTGACTACTTGCGGGAAGCAGAAAGGTTGCAAAACGCATTTGCATGACCATGGGATGCTGCAAATATGAGCCAAGTTGCCAAGGACCCAAATGAACATGGGGGTTTGGGGTCAGAACTTTGAGGACCAGTTGTAAGTACCATTCATTCATTCATTCATTCATTCATTCATTCCCATTATAACTTCAAACAGTCATTGAACGAGTAGTCGTTAACTGAGGACTGGCTATATTGCTTTGCAAACTGTTTGGTAATGGTGACCAAGCAAAAATCCACTTAACTCCTTAATAGCTACAAGTAGTAAAACAATTTGATTTATGTTGTAGCAAAATTACTCAAAAATGCATGTTGTTCCATGTGGACACTTACCAAAAGTTATTCAAGAATATTTACTGCAAAATATAAACATGAATAAAATGCCCATATGAAATACAGTCCCCAGAGTCTTGAGAACTAAATTGTCTCCAGTTGTCCATGAATGAAATTTCATCCTCTTATAAAAGTTCTAACCACTTAGCTGAAAGTGTTATGAAGAGATGGCGTGAAGAAGAGGAAATTAGATTTTCTTTAGCCATGTATTCTCAGTACCTGAAATCTTAACTCCTAATCAAAATCATATTGCAAAATTGATATATCTAGCACTCTAGGAATGTAGATGCATTGAGTAATTATGCAAAAATCTAGTTCTCTGGAGAAGACTCTTAACATTGGAAAAGGAAAAAGAGGAAGACCAGTTACAAGGTAGATAGATTCAATTACAGTGGTGAGGATCATCATGGAGAAAACCCATCTACATGATTGCTGAAGAGTTGACATTGACTTGATGGCACATAACCAATTAAATTAGCAGTGAATAAAAACCTGATACTTGCCCTGCTTTTGCAAAGTGTTCAATCTGTTATAATATTTAAGAGCCAATATTTTAAGAGGTAAGATATAAATTAATTTAACTTACTGTTCTTAAAAAGCCTCTTGAATACAAATTGAAAGTACAGTGTCTTTACTGAGACATTGTAGTTTAGTCTTGTGATTTCACATGCGAAGAATTGACACATGAGTAAAGCCTACCTGAAAAAAAGCTAAGAAATTTTTAATACTGGATACATTGCACTTGTTTCTTTGTTCTTCCCTTGACAGATCCACTTCATATTTATGGACCTTTATCTGTAACTCAAAGCTTCTGGGGAAAACATCAATTTAGCTTAACAGCATAGTATTTAAGTAGTGCTATATCTTTAATGAATCAGAAGAGCAAGGATTAGTAGATTTATTATTCTGTCTAAGCCTTTGATAATGAGAAGGTTAAAATTAAATCTTGTTTAACATTATTTCTGGGCTTCAACTTCACATATATATGTGGAAAAAGTTGTCTACAACTTTTATACTTGTCCTGAAGCATCAGTTCTCATTAGTTACATAGATAGTGATGATCTTGATTGCATTTTCCCAGTTGGATGTGGAGATTCAGTTTTTGGATCTAATGAATACATTTTTGGCTCGCATAAATGTTATCCTTGTAGTCTTTACCTTTTAATTTTGACAGATAATAATTGGACCCAGCACACAGATGTAAATTATAATACTGCCTAAGTAGATAGACCAACATTTGAGTTCATTATCAAAATATTATTCACTAATTGTAGATAAATGCAGTTTGAAGGTTGATCCTTTTCAATCTCTTTTTAGGGATTCTTTTGAGAAATTAAGATATCTTGAGCAATTACAAAATATGCCACATCTTAATGCAGTTAATTTATTAATAGTTGTAGTTGGTCAGTGGTGGGTTGCTACCGGTTCGCATTGGATCGGGAGAACCGGTAGTGGTGGTGGTGGGAGGCTCTGCCCACCTGCCCACGAGCACGTGCACAAATGAATCAGTAACGACAGGATTTGGGAAACGTCCCTGTAGTTGGTTCTATTTAGCAGGTTTAAACTTGGTGATGGACACAGTGAATAAGGGTAATATACTGTATATCCATATATGTATGTGTATGTATACATACTCATATATATATACTGTATATATGAGATGAAACCTCTTAAATAATTTCATTTTATTCCTTTACAGTTATGTTTTAATTATGTGGAGGAAAGCATTTCTCAGTCTAAAAACAAGCTAAATGAAGATTCTAGAATTGTTTCATTGAGGAATTTAATATTGCAGTGCACAAGTTGCTTATGCAACTGTACCCAGGTGAGAAATTTGTTGGTTGTAGGGCAATCTGAGTGTGAGCAAAGTTGAAATTTCTGTATTTATTCCTATTACTAACATATTGTATGTGGGTCACTTATTTAGAAGACCAATTTGTTTATTTTTATTATATATGAATCTCCATATATACATACACACTCCCAGTTATTTTGCAGAAAATTATGGAGGTATTGTTTTATATAATATTGAAACTGCTTTATTTTAGTATGTGCAATGAGATTTTTGCAAGTTGTTCTTTCAATTACTGATTGTATAAGACCTAAAATCGCTAGGGATATTTTTATTTCTTGTGAAGCTGAATCAGTCAGTTTGACTTCAATGAAATTTAGGCAGTACTGCTTTGAAGAAAGAAGTTTGATTCTGAAACTCATTGTTGCTTTTCAAGTCACAGTTTATTTCAAATTTTATCATACAGCTTGAACATTTCTTTTTAATAATACTTACCGTCTTTCATTTAGTGTAATTTTACTTGGGTTGTTTGCATTTTACCTGACCTATTTGCTGCTCATTAAAAGCAATTTAATCAAGTTCCCAATCTTAAGTATTGTCAGCATAGTATTGACCTTGTGGGGCTGAATTGCAAGATGCATGGGGAACTGATTACAGGTTATTGCAGATTATTTTACAGTGCAAAAAGCCAAATACTTCATTATATTTTACAATTGTTGTTTCTTCTGCTTTTATTTGCTTGTGTATTTAAATTTAGTGGCTGCCCAACTCCAGTAGATGCAGAGCTATATACAAAACTAAAGATAAAAACTGCTAAAAGCATTAAATCAAAAAAACAACCAAGGCTATAATAAATACATAACAAACACAACAAAACAGGGGCCACTGAACAAATAATAAATATCAACCCTAGACCAAAGCCAGATTTACAAAGCTTTCTGGAAGTCTAGGAGAGATGGTGATATTTATCTCTTTTCATACTCTGTTTCAACAGAATAGTCCCAAAAAGAGTTTGTCTGCTATCTTCTTGCATTTGTTAACATCCAAGTTGATGAATGATCTTGCAAGTATCTGCAAACTTCTGGTGAGTAGATATGATGTGATATTTGCTTCCTTCTCGAAACTGTATATGCAGTGCAATGCAACTTTTATTGTTCTGAACATGTTATTTCTGAGGTGAAGAACTCATTCTAATCAGTGTTCTGAATTCACACTGTGATTCCTTTGTTTTCCTTAAACAAATGGAAAATAATCTTTCTCTGTCCTTTTCCACATCTTTCTCTTTACACTTATATCACTCCATTTCAAGACTTATATCAATGGCAGGGAGCAGAGGTACTTCATTGCTATAATTAATCTCTTTCAGTTATCTCTTTCTTCATCTCTTTCATGTGAGCAAGCACAGATTTTAAAGTTCATTCTACTTGAGAGAACAGTACTTAATGCAGAAGAGTAAGTGTTGTGGACAATTTGAATGGAAATATCCAGTGTCTCTTAGGGGCTGTACAACGATGTTTTTCCTCTACTTCCACTCTTTTCTTCTCAAAATAAAAAAAAATTAACTTACCTCTGGCAAGTGGTGGATTAGCTAAGTACAGTTAGTCTTGCCTATTACTATTTTCTCAATTACAGTAATACTGCCAAGTAAATAATCGAGTAATTGGTTACAAGGTGTGTAGCACATAAGGATTAATAATTTAAATCCTTGCAAATAGCTTATTCTAGTTTTATATAAAGCACAATGAAAAATTTCACTAATTTTCATATAATTATTAAGCTGTAGTTATATTGGTTTTATTGGCTTTGGGTATTAAAAGCAGGAAAACTGAATAGAGATTAATTTCCCAGCCAAGTGAAGTCAACATGAGAAACTTAGCTCTATTACTTTGCTTAAATTGCTTAAATTATAATAGTAATTACTGAATTCTAAAATGACTTTCTTAGCAAACACCCCATTTTATGGAAACCTTATTATACAAAGTAGCCAACCAATATTCAAACATTAAGGAACATGTGGAAGTGAAGCTTCTATACCGAAGCAATATTTTGGTAAAAGGATAGATGTTGTCTAGTTTTTATCTAGAGGTATTTGTAAGGAGGGAGTAAATGGATGTTATTCATAAAACTATATTTATATAAATTTATTACATATTTATTATAATTTATTGCTTTCATTATAAGAGATGGTATGAATAAATATCTTCTATTAGATGTTTTTTACTGGAAAGTCAAGTGAAACCGGAGAAATCAATTTAATAGATTTTCCTGAAGAAAGAAGATTGGAAGAGGGAAACCAAACGGTCCTTGATCTATTTGATGATGAGTGTGGTGAAGTTGGTGAAGTGAATGAAGTTGGAGACTTGCACACCTTGACAGGTATATTCAATCTGTTTGATGTATATTTTTGTGTAATTGAATGCTTTTAGAATGCTTTTAGAAAAAAATGTGTTTCGGAAGTGAGGAATATTTAGGTACGTGAAACAACTTCAAAAAATACACCAGAAATTACTGTGATACAATGATTTGTATGAGAATTTATAAAATAAAGGCTTTTGTGATGCCATATAGCATGGGTGTCAAACTCGCTGCATTATGTTGCCATCACGTGATGTTCCATGACGTTTTTCCCATTTGCGAAGCTTGGGTGGACGTAGACTGCATCTTTTAAACAAGAGCAGATGTTCACCATTTTGGAATCTGTTTAGAGTCTTCTATTTTTTTTCTGTTGGAGATTCTCAAGATGTTCTTTGTGATATGAGCAACCCTATAATTTCTCATACATTGAATTCAGTGGTGGGTTGCTAACCGGTTCACCCAGATTGGGCAAACTGGTAGCGGCGATGCCCAAAGTAAACTGGTAGCAACGGGTTTTGAAACCCACCCCTGATTGAATTATACGATAGTGCATAATAAAAATTTTCATTAGTGGCAGGTAAGCATCTACATTTAGAGTATATAGACCCAGAATTGTAATTAGAATGTGTAGACCACCCCAGCTCCGTAAAGGGAAAAAATGTCGCAAAACGTCATGTGACAGCAACGTAACACCGTGAGTTTGACAATCGTGGTCTAAACCAAAAACTTGTACTGTCATCCAATGGTTGAAGACCTTGTATATTTCATCCCATGTGTTGTTTTGGAGATGCTTAGAAAAATTGCCATATGACAGGTTTTGAAAAGACTGAGGTGATGAGTGTGTTATTCAGTAAAAAAAAAAAGCCTTAAAGCAGAGCAATGTTGCCTAGCTAAATAAACAAAGTATAAATACTAATTATCTGGCTGTTTTAAACTTCTACAGGGTGATCATTCCCATTATATTTCTCCCATGCCAATGTTATGTTAGTACACTTTTTGTAGCATTGTTCTATTTTTACTTTATTTCATTCTATATGTGACAGCCAATGTGCTGATTGGTGGAAGGTAAGCAGAAAGGAATATGCATTCTGATTAAATGCAGTTGCTTATGGCTTCCTGACAGATAATTAATTGTAAGTTTTGAGAGCTGTCTTTTCATAGCTTCTATATGATCATCATATTGCACAGGTGCTACAAGTCCATTATCAGAAGAACATCTATCTAAACAGGATTTGCTTCTTCTTGATATTTTGAAGTTCTTGTGTATAGCTTCCACAGCAACCACAATACAAACAGTTCCCTTTAGATGTTCTGAAATTTGGAGGAAACTCTTAGTGCTAATAGATGGAAATTCATTTGATTTTATTAAACCTCTACATTTACATGTGGTGAGTATAATATTATTCTGTTTAACCTACTGTTTTTAATGCTGTTGGAGTGTTACTTATTAACTTATTTTATTTCTATACCAGCCTTTCTTTCAGAGAAACTTAGAGTGACAAAAAAACCCACACAATAACACCATCTTAAATAAAACCATCACAATTAAATTAGCTAGGACTACCTTGTAAATATCTGGGTTATTAGCTGTTTAGGAGTTTATAGACTAATTTCAGCAGCTTATATTAGGCCTAGTAGCTCATAGGTGATAATAGCAGCAATTTCAGGACCTGTTTCTCTTGAAAATCAAACAGCTCTGTTCCACTTTAGATGCAACTGCCAGACCTGGTTCAGAGGTACCAGTGTAGAGTGGATTGTAGTTATCTAGTCAAGAAGTTATTGGGATAGGGATCATTGTGCAGGCTTATAGCTGTATACTGCGAAATTGAACATATAGATCATCTGTAGATCTGATTTTAAAAAAAAACACATGTTGACAACCGAAGGGTTTTTTTGGTATATTATCAATCATATTTTTTTATCAATCATACATTTTTGAATAACATACTATTGTATAAGTATATATGTATAAGTAGATTTTAAGAAGAGATTCGATAACCATTTGTCTGAAATGGTATAGGGTAGTGATGGCAAACCTTTTTGCCATTGCATGGTGGGGGGGTCACGCGCGCGTGTGCCCAAACTCAATTCTATGCACCCCACGTATGTGCGTGCGACCACCCCCATGCTCCCCACCTCATGGCACGCAATGGCCCAGTAGGCCCATTTTTGTCTCTTCCCCAGGCTCCAGAGCCTTTCTAGGAATCTGGGAGGGCAAAAATAGCCTTCTTCACCCCCGCCGAAGGCTGAAAACAGTGGGACCATAAGTTAGCAAATGGGCTGTTTTCAGCCTCCGGGTGGGGGGTGGGAGGCCATTTTCACCTTCCCCAGGTTCCTAGAAAGGCTCTGGAGCCTGGGGAGAGCAAGAAACGGGCCTTCCAGTCCCACCAGAAGTTGGCAAACCAGCCATTTCCAGCTTCCAGATGGCCTCGAGGGTGGTGGGAAAGGCCGTTTTCACCCTCCCCGACTCCTAGAAAGGCTCTGGAGCCTGGTGAGAGAGAAAACCGGGCCTTCCCCACCACCACCCTGAGGCCCTCCATAGGCTGAAAACAGCCTGTTTTCCTACTTCTGGTGGGCCCAGAAGGCCCGAAAATTAGCTGGCCGGCGCATACATGTGTGCCAGAGCTGACCTTCTGTGCCCACCGACATGATAGCATGCATGCCATAGGTTCGCCATAACGGGTATAGGGTTTCCTGCTTGAGCAGGGGGTTGGACTAGAAGACCTTCAAGGTCCCTTCCAACTCTGTTGTTCTGTTATAAAAGAATTATATCTTAATATATATTTGCTCACGTGCTAAATATAAATGCAGTATAATTTTGTTACATTCATACAATTGTACATAAACATTGGATTATTCTTTTCTGATATTATATCTTTAATTGTGGTTTCTACTAGTATTTAGTCTTGTTGAAGGAACTTCCCAGAGGAGAAAATCCCTTGCCTGAAGATTATGTTGTCTCATTACTCAAACTTCTACCGTAAGAAAATAATCTTGCTTATTAAAATTAATTTGCTATATATATATTTTGAGATACAAATATTTAGTTATTTCTTATAGAGATATATGTTCCTTTTATCGTCGGGATCAAGATGTTTGCGCAGCAATATTACATAATCTTCTTCCATTGGTTAATATTTTGGGAACCTTCAGTAGAAATTCTGACGATCTAAGAGAAGCCCGGTGTCAAGTCTTAACTGTTGTTGGAGCATTTTGGTAGGTTAAGTGCAAATTCAATTCCAAATTATTTGCTATCAGGGAAGGATTGAAGGGAAGATCTTCCTGAATGCTCACTACGACATGTTTCATAAACATTTCACAATTCAACAATGTTAGATATGTTTCTCTAGGTCTACAACTCTCTTTTATAGGGGAAAATGTTAGAGAAGGTGGTAAATTGACAATTACAGAGCATGAAGCATTTTTAATAGCAGTGAAGTAAGTGCAGAACTAATTATTTTTATTGTCTGGAGTATTCTTTCATTTGTTTAAGAAAATTAATCATAAATATGCTTAAGTATAAGCATATTGAGTTCAATCAAATTTAGTCCTAAATGTATGCATTCAATCCTCAGTATTTAAAGACAGAGAGACCAATTCAATTAAATGTGTCTCAATAGTATGACTCAACTTAAGAGTCTTAAGTTGAATTTTTACAAGAAATTTCCACTAATTTTACTGGCAGTTGTTCTGAAACAGCTGGGATTTGCAACTTAAGTGTATTCATTCAGTCAGTTTTATACTCAATTCAGCCTATAATATTGCAGTGGTGGCAATAGATCTCTTCAATAAAATTTAAGAAATGGTCATTGAACAAATGGTCCTTAGCAATGCCAATGTACGGTTTATTTAACTTTTCTAAAATTTAAAAACTAACAAAAATCCTTTGAAATATTTAATAAAAATTTATACATATATTTCAAAAATCCTAAAAACAAATTTGACTTTAAGTTTTGACTTTTTAAAAGAATGGGTTATATTTTATTATTAAAATGCTTTCTATTTCAGGCATTTAGTAAATAAAGGAGAATGTTCAGTTCCTGTAAGAATTGCTTTAGTGAATTGTATGACGACTTTCCTTCATGTAAGTAAAACTCCAGAAGCATTTACTAGCTACTATTACTGCTCTTAATACTATTACTTATTTAGGTTTCTAATTCTATAAAAATATAATGAGGATATTTCCTTTTTTCCCCAGGCTGACCCCTGTTTAGAATGGGCTGTGCTTACAATTAAATCTGAAAATCTACCTGTGAGAGAGGCTTTTCCTCAATTCCTTGCAGATAACAACTTTCAAGTTTGTACAATTGCAGCTAAGTCGGCAATCAGGTATACATGTACACTGTTTTAGAGCTGTAGTTTGTCTCTAGTTTATTAAAATCAACAAGATTAACATTACTTATATTGCTAGTTTATTAAACTTATTTAATAGTTCATCTTTCAGAAATATATGACATGAAAATAAATAACTTATTTAACAAAGTTTTACTTTGTTAAAAATTATTTCAGAGGGAAAAAAACCCATGAGAACAAAATGGAAACTAATCTATTTTATTTTAGAAAAGAAAGAATATGCACTTTAATTCTAAATTGTATTTCTCTCTGCTTGATTATAAGTTTGTTCCAAGATGTGAAACTGAGGGATACTACTGGTTTAGTGAAAGGTCTTCCTTTGAAGTTCCAACAAAGTGCTTTTGAGAATTTGTACATCAAAGTTCAAGAAGGAGCAAAAACATTGGTAATAATTATTACTAAGCATGCATGAAGATTTCAAGTGTGAGCATTTCCTTCACTTATTGATCCAAGAGTGTCTATTTGAAAAGAGTTTGTGAAAACTGTATCCATGGCTCTTCGGTCTGCTTTTCCATCTGGCATTTCTTTGTTGGTTTTCTCTGCTTGTTCTGTGGTTTTTATGCCAATGTTCCCTGTCCAATCTCCCCCTTCTCTTTCTTCTTACTGCCCTTCGGTTCTCATTTCTTCTTGTGTTTTTTCTGTCAGTTTACCACCTTTCTTCTCCCTTCTATGCCCCGACTCTTATCCCACTTTTTCCACCTATACATCTTTATCCACAGAAGTACAAGTTTTTGTTCCCCTCAAATACTTTCCCACTAGCCTCAATCTTCTTCCCAATCTACTTTCCAACCTGTTGTTGCCCTACTCATCCTCAGTGGTATTTTCCACTATTTGTATCATCCTAGCCTTCCCATGAGACCTCCTGGCTTTTCATTCTTTTTTTCTTAGAATGTATCTTCAGAAAATGACACTTTTAAGGCATTGGCAGATAATTCAGATTTAAAGGACAGAGAACTAAATGCTTGGTAATGAGAGAAGGAGATGCACGGGAATAAAAGACACTTGACATGACTACACAGGACACTTGTGCCATGTCAGACTTTACAACACATAAACATTTTAAAAATAATATTTTAGACTGATTATTTTAGGTATATCAAAATTTGATCCATCCTGGAATTATCTCTTTGATCATTTGTTACACCTGTGTTGGAATGCTATTTTAATTTTAAAAAATCATAATAAAATCTATTATGTGTGTAACAAAAAAAATTCTTTCCTTTGTGCTTTGTCAGTTGAAGGCACATGATACAGGGAATCAAGAAAGCCATCCTGATGAAGAGCATAACAGAAAAACAGTCCTACTCATGTTAATAACTATGATTTTGTACAGCAGTCCTGTGTGTGAGAAACAAGCATTGTTTGCTATTTTCCAGTGTATTAAAAAGAATGGATTAGATCCTCAGCTCGTCAGGAAGGTAATTACTGAATTAAAGAGGATAAGTTCAGGTACCTGCAGTAAATATTGTTAAACAGATTCTAAATAAATGAAAGTAGAAATTGTACTTTTTATAAGGAGGAATATAAGCATAAATTATATTTTTTCCAGGCCAGGATAGTCAGGGATTACATGGCCTTAATTGGCTTGATAAAGCAAAATGAAAACAACCCCCACCCCGTCCACTCCTATTATCTTTCTTTTTCTGTTCATGATTCCAGTAAGGAATCTAAACATATTAGTAATAGCTGCTTATAATGGCCACATAATCGGAAATATGGCATGATCTGTACCAGGTTAACATAATTTTTTCCAGAATCTGTACATGCTACAAGTTGCTGTCATGGGGAAGAAGGCAATGCAGGAGTTTGAGGGCCTCACAAAAATAGGAACATTTTATACTAGCTGAATTTTGATTGATGAGTTGTTTGAAGGTGGGCAGATTCTGCTTCTGTCTTTACAGTAACAATCCAATTTATCATTGTCACTGAGGGTGAGGGGTTACTTTTTTGCAGCCAAAGAATTTGTGTATACATGTGTGTGGGTGAGCATGTGTGCATGCACATATACAGTATAAATACGCAATAAATGCACAAATGGATGGATGGATACATAGATGGATAGATAGATAGATAGATAGATAGATAGATAGATAGATAGATAGTCCTGAGGGCAGAGTTATTGAATACTTACCCGTAATGGGAATAGAAATACATTGAGAGATATAATTGACAAATCATAAGGCATATGTTTCTTATTTTATTGCTGTGATATTAATGGCTATTTGACTATTGACAGACTTATTTATTTTTCAAACACAGGTGTTAGAAAATATTTCTGGCTCTTTTGGCTATAAAAATACAGAAGATTTAATGAGCACCCATTTAGATTATCTGGTATTTGAGTGGTTAAACTGTGATTACAGCTTGTCCGATTTTCCACATGTTTTGCTAAATTGCTCTACTTTGGAAGAGTTTTACAGGTATGCTTCTAAATCATACTTTCTCTTTGTAGATTGATTGCTACAGCTTTATTAATTAATTCGTTGTATTCTGAAATAAGTTTAAATTTTACTTTATTTTAATGCAAGGAAAATGTATTATTTAATTTTGAAAGTGATTTAATGCATTTACAACAAGGTTTAAGCGTCCTTTTCCAAGGATGGAAAAGACAGTTGGTCCTTGTTTAATTTGAACTGGCTGCTTAGAATAATACTTTGAGGATTCAATTGTTGCATATCAACAGGGCTTTTATTTTTCAAATGTAATTTCATCATAATTCAAGGAGATATTTTAATTGCAGGTCCTGTTATAAAATCTTGATTCCACAACTAATAATTAGAGATCAGTTTGAAGAGATAAAGTCTATTGCCAGCCAAATTGAAATAGAAGAGCGTCACCTTCTGGCACAGTGCTTCCCCAAAATCCTTGTCAATATTCTTCCTTATTTTGCCTTCCAAAACCATGAAGATATTGAATTCACACAAAAGAGAAATACAGCTTCTAGAGTCTATGACATGTTGACAGATGAAAATTACTTAGGAAAGCAGGTATCTTTAAAAAATAAAGTTTGATTTTGATAACCTTAAATGTCTTAAATGCAAAGAATTTGAATGCTACAAGATCCTAAATTAAAAAACCACATCAATTTCTAAATATTACTTCAATTCCTGGGTAGAAATAAACAATTTCCACAACAGAAAAATCACTAAAATTCATAGCATTCATGTTTAAAGTTATTTTGTTAATATATTTAATTTTAGTCTCATTTTTTAAGCTAAGCAGAACCCTTGCTATTAGTGTCATGTCATCAGCAGCTTGGGCTTATTTTTCAGTTTACTTTTTTTCATTCCTAAAATTAGTATTAGTTTAAAATAAAACTGGATTTTATCCAGTTGATTTCTCCCCGTCTAAGCAGATAGAAATATGGCTTCCCAGTCTATTTCTATTTTAAAACAAATTTATAGAACACCTCCTATCTATAGATAAACACAATTTCCAGAAAACATCTACTTGAAAGACTCTCATTATCCTTGGTAATTGCTGTGACAGAAAATGTCAAGAACTGTACTGCCTGGTTTCTTAAGCTTTTATTGAAGTTTCGATTTGTTTTTCATCAGCTAGTGATAGGCAATACTTCATTAAGTCCTAGAATTCTGTTTTCATATATTGCTCTGCTATTTAGTGCAGGCTCCATTTTGATATTTCCCAGTACTTGAATAATGAAGAATAACAAGTAGAAAGAGAATGTATTTCTATTGGAATTGGGTTATGGTCTCCCCCTGTTTTTCCTTTGTAAGATGTATTTTGAGTGGAGTAATTCCTTAATCTTGACACTTCTTTTTCCACTTTGTTTCAGGGATTTTTTTTTATTATTAGTTTTGCCTCAGGCAAAATGTTTTTTCAAAGAACATCTTTTTTCTGCTTGGTGGGAAAACATAGCAAACAAAGAGCAAACGAAATTATTTGCATATTTTATTAAATATAAAACTAGAATTGATAAGTGAGATAGCATCCACATTAATTATCTTTCATCTTTTAAGGCTATTAAACCTGTATTTTGTTTCTACAGCTGATAGAAAGTTTATTTCATAGCAACTTACCAGAAATTGTGGTAGAGGTGTTGATGACCCTACATGAGCCAATCAATGTCAAACCAGAAGAGAATTCTGACTTAATAAAGTTTACAGGGTACAGGTTTTTTTCTCTGTTAATGTGTTGTATACTATAATTTGTAAAGTGATTGTCAGGAGGATTGCATATGGGTAGTCCCCCATTTGTTCAGCAATTGTTCGAGGTTATCACAGTGATGAACGAAGGCTACTTACACCAAGTCCTTATATACACTGCAGATCATGCAATCCAAGGACATTTGGCAGGTCTCCTGCATTTAGTACAGTGTGCTTCAACTTCTCCCACCCACCTATCTACCCCTTATCTCTGCCTTTTTGGCTGCCCTGTGTCCTACTGTTTGCTTGCCTGAGTGTTTCAATCATTTTTTTCCTGCCATTCAATTGTGTTCAATTCTCGGAGACTGCCTGGACAAGTCCCTGCAGTATTTGGGGCATGGATTTTCAGAAGTGATTTGTCATTGCCTCCTTAGGGCTGAGAGAGAATAATTGCCCAAAGCCACATTATTTCCCGGTTTCTAGCCTGATACCTTAACTACTACACCAAACTGTCTCTTTCATATACCATAAATCCATATAATTATTTGAAAATAATGAACCACAGGTCCTGATTAGGGGAACGATAGCAAAGGAAATCCTATTTGTAAATTAAAAATGTGTGCTGAAGTTATTCTAATATAGATTTAAACTGTTTTCTCCTATGAAGTATACCATTCTCATTGAATTCTATTTAGTGTCATTTAAACTATATCCTTTTCTTCAAACATTTTAAATATTTGTGATCTTTTCTATTCTTTCAGGGACCTGGATCCTGCTCCAAATCCTCCTTATTTTCCATCATTTATCATCCAAACTACACTGGATTACATTAATAGATGTTATAAAACTAAGTCTAATGGTATTATAGCAATCCTTTCTAAGCACCCTGTAAGTGATGCTCAGTTTTGTTTTATGGTCACAGTATTTCTGTATAGTAGTTTTGGTATTTTAAATTAGTGTGACTATATACATTATATTTTTTTAATACTGGACATCCCTCTCAGCATAGAACTTGCTATAAATGTGCAACATAGGGAGAAAAAAATATTTCTACAAAATCAGGTTATGTTGTTATGTAACCTTTTAAATCTACTAAGTCATCACACTATTAATAAAATAATAAAACACCAATGACTTGTTTTTCTTTTCAGAGTTCCTGCATTCATGTCTTGTATATAATCATTAAACTGAGTATTAAGCAAATTAAAATTAAAGAAGATAAGAAATTCTAGTACATTATTTGTATGTTGCTTCTTTGGACAAGCAGAATTAATACTGCTTTGGTTTGGTTTGATATACAAATTAAGTCAATAGGGGTAATTATTTAATTGTATAAGCAATAGCTCAGATATGTCAGACTTGTGGTTTCAATAATTCTAAAAAGATAAGAGATGCTTCTAGCATATTCATATGAACAGTGATCTAATAAGGCATGTTTATTTAAGAATAAATACTTGAAATAAGTTGTATTGAAATATTGATCATGTCATATTTTCTTTTTGTGTAGGAGTCATTCCACAAAATTTTATTTGCTGTATGGAAGCAGGTGTCTGGAACAAAAAACAATTATAAAAAACATAGAATGCTTATGATATATCATTTTTTTGTAAATCTGCTGTTGAAAGAAATAAAGGATGGCTTAGGTGGCGCATGGGCTTTTGTACTGCGGGATGTGATTTATTCTATGATTCACCACATCAGCAACAGGTAAGACCATTCTATGTTATTCTGTCTCTACATAGATTCTGTTCAGTTCTATTTCATTCATTTGTTCTTATCCTGGTTAGTCCTCTAGTGCAGAACTTTTTAATCTGTCTCACATTTGATTTGGAGAGCATGTTAAACAAGGTTTTCATATTATGTTTCAGCTTATACTAGCTATTCTCCTTGTCAAAATTAATTTTCTCATTTCTTGACATGAACCAGGAATTACGACTTAAAGAAACAGTAGTTGTTAAATAACCTAGTGTGGTTTGTTTGTTGTTGTTGCTGTTGACCCAATTAGCAATTGATTAAAGCCTGTTTATACATAGAAATATAAAGGAAGATAATGTTGTATGATCCCAAATCTTTGCTTCAATGTTTAGCCCGTAGTGGATTGTATTCCATTATTTTTATTTGAAAATGTTTAGCTCAGATCTTTGCCTTTCGTAAAAATATTTCTTTATTTTGTCTTTATTATGGCCTATTCTATAATTGAAACAAAATCATTTATGTGTGTTATTAGGGTTTTTTCTGGGTTCCTCTTAGGTCAAATCCTCTGACAGGAGTATCCCTCCGGAGCTTCTTGCTCTGTTGTGACCTTCTCAATCGTGTTTGTCACACAGCAGTACAGTATTGTGGGGATGCCCTAGCAAGTCACCTCCATGTTGTCGTGGGTACACTAATACCAGTTGTTGGAGAACAACCTGAAACTGAAGAAGAGGTATATTTCTAGAGGAACTACTTGCTAGCCATTTCATTAATCGAATTTTTGGAAAGCAACATTATTAACTTTTCCTCTAAAAAGTGTGATTGTTTTAAGTTTATAGCTTACCTTTTGAATGATACAGAAGTATGCTTGATCATCTTTTTTCCTTTGAAAATAAAATCCATGTGTGTTATCAGATTAAAGAATAATCTGAATTGCATTGCAGTTATGAATGTTGGAATCATATTTGGTAATTTTACGTTTTGTAATTTTTGGAGGGCTACAAATTTGTGGTTGCCTTAATCATTATCAAAAATTATGCTAGCATCTCCTCTCCTACCTGGAGTTCTTATTTATCTGCACTCACATGTTTGTTTGGATAAAATAAAGGGAGAGCCCCCATATGAGTTGCCAAACTGTGAATCTTATTGCATTGTTGAGAAACTGCAGCTGTAACTTTTGTTTTTGAACAGACAGTGGGGAATCTTTGGATGTTCTTTTTTTTTTTTTTGCACAATAATATGAGGAACAAGCGCTGTCTTTATAAAATTTAATTTTTTGCTATGTAGCATCAACTGAAATATGAAATTGAAGTAAAAATACAAAAAAGTATCTGTGTAGTTCTAGAACTCTTAGTAGAAATGATATTTTTCAGAAATAAGTATTTAATAATATTTATTCCAGAAAACTATTCAGAATTGAAGCCTAAAAAGTTCAGTCCTAAGAATGTCCTTGCTTAGCCTGGGTTCTTGGGTGATGAAAGAAAAAGACACAAAAATCTGTCTGTCTCCTTATCTATTATTTACATAAAGCTTAGTTTTGGTAAAAATAAAATATGGACTGCTAATATAGCTGTAGTTGAATTGTGTGCTAATTCTGTTTTAAATAATGAAAAAGTGGTTGCTACAATTATTGTAATTTTGTTGTACTGCTACTTTATTTTTAGGTCTTGGGCTTATTGAAGTATCTAGTGATAGATAATCAGAATGATAAATATTTGTACCAAGCAATCAAATTATTAGATCCATTTCCTGATCATCTCCATTTTAAAGAACTGCAGGCCACTCAACAAAAAATTAAATACAGCACTGGAAAATTTTCTCTTTTGCAGGTAATATCTTCAGATTTTAAAAAATGGAATCCAAGGCAATGTTCCATATTGCTAATGGAATCTCTTCATCCTGTTTGAACTAATATATTTTTATTGTTTGGTTATTTATGTCAAAGTTCTTACATTATGAAGTTATTACAGCTGCATTATGTATTAAAAATTAGATTTGTGTCTCAGATTTTGGGGAGTGTTATCCTTTGCAATAGTTCTTTATAGAAGATTAAATCTATAAATTGTATCTTCATTGTCAAATTTATGTTTGCAGGAAATTAACCATTTCCTATCGATAAATATATCTGATTCACTGTTTTTAACAAGAGTTGAAGGTTTAAATGATCTGCACAAACAACTAGAAGATCATAAAGAACAAATAATGGAATTTATGAAAAAATTTCAGGGTATGGATTTTCTAATTCTGATTTATCTTTACGTTTTGATCGTTTCATTCTTTTTTATTTTCAGAGATCTAAGAAGTAATTCAAACATTTATACTGTTTCTTATGTAAGTGTTACACATTCCTGATTATTAGCATAGCTAACACTGGAAAATAATATCAGTAGCTCCTAATGCATTTGTGGAAAAGAATCTTTCTCTTTCCTCCTTCCTTCCTTCCTTCCTTCCTTCCTTCCTTCCTATAATGGGTGCATTTCTTTAATCCAGGGGTCCCCAACCTGTCAGCCGCAGTGGACTGAGGGCTGTGAGGGGTTTGCAAGTGGGCCGTGGAAACAGCTGGCATGCGCATCCTCACTTGCTCGAGCAGTAAGCAAGGGCATGCGTGTGATCCATTTGCATAAGCAGCAGGCACGTCTGCACATGACTTATGCAAATGAAGCTGTGCGCATGCATGCTTGCCAGCTGCTTGCATAAACCATCCCCTCTGCCATCAGTCTGCAAAGCCAGAATTGTTGGGGAACTCTGCTTTATTTCACCCAATTTCTGTTTTATCAGTAAAGGATTTATTATTATAAAGCAAGTCTGCTTAGGTGATACTGATGGTCCTCAACTTAATTGGTCACTTAATAACTATACGAATTTACAGTGGGTTTTTTTTAAAAAAAACACCTTATGTCCTCTCAAAGTTATGATTGCCATGTAATCACATGTCATGTAATCACTTTTTGGATACCTGGGTTGCAGCATCCAATGGTCACATCATAATGATTTGCTATGGTTTTTGCTGTTTTGCAGCAGAAAAGGGGGAAAAACGCCAATATGAACTATTGGTAGAGAAAGAAAGAAATTTGTATGCTTTGCTTTTTAATGTAAACTGACTTAATTTATACTTCTAGCCAATGCAAGACATTGAATGTAGGTTACTGAGGTGGAGGAGGCTTCTCTAAATGTTTCATCAATCTATTATCATATATGAATGCTGGCAAATGCTTTTTAATAGAATGTTATTGAAGCAAAATAGAATATATCCACCTTTTTAAGATAAAATCAACCATCTCTAGTAAAGACTATGTTTCCAAAAAGAGTAAGGAATGGGTTGTTACCTGCCTTTTAAAGGATGTTGAAGAAAATGCCGGGACCAACATTCCCTGAGCACATTTTTAACAGGTTTGCCAATAAATGTACTGTCTTTTTTCATTTGTTTCTGTGCTCTTTAGAAAACAGAAAACAAGCTCTTGAGTATATAATATATAATTATACCTATGATGTTACGGATGCTTCTAATACACATTTCTTTTAAATGTTAGAAAATCCAGGGGACTGCATTATAGTAAAGCTGATGGCATATCTATTACAACTTTCAAAAACAACTGTACATTCTACTGATGCTATCTTGGGTAAGTCATCACTTGTTTAAATGAGTGGTGGTTTTTAACAGCTTGCTTTATGTAATTTCATTGCTTGTTTATAGCACTACATAATTAAAGAAATCTGAAAAAAAGAAGTTGCAAAGCAGTACATGTTTAATACTGTTTAGTTGTATTGATATTGTATCTTTGTATTTCTTTAAAGTTGATTTGTGGAAGTATTAAACTTTGAGAATTAATTATCTCCTCAAATTGGGAAATAATGGTTTTTCCAACTTGCAAAAAAAGTAAGCTGCAAAAGCTTGGAGGAGCTTACTGTATATCAATCAATCAGAATAGAGCTGGAAAGTACCTTGGAAGTCTTCAAGTCCAACCCCCCTGCTCAAGCAGGAGATTTTATACCATTTCAGAAAAGTGACTGTACAGTCCCTTCTTAAAAACTTCCAGTGATAAAGCACCCACAATTTCTGAGGGCAAGCTGTTCCACTGTTTAATTGTCCTCACTGTTATATGTTCTTGGATTTTTAAAAATTGGTATACAAAGGTTGTTGTCTATTGATAAGCAAAGCAGGGGTGTCTCGTTTACATCCTTGATTCTGCCTACTGTAATTTCTCTGCCTATTGCATTTTCTCCCGTGGACACCAGATATCACTGGCCTGTACAGTTCAATTTGAAAGTAATGTAAAATCTGATTCAAATTAGCTACTGAAAAAGTAAATGATGACACTGTGAAAGGAAAATGAGTAGTATAGGCTTGTGTATGATTATATATGCTGGCCATAAATATCAATTTCTATATTTGTCAAAAGCACCGCATCCATATAGTTTGCCTACCATCTATAGAATGCTGAGTAATATTTCCAAAATGAAAGATATTAAATGACTGTACAAAAGACTGTACAAGACTTCAGATGGTCCACATTTACCAACTGCAGTTGGGACCAGCAACATGGTCATTAAGTGAAGTGGTTACTAAGTGAAACCACAGTGCTGTTTATGGATTTACTTCAGCTTTCCTTTCTTTTACAGACCTGTGAAGGTGGTAAATATAAAAGTAACACAGTTACTTTTTCATGATAATCATAACTGTGAACAGTTGCTGAACAAGGACTATCTGTATAGAACTGTGATGGCGAACCTATGGCACAAGTGCCACAGGTGGCACGCGGAGCCATATCGGTGGGCACGCAAGCGTTGCCCTAGCTCAGCTCCAGTGCACATGCATGAGCTGGCCAGCTGATTTTCAGGCCTTCCGGTCCTACCGGAAGCCGGGAGACGGGCCTTTTCCGGCCTCCGGTGGGTGGAGAAGGCTGTTTTCACCCTCCCCAGGCTCCAAGAAAGCCTCTGGCGCCTGGGGAGGGTGAAAAACAGGCCTACCATGCCATCGTGTGCCAAAAGTGGGGGGAGCGCAGGTGGGGTCACGCGCACATGCACAGGGTGTGGGGTGCAATGAATTATGGGTGTGGGCACGCACACACATGACCGCCCCGCATTCTCCCCTCTTGGCATGCAACGGCAAAAAGGTTAGCCATCACTGGTATAGAATATACATATACTGCAATGCATATAGAGGGTACTAAGTTTGTAACATCTTCAACTTCCTAATCAGGAAACAGTTGTCAAAAATATATAAACTAAATTCTGAAAATTACATCTTCTGCTTCTCTTTTTTTCTTGTTCTATATTCTACATTCAATTAGTTCAAGTTCATTCAATACCTGCTAAGAATATAGCTGTTGCCAAATCCCCAGATTTTCTGTTATTATGTTTCTTAATTCACTGAACAGAAAACTAACCAATAAAGTACGTATAAAAAGAAAATGCACTTATATTAATATACGATACATGCATATATTCTAAGCACTATGCAGCTTCTTCCCTCAGGTTCTACAGAAAGTTGTCCTCCTTGCATATTGACTTCTCTTTAGCTTCAAGTATGCAAAGGCCACCTTAATAATGTTAATGTTTATATTTGCAGAGGCTGTTGGAAGTTGTTTGGGAGAAATCGGTCCTATAAATTTTTCTACCATAGCATTGCAGCCTAGTAAAAATGGACCTAGTTCCAATACATGTGATCTGTTTGAAGACAGAGAACTTCAATGGGTGTTTGTAATATTAACTCTCATAAATAATTCTTTAATAGATCAATGGTAAGTGTATAGTGAATATTCAACACAATATGAATGTATTGTTGGTTTGGGGGTATTTTTGTATGAGGGTTGAATTGTAAAAAAAGGCTCTCATTACTTTCAGTATTGAAGTTCGATCAGCTGCTGCTGTTTGTTTGAAAAACATTTTAGCAACCAAAACAGGACATACATTTTCGGAAACGTACAAAACCCAAACGGATGCAATGCTGAAATACTTGCATCCTTTCAGAACATCTAAGAAAAAGGTACTGTATTTTATGCCATATAAGATTAAATGAAGAATCCTAAATATCCTTCCTCAGTGAGAACATAGATTAGGGGGCTAATTTTACTCATTTTCAACACAGGTCTTTAAATATCCAATTGCAAACTTCTCTATTGGGAAAGCAGGATCTGCGTGTGGCAATTTTTCAGTTGGCTCCAATCTTTTTCATATTTTCTAGTTAATCTAGCGTAGGAAGGTAGGAATCAGCTCTTCCTCTGAAACTTGAAAACTGTCTGCTCCATATATAAACTTTAGGAAACAGCAGTCATTCTGTCCTCCAGTAAGAATAAGATGTGACTCCTTCAGCAAACCAGATGGCCCGTTGTATCCAACATCCAGAATAGGATTCACTGTGTTTTTCTCAAGGCCCAGTGTTTATAAGGGCCTTGACTGCAGGCTATTTTTGCCTTCTTGTTGCTCCTTTTTCAACTCTCTTCCAAGCAGTAATAAGAGAAAGAAAGTTAAGCAGCTGCTAGTTGCCTCGTGATCTTGGTAGCAATCATACATTGGATGAAGATGGAGAGGAGAAATATATGGGCAATGAATGAAGAGTATTTTAGAATCATAGGATTGAAAGGGGGCCCTCAAATCCTACTCCAGAGCAGTATTCCAAATTAAAGCATTCTTGACACTTGGTTGTACAACTTCTATTTGAGCATGTTTCAATTTTGAAATCAGAAAAAATTTATGGACACTAGTAAAAAATATTTTCTGTACAGGGAAAGCTATTTATAAAATGGCTATCAAGGTAGACAGTTGGAATCTCAAGTTGTAATTGTTGATCCTACAAAGGAAATAGAACACCCATTTCGGAAAAGTAAATTTCAGAAATTGCTCAAATGCAAACTTACACAGTAAAGAATGTTTTATGCAACATTTTGTGTTCTCACAGTGGTAGCGTATGTAATATTGTGGCAATGGGAGAAATAATTAAAGGGACATTAACTAAATTTAATTTTTTCTCCTGTTTGTTTCTAAATAATGATACTTAGCTCTTGGAGGTGCCTGGAAAGGTAAGAGAGACTCCTCCAGAAAATCTCGATCGTACAACCTTATGGATTCCTCACAGCGAAAGTCATGAAATTTGGATTAAGACCTTGACTTGTGCATTATTGGATAGTGGAATGATAACAAGTGAAATCCTCCTGTTGCTGAAGCCTTTGTGTCAGGTAAATTAGATTGGCAGGACTACATGCTGTGATAAATGTTTTGTTTGCATTCTTTTTAAGAGTTATCTTGATAGAGTTAGGATATAAACACTTGAATTAAAGAAATTAGAATAGTTCTTTTTATACTGCTTTTTCAGTTATCATATGTCAGCCTTGCAGAGTAAACCAAATAAGAATCACAAGCAGATGAGCTAATACTAATTTATTGTAAAGCTACATTGCCAGGCGCGGTGGCTCAATGGATAATAGGGACGCGGTAGCTCAGTGGCTAAGAGGCTGAGCGTGTCGATTGAAAGGTCGGCAGTTCAGCAATTCAAATCCCTAGTGCCGCATAACGGGGTGAGCTCTCGTTACTTGTTCCAGCTCCTGCCAACCTAGCAGTTCGAAAGCACGCAAAAAATGCAAGTAGAAAAATAGGGACCACTTTTGGTTGAAACGTAACAGCATTCCGTGCACCTTTGACGTTTAGTCATGCTAGCCACATGACCACGGAGACGTTTTCAGACAGCGCTGGCTCTTTGGCTTTGAAACGGAGATGAGCACTGCCCCCTAGAGTCGGGAATGACTAGCACATATGTGTGAGGGGAACCTTTACCTTTACTTTGCCAGAATCTTGCAAATCTGAAAATACAATCCTCCCCCACCCCCCAGTCTCTTTTACAATCCAAGAAACTAGGAAAGATGTCTTCCATACTTCTTGCCCTGCCCTCTATTCTGGTGTGGGTTATGCTGTCTCTTACGTGACCATTCGCTTGGCTGCGTCTCTTTGACCAGTCTCCCAAGTTCTTTCCCACATACCATTACACCAATGTTTCATTTTATTTTAATAAGGAAATACACATTTCTTAGATACTATAATTTTCAAAAATGAAAATGACCAAGAAGCAATATGAGGAAATAATTTGATGTTCAAAACCTTATTTTGCATTTCTTGTAGGTTCATGTTGATTTCTGTCAAACTGTCCTTCCTTATTTAATTCATGATATCTTACTACATGACTCAAATGAATCTGGACACAGTCTTCTGTCTGCACAAATTCAAACGTTTTTCATGACCTGTTGCAAATATTCGTCACCCAGTAGATCATCTACTCCTGCAAATTTAGACTCAGGTATGAGACTGAGGCTTCTCTTGTGCTAGAAACTGAGATAAACTGTGAAATGTTTTGTTTCTGTGGTGTAGCAGTGGTTATGCCAGCCAAGAAATAGCTCCTGCCAACCTAGCAGTTCGAAAGCAAGCACATGCAAGTAGATAAATAGGTACCACTTCAGTGGGAAAGTAACAGCATTCTGTGCCCCCTTGGCATATAGTCATGCTGGTCACATGACCTCAGAAGTGTCTTTGGACAACCCTGGCTCCCTTGGCTAGGAAACATGAGCACCACGCCCTAGAGTCAGACATTATTGGGCAGGGGAAACCTTTACCTTTAAACAACCTAAAAGTGGCAGGCACACACAACTCTAGCAGGAGATTATACCAGAGGGTAGGAATTGTTAACATATTCATATACATTGTTAATGATCTAATTATTGGTAATTCTGTTCTTCTATTAATACTTGAAGTTTAGACAGAGTTCTTTAGAACTTACTCCAAATTGGGCTGCATTCCTAGGTTCACCCACATTATGCTATTGTGTGAACTATGGAACCAGGTTGTTTATGTGACTGCTTCTCCCCAAAGACATCTGCCTATCCCTCAAGATTAGATAGGGTAGTCATGTTCCAGATCCCCTTCCTTAAATTGTGCTATCTTAAGAGGCCTAAGAAGCATGCAGTGACGTTCTTTAATATAGAGCCCTCTCCAGTGCCCTGTGGAACACCCTTTTCTTGAGATCTTGCAGGCCACTATCCATTAATGTTCCAAAAAACACTTAAGATCTGATTTTCCCCACAAGCACTGGCATAGGCATAGGGAAGCGTGTGTTGTGGGCTGCATCAGAACACAGGTATTGTGTGTTGATGGGTGCCAGGTATTTTTTGGGGGGTATTGTTTTTGTCTTATTGATTAGATCTCTCCATCCAGAGAGTTAGGTTTAAGATGGGCAGCCATATCACTTTTTAAATAAATAAATAAATAAAAATAAATACATTTAATAAAATGAATAAAAGAAATTCAAAAGCATTTTGAAATTTAAAAGTAGCATTCCTTAGGAAAAAAGTTTTCAGATTCTGTATATTATAATGTAGGAGTTATTTTTAAATTTATGTAAATCTATCATTCATTAATGAGTTGAATTACTGTGAAGTTGTTCTTTAATATAGATTCAGAAACTCTAGCTCATTTGGATAAAATATCTCGAAGAACAATGCTTGCTGTGGTTGACTACTTAAGACATCAAAAAAAGTAGGTTGAATTCTTTTGTTGCCTGTATTTTAATCTGTTATTCTTTTATTCTGAAAAATAAGATGGGTTTTTAAAATAAAAATAGAAAGTATACGGTAATGGTTAAATCTACAAATTGAAAATTCTATCTGAATTTCTTCTATAGATTACATTAATCAATTTCTTTTTTATTCCGGCATTATTTTAATTTAAAGCAATAAGTATTATAAGTATGGCAAATCATGACGAAAATAATGTAACTCAAATATGTGCCTCCTTCATTTGGGAAGAATGTAGTAAAATGAGACAATTGTGTTTGTCAATTGTTTTATCCAGGAATCCTTCCAGTACTATCTTTGATGACAGCTTCTGGCTGGAGTTAAGCTATCTGCAGGTTGCCATGGTAGCCCAGTCTTGTTCTGCTCACTTCACAGCTTTGCTTTATGCAGAAATCTATGCAGACAAGATATGCCGACAACGGGAAAGGTAGTGTTAATTGCAGTCTGTTCACATTTATGATAAACCGGTGATACAACTTATACAAAAGTGTGTGGCTTACAGACATCTCTCACCTTGAAAAGAATAAACCGTCCTGTTTTTTTCTAGTTAAACTGATCTGCAATGCTTCAGATTTGAAGAGAGAAAACTTCTTTGGAGCAATTGTTGGTAGTTCTTTATCAAATGAATCTTTTCCTGGATCACACTGAAGCTGAGTAGGGCAATCACGTGATCCTGAGAAAAGAGTTGCTTGAAGAAATTGAATAGGTGCTTTGTGGGTGTCATGCATACTCCAAAACTGCTTTGCTTCTTTCTTTGAATCCAAGGGTTGCATGGCTAAGAAACTGAGCTTGTCGATCAGAAAGATCGGCAGTTCAGCAGTTCAAATCCCTAGTACAGGTCTCCTGCATGAGCAGGGAGTTGGACTAGATGACCTCCAAGGTCCCTTCCAACCAGGGGTGAAATCCAACCTAATTTCTCGTGCTATTGGTTTGAATCATTGATAGTTTCAGTCTATGGAAAATACTGTCAAAAAGCAAGAATGTCAAATATTCCAGTTTGCTTCTTCCATTCAATATGATCAGGAAAACCATGAATCTCATTTGAACCAAGATTCCTCAGCTGTTTCTCTTATAAGGTCAGAATCATTAATTAGTTAAAATAAGCTTTTGCCAAGAAGACAATTGTTTTAATTCATAGATTTCACAATTTTTTTTTATTTCACTGAGATTTCACAATTAAAAGAAAAATATAATATTGCTTTATTTGTTTATTTGTTCTAAGAAGTGTAAAATACATTAAATACAGCAGTTCATTTCAAGCTTTTTTGGGTGACTATGCAGACCTCATCTAAGCAAATGGGCATGATTATTAGTTACGATTTATATTTTCTGAATGCCCAGACATGGTATCAGTTCCACTTGGACTTCAGTTTTGAATTCCTTTTCTGCAGGTCTGCTTCCAAAGCAGCTAAAAAACTAACATTTGAAGAAGGAAGTCAGAATTCAACACTTACTTGTTTAAGTGAGAAGAGTAAAGAAGAAACAGGAATAAATTTGCAGGTATAGAATTTATTGTAATGTACTTAAAAGTGCTCATTGGAGTCACTTAGAAAGGTTATGTTTTAATGTGATTTAATAAAAGTAATGCATATAACTACATTGTGATGGCAAATAATTGTTGTCATCTTTTAATGGTGGCATGATCACTTCCATGAATTAGCAACCTTCCCCAGATATATAGTAGTTAATTCCAAGTAATCCCAAAGTTCAAAGTTATAATGGCACTGAAAAATGTGACTTATGATCATTTTTCACAGTTATGACCTTTGAAGCATCCCTATGATCATGTGATCAAAATTCAGATGCTTGGCAACCGGTTCATGTTTATGACCATTGCTGTGTCCCAACATCATATTATCATCTTTTGTGACCTTCTGACAAGCAAAGTCAATGGGGAAGCCAGATTCACTTAACAACCGGGTTTCTAACTTATCAACTGCAGTGGTTCACTTAACAACTGTGACAAGAAAGGTCATAAAATGGGGCAAAACTTACTTAACAAATGACTTAGTTAGCAAGAGAAATTTTAGGCTCAATTGTAGTAGTAAGTCAAGGGCTACCTGTATTCAAGACTTATTTGTCAGATACCATTCTCCCCCCACCCCTTAGGATCTTCTTATGGATATATACCGAAGCATAGGAGAGCCAGATAGTCTCTATGGCTGTGGTGGAGGAAAAATGCTGCAGCCATTGGCCAGGTATTTATTAATTATATTAGAAAATTAACTTTATTATAAAAAAAAATAAGAACTTATATGAATGTTGTTGTGTCATGTTATTTTAACAGGATAAGAACATATGAACATGAAGGAATGTGGGGGAAAGCTCTGGTAACTTATGACCTTCAAACCAGCCTTCCACCATCAATTCGACAGGCTGGATTGGTAGAGGTAATATAGATGCAAAGTTGTTGCTAAATACTGCTAAGGGTGTGTACTTTTGTGTGTTGTTATATAAAATATGTTGCATTTTGTTTTAACCTTTTATGCTGCTTAGACTCATTTCTGTGAGATGGATGCTTGTATTGAATTATTTAAATAAATAAGCGTACACATGAAGAAAGCAAGTTAGTGCTTTATTATAATGCAATTCCATTAACCTAAAATAGTTGTTGTGAATTCTATGACCTATTCCATTGAAAAGAAATCAATTAAGAAATAATTAAGTATATTGATCTTATAAATCTTAATATAAATTAATGGTAAAAATAAGATACTTGCAAGTAGTAAATATATGTTGTTTCTAATCTAGATTGGAAGTGTTTTCATAAATCAGCCTTGACGTATACTATATTAACATTAAGTTTCATTGATTAATAGGCTTTGCAGAATTATGGGCTATGTAATACACTCTCCATCTACTTAAAAGGATTGGAACAGCAGAATGAAGAAAGCTCCATAGAATTACAGGAGATTTGTTACCAGGCAGCTTGGAGAAATATGCAGTGGGATCAGATCTCCTCAGTCAAGTAATGCAAGTTATCCTGAATTTGTTTGTAATATTTAATATGTATCTGAGAAACAGAGAGTCAATGGTTTTTGGACCACAATTATCAACAGCCAACAATTGTTTGTTTTCAAGGCATCAAGCATGCAAAGAATTTCTTAATTTGAGAAAAAGGTGGGAAGAAATGGCTGTAGTTCTGAACTATCATGGCTATAACAGATACAGTAGTAACACTCATAGTGGCATTGGACAGTCAACTGTTTCACTTGACTTTATGTTTGCTTGCAGTAAAGATTCTTATTTAATCAAACTGTATCAGGGAAATGTCTGTGGAGGTCTGACCTAAGAACGATATTTGGCTGTATAAATTCTCTCTGTGGTCTATGATTTAAAGCTTACTTCTGATATGGGAAGCCTTGCAGATCATGTTAACCACTATAGGAGTTTTTAGGCCTTATGAAGATGCTTATTGTAAAATTTAAGTCAATAACTATACTATTGATTTTACTTTAAGAGATGAAATAGAGCAACGAGGCTATCATGAATCACTGTATGATGCTCTACAGTGTCTACGGGACAGAGATTTCTCCACCTTTTATGGAAGATTGAAGTGTGCCAGGTAAAAAGCCAGCTTTAAAATCATGTATATGATTTGTTAACAAAGTATTTGGGGAATGTCACATTTTCTAATGTGTTACAGTTTTAATTAGCAGATAGATGTGCATCATCATGTTCTTTTGAAAATCTTATGCAGCAATTTTTAAAAGTTAAACATTTTGTTTACAGCATGAATCATACAACAATGGAAATCTTGACATATAATACATTTGGAAAATCAGCAGTAAGGCATACAGTAAATCCTTAGGAAGATGTAATCTGTGGCTTTAAAAAAACCGGTTTTCTTCTCTAGACAAAAGTATTAGTCATTCTCTTGCATGTAACATCAACATCAGCTTATAATTTGCATGTGTTTTGTTGAATAAGATGCAGCTTGATATCTGTTCTTTTTAAAGTTGTTTTGTAGTTAAATGAAATAATTTATGCTTAATGGCTTTTGAGTTGGTTTGCCCTATAAACAGTGGATTATAATTATTTCTTTTATTTGTAGAATCAAAGAAGTAGAAGAGCTACTAAAAGGCAGCCTTGAGTCTGTATATTCATTACTGCCTACACTCTGCAGGCTACAGACAATTGGAGAGCTGGAATATGTAGGACAACTTTTCTCTGGGTATTTTACTATTTCTTCATGCATTATATTAGTCCCGTGGATATTTTTGATGCTTTTCCTGTGTGAAATCAAAGGTTCTTATATATATGATGCTTCATTGTAAGCTTAAGTAAAAATTTAAAAATATAAATGGTCTATTATACTTTTTGCAGAGTAATTTAATGAGCTCATTAAGTAGCATTTTCTTGCCATTGGGCTGGACTCAAACATAGTCATGCTTAACATGAAATATTTAGCTCAATAATATACCGTAACTAGACGTCTCATTGATTTCAGAGAGTCTGCTATAAGCATAATTAAATCTGGAACCAGCCAATAAGGATAAATACAGTCTTTCTATCTTTTTCTATAGCTGACACTTTATTAGAGTAACTTAGATGAGATAGGCAGTGTAGAAATAAGATAAACAAAAACTAGTTTTTAAAAAAATGTGTACTAACTGCAAGTTAGTAAAGCCTTGGAGGCTTATCCTTCTTTGATTTACCTTCAAACGCCTAAGTGACTTGACTCAAATCTTAAGACATTAAAAACTAAAACACTTCTTTATTCCAGCTTTGATTTGGTTCTTATGTACACTTCAAAACAAAAGTGTGCCTAAATCAGGTTTCTGAGTAAAACATGAATGTGAAAAGTATAATTGGTTTCCTACACTTTACTTCTATATTAATTCCCCATGTGATAAACATATGGAGGGTCTTGTATACAGGGTCTTGTATTATTGTTTAGTATGATTAGTTAAATGTAAACATTACAATTTTTAAAAACCTATATTTTATTTGGAATATTGTTATTGCAATATATCAACACTTTCAAGCATCCCCAGGCTCTCATTGCTTTCATTGGAATAAAAGCAGCACTGCAAGCACCAATCCTTTTAGGAATATGTGCAATACATGTAGGAAAGGAGTGGTGTTTGCACCCTCCCTCACTGACATTGCATTCTTCAAACAAACTCCCGTAAAAGAATAATTCTCCCAGTCCAGGTAGTTTTTCATGTGCTTAGTAAAAATTTAATATAGAGCAGGGATGTCAAAACGTGTGTCGTCAAGTTGTCGTCACATGATGTATCATGACACCCCCCTCCCCCGCTTTGCTAAAATGGATGGGCGTGGCATCACGCATCTGGCCCGCTGGTCGCGAATTTGACACCTCTGATATAGAGATTTTAATTTCTCACCTGCCATTTACAGCTTGCTCCTAGGTTTCAAACTAAGGACTATTTGTGGCTAACACTTTCTTAATGTGTAGTCAAAGTTTTTTAGTTTTATTCTTTGCTTTCAGGTCGGAAACTAATAGCCAGTTGCATAATTTGCATCTGAAGTGGCAGAAGCAGTCCCAACTTCTTCAGGATAGTGACTTTGCTTTCCAAGAGCCTATTATGGCTTTGCGTACAGTAATTCTCAAGCTTCTTCTGGAGAAGGAAAAGGAGAATACCCAAAAGGAATGCATTAAAAACATCCTCACTGAACATCTTGTGGAACTATCCAGATTGGCTCGAATGGCAAATAATTCACAGGTAAGAATCAACTGAAAATTTGCCTTAACTATTTCCTGAAATATAGGCCTATGCTTTTATTAACATGCAGATATTGGGTATATAAAGGATTTTATCTTTAGTCAAGGATTCTTCATAGAAATGTAGCTTGTCATCTGGAAAGTTAATAGTCCCGCTTCAAAACCCGAGTGCTGCGTGACAGGGTGAGCTCTTATTAATTTCCACAGCTTCTGCCCACCTAGCAGTTTGAAAGCATGCAAATGCAAATAGATGAATAGGTACCACTTAAGTGGGAAGGTATCAGCGTTCTGTGCACCTTGGCATATAGTCATGCTAGCCACATGACCATGGAAATGTGTTCGGACAACCCTAGCTCCCTCTGCTAAGAAACATACAGGAGCAGCATCCCCTAGAGTCAGAACAACTGGACAGGGGAAACCTTTACCCTTACAATCACTAGCACATTTTCAGGATTTTTCATTCCACAAAAAATAGTCGTAAACGTATCTTTATGCTAAAAAAAGAGGCATTGTATCTGAAATATATTGTTGTAGTAACCATAATATTCTATTTTGGTGTTTGTTCATTAGTAATACCCAGTGAATATCCTTTCATCATGAAGTAGACTGTTGCAATGTCCCAGGATCATGAGTTTATCTTCTGTAACCTCCTAATAAGCAAAGTTAAAGGGGAAACCAGATTCATGTAACAACCATGTTACTAACTTAACAACTGTAATGATTCACTTAACAACTGTGACAAGAAAGGTCATGTAATGGGACAAAACTCAGTTAACCATTGTCTTGCTTAGAATTTTGGGTTTAACTGTTGTCATAAGTCAAGGACTACCTATAATTTAAAGAGTGGTAGTAAATCGTGCATGGTGGATTGTGAGCTATGTTTCTGAAATAGAATGTTATAAGTGGCTCTGTCTATCTCTGGGATTCCAGAAGAATTAAGGGAGGTATTAGCCACCCAAATGAAAGTAAAGTAAGGAGTTTTTTTTGTGTTTGTTTTCAGCTTCCAGAAAGAGCAATATCTGAAGTTAAACAGTACAGCCTAACCAGACATGGAGTATCAGAATGGGAATTGGAAGAAGTTCAGGTGTTTTGGGCTAAAAAGGAAGAAAGCTTAGCACTGAGTATTCTAAAAGACATGATCAAGAAATTGGATGAAAATTGGTTTGAGGTAGTATAATTTATTTGACTAATGGGTTTGGTAGTAATAACATTGTTTTAAATTCATGCCTTGTTTTGTTTTGAGAAATATGTGGTCCTATTAAATAAAAAGAGCAAAGTATATGAAGAAACAATATCAAAGTAAAAAATAACATAGTAAAATATCTGATCTGCATTATTCTTATTCTAAGGTTGAGAAAGACCCGCATCTGAAATTAATTTACACAGAATGCCTGAGGTTATGTGGAAGTTGGTTAGCAGAGACCTTTTTAGAAAATCCTACTATTATTATGCAGAACTACTTGGAAAAGGTATTTGGAGTGAATCCTATAACCTGTAGAAATCATTTGAAAATTAAATTTGGTTTACATTGTTCTATTATTTGTTCTTCACATTGCTCCAGGCAGTTAAAATTGCTGGGGATCACAATGATGACAGCAGCGATGAGCTGAAGAGAGGAAAGATGAAGGCTTTTCTGTCTTTGGCTCGCTTTTCGGATACTGAGTATCAAAGAATTGAAGATCGTATGAAATCATCAGAGTTTGAAAATAAGCAAGCTTTGCTGAAGGAAGCCAAGTATGAAGTTGGCCTTTTAAGGGAGCATAAAGTTCAGACTAATCGGTAAGTCTCATAGCTGAAGCTGGCCATGTTAGTAAATTGATTGAAGTTTTCAATAAGTGATCGTAGATACCACTGTATTTTTCAAACACGTAAGATGGCATCCATGCACAATTTTTAAATAATGGTAATAAAATTACCAGAGCCTTGGTAGTACAGTGGTCTAAAGCACCCTGTTATTAACACCAGCTGCCTGCAATTATTGCAGATTCGAATCTCACCAGGCTCAAGGTTGACTCAGCCTTCCATCCTTTCTAAAATAGGTAAATTGAGGACCCAGTTTGTGGGGGCAATAAGCTGACTTTGTATAAATATACAAAAGTATGAAGGCTATTGCTTAGCGCATTGTAAGCCGCCCTGAGTCTCCGGAGAAGGGCGGCATATAAATCAAATTTAAAAAAGAAAAAAATTGCCACCCAGTGTGATAGCTAAATCTATTTTCTCAAGGTATCTTGAGATTTTAGCTATTTTAAAATTTTATGTACAAAAGTTTTTGTTCCTATTTTTAAGATGTTTTTACATGATATTGTCCATTCCTTTAAAAAGCTACAGGTATGCAAGCCAATACTACTGTAATAAAAAGGAAATTAAGACGGCCCTGGTTCTTTTATCTTGGAACTCTTTTAATTTCACTATATTATCGTGATATTCTTGGAACAAGTGGTTTAACAATGAGTTTCTTACAGGAAAATTGTATAATTATCTTTTGCATAATCATTAATATTTAATCAGAGGAGTTTTTGGATGGAGGTTTTACTTCTCATTTTGTACTGCTTAGATATACTGTGAAAGTTCAGAGGGAGCTGGAACTAGATGAACGTGCAATTCAGTCCCTGCGAGAAGATCGCAAGCGTTTCTTATGCAAAGCAGTTGAGAACTACATTATGTGTTTATTGAGTGGAGAAGAACATGACATGTGGATATTCCGTCTCTGTTCCCTCTGGCTTGAGAATGCTGGACTTTCTGAAGTCAATGCAATGATTCAGGTTGGCCTTGATAAAGTCTTATTTTTCTGCTTCATGTTGGGGTTGCTTCAGATTGAGAGCCAATTTGGTATGGCTCTCAATAGTTCCAATAAACACTAAACATGGTAGTGTTTAGAAAGCAGGAGACTGAGTCCTTGGCCTGCCTTAAGCACAAAGCCAAGTGAGGGACTTGGGCCAGTCCCTCACTCTCAGTCTTAGGAAGAAGACAATGGCAAACTACTTCCAAAAAGAATTACTTAAGTGAGATGGATGGTGTAGAATGAGATAGATGATAGACAGACACGTTGCTCAAAAAACTGCTGAGAACTTATCCAGGCAGTTGCCAGGAATCAGTGTTGACTTGAAGATGCACACGCACACAAACACTTTTGAGGCTGAATCCAGGGCCAGCTGCTTATATGTTGTGAATCTTTAATTTGGATCCTAAGCCTTTATCATGTAAATCCAGCTTTTGTAAGAAAACCTGTGCATGTTGTCATCTTTATTTGGATTTTACATGTTTTGTACATATTTATGCTACATCTACAGTTTCTCAAAAATCAGAACAAATTTTGCATTGTATTATTTTATCATTGTTGCTGGTGTTCACTAGATAAATACAGTTGATTAATTTGAAAGGTACTACCTTGTTTTTCTCCTACATAGCGAAATGATTAGAACTAAAGCATTGCATTTGGCACCCTCCTCGTTTCTTCTCTCTCACTCTCATTATGCCTGCCTCACTTCATTAGCTTTTGTTCTTGGGATATGCGGCATGGTTATCTGAATTAATTAGCATCAGCTTGCAATCTTAATAGCATTTTCGATTGTTACTTTTTCAGGCTAGTATAAGAAAGTATCCAACTTGCATAAACACCTAATTGTGTTCCATATTGATTCTATTTTTATATATATATACCAAGCATACCTTAATCTTTTGTAGTTTTATTTGTTTTATTTTTCAGTCTGGTCTATAAATCTGATTGATTGCTTCTAAAGCAAAGGGAAAGAAAACATCCAGAGGGGTTTAGATATAAAAGGGATCTGCTAGTCTAGTTAGCAACCAGTATTATGTTTGCATGGCTTTCTTGGGAATACAAGTAGTCCTTGCTTAATGACCTTAATTATCAATTACATTGCTAAATAAAGCAGTTGTTAAGTGAAACAGTACATGACTGCACCAACTTATGACAGCAGTTCCAGCAGTCCCAATTGTGATTGTTAAGTGAGCCATTCACAGAACTATTGACGTTGCTTCTTAAAAGAAAAGGTTGAAAGTAGTGATCATCTGACCACAGGATGCTGCAACCATCATAAATGCATGAGGGTTGCCATGTACCTGAATTGCAGTCATGTGAGCACAGGACACTGCAATTGTTGTAATGTGAACACAAGTCACAAATAATTGTTTTCAGTGCTGTCGTAACTTTGAACAGTCACTAAAGGAATGGTTATTAATCAAGGGTTACCGGTATATTATATATTATTTTATTAATATACCAGTATATTACCTAAGGTAGATAAAATGAGGACCCGGTGTGTGGGGGCAATAAGCTGACTTTGTATAAAATATACAAAAGTATGAAGGCTATTGCTTAACATATTGTAAGCCGCCCTGAGTCTCTGGAGAAGGGCGGCATATAAATCAAAATAAAATAAAATAAAATAAAAAAATATTAGATCCCAATATCAAATTAGTATAATCATTTTCTTTTGCAGAAAAGATAATGATATTTCCACATTTAACTGATGAGGCATATTAATAATAATGGATTACAGGTTGGATAAAAAAATGATTTTTTAAAAAAAAATAAAAATCAGATTTTTAAAATTTAAATCAGATTTTTTTTGTATTTTTATCGAATTTATTTTAATAAAATGCTTTTGGAGTAAAGATCTATCTAAAGATCATTTTGTATTTAAGATACATTAATAATTTAGTTTATTCAGCATGAAATGGAGCTTAGTTATGTAGCATGAGGCTGTATAGTCTGCAATATTGGGACTGTTGGTAAGTCAACAGCAGGTCAGAGGAGGAGGAGCTGCAGGACAGAGATGACAGTTGCTCTTTAAAAATTATAATTTAAATCGAGTTGATTTAAATCAAGCCTTTTTACTCGTGATTTAAATCATGATTTAAATTGTGGATGACATAACACTTTGCAGCTTCATCGTTATCGCTGATAATGATTCTAAGTTTATCACAATAAAAAGTTCAGGCATGATTTATGCATTCATAAAACTTTACTCTGTAAAGAAGTCTGTCTGTGTTTAAATACTATTCCTTTCCTATTTTGTCTCTATTTTACATGTTCTTCTGCTGCACAACAGAAGGAGGCACAGAAAATCCCATCCTACAAATTCTTGCCACTGATGTACCAGCTGGCTGCTCGAATGGGAACCAGGATGACTGAATTTCATGAGATTTTGAATAATGTAATTGATCTTCAATTGTCATGTATCTTCCTCATTTACAAATATATTAGAGAGTTTTTGTTTGAATTTTAAGTAGGTATTATAGGAGAGTAGCATGATTGTTTTCTTAGAATGTATGTGGACAGTTGAGCTAGTAGAATCCTTTCTACATTGCTTTAGGTATTTTGACAATGCTAAAGGATTTCCTTGATTTATAACAGGGTCAAAACTTTGTCAAGAAATGCTCACTGTGACATATGTTACATTAGTTAAATGTTTTTGGCGGGGTGTTCCAAAAAAAACCTAGGTAGTCCTCAACTTATGTCCACAGTTCAAAGTTACAGTAGCACTGGCGAAATGGACTGTCCTTGAAATGGTAGGCCTTGAAGTTCTGTCTCTATCATGGTGTCCCTGTGATGATTTTTGTCTCTGGCCAGTGGTTGAGTGATCTGGTTATAGGGGGTATAGACATAGAACCCTTGTCATGGTCTGATCACTCGCTCCTTCGCCTAGATCTCCGAACCGCTACACCCCGCCGCAGGGAGGCGGAACCAACTAGATGGGTCCGCCCCAGGCACCTGATGGATCCTGATAGGTTCCAGATGGAGCTTGGGCCGTTTCCTGAGGATCTGGCACACGACTCGGCCGAGGACCTGGTAGCTGCCTGGAATCGGGCGGCTGGTGGAGCCTTGGATCGAGTCGTGCCTTTGCGGCCTCTGACCCGGTACGGATCTCAAGCGGCTCCCTGGTTTACCGAGGAGCTGAGAGAGATGAAGCGCCGGAAAAGACGCCTAGAGAGTGGTTGGAGGGCCAGTCTCGCTGAATCTGATCGAACACTGGTAAGGTCGCATATTAAGACCTACCTAGTGGCGATAAAAGCGGCAAAGTTGAACTACTTTTCCGCATTTATTGCGTCATCAGGGAATCGTCCGGCCGCCCTGTTCAGGGTGACCCGCTCTCTGCTTTATGCGGGAGTGCGGGAGGATCCCTTGGAAGGCAGGGCGGAGGATTTTGGACAATACCTGTATGACAAAATTGCTCAGATTCGGGGGGATTTGGACTCCGACTGGGTAGATCTGGGCAGGGTGACAAGGAATAGTCTTGAGAATGTTATCTGGGAAGAGTTTGACTCTGTGACTCCTGATGATGTGGACAGGATTTTGGGGAGACTTAGTGCGGCCACATGTTTACTGGACCCGTGTCCCTCCTGGTTGGTACTGGCCTCCCGGGAGGTTACACGAGGCTGGCTCCAGGGTATTATCAACGCTTCTTTGAGTGAGGGTCACTTCCCTGCCGCCTTGAAAGAGGCGGTGGTGAGGCCCCTCCTCAAGAAGCCTTCCCTGGACCCGGCAGTATTAGCTAACTATCGTCCTGTCTCCAACCTCCGCTTTATTGCGAAGGTTGTTGAGAGTGTGGTTGCGCAACAGTTTCCACAATTCCTGGAGGAAACATCTTATCTGGATCTGTTCCAGTCGGGTTTCAGGTCTGGGCACAGCACGGAGACGGCATTGGTCGCGTTGGTTGATGATCTCTGGAGGGCTCGGGACAGGGGATGTTCCTCTGTCCTAGCCCTATTAGATCTCTCAGCGGCTTTTGATACCATCGACCATGGTATCATGCTGCACCGGCTGGAAGAGTTGGGGGTGGGGGGCACTGTATTACAGTGGTTCTCCTTTCTCTCCGACCGGTCGCAGTTTGTGTTGACAGGGGGGCAGAGGTCGACCTCGAGGCCTCTCGTTTGTGGAGTGCTGCAGGGGTTGGTCCTCTCGCCCCTTTTGTTCAACATTTATGTGAAGCCGCTGGGTGAGATCATCCGTGGCTTTGGGGTGAGATACCATCAGTACACTGATGACACCCAGCTGTACATCTCCACCCCAGGCCACCCCAATGATGCCCTCGAAGTGATGTCCCAGTGCCTGGAAGCCGTGCGGATCTGGATGGGGAGAAACAAACTCAAGCTCAACCCGTCCAAGACGGAGTGGCTGTGGTTCCCGGCATCCCGATATAGTCAGTTGACTCCATCACTGACTATCGGGGGCGAGTCTTTGGCCCCCGCAGAAAGGGCTCGCAATCTGGGAGTCCTCCTGGATAGGCAGCTGTCTTTGGAGGAACATCTGACGGCTGTAGCCAGGGGGAACTTTTGTCAGGTTCGCCTGATTCGCCAGTTGCGGCCCTTTCTTGATCGGGATTCCCTGTGCACAGTCACTCACGCCCTTGTCACCTCTCGCCTAGACTACTGTAATGCTCTCTACATGGGGCTCCCCTTGAAGAGCACCCGGAGGCTCCAACTGGTCCAGAATGCGGCTGCGCGGGTAGTGACGGGAGCAGCGTGGCGCTCCCACATAACACCGCTCCTGCGCGAGCTGCACTGGCTCCCAGTGGTCTTCCGGGTGCGCTTCAAGGTGTTGGTGATCACCTTTAAAGCGCTGCATGGCATAGGGCCTAGTTATCTCCAAGACCACCTGCTGTCACCGATGACCTCCCATCGACCCGTGCGCTCCCACAGAGAGGGCCTCCTCAGGGTGCCATCAGCCAAACAATGTAGGCTGGTGACCCCCAGGGGGAGAGCCTTCTCTGTGGGGGCACCCACCCTCTGGAACCAGTTGCCCCCGGAGATTAGGAGAATTCATGACCTCAGTGCCTTCCGCCGTGCCCTAAAAACACATTTTTTCCAACAAGCCGGGCTGGCTTAAGAAGAAATTTTAAATATTTTGAATATTTTAATTGGTCTGTGAGTTTTAAATTCTGTAGCCAAATTATAGATATTTTAATTGTCTTAATATTTATATTTCATGTTTTTTATTTCTGGCTGTACACCGCCCTGAGTCCTCAGGGAGAAGGGCGGTATAGAAATTGGAAATAAAAAAAAAAAATGTATCCCAAAGATTTTGACCTGCCTATCATCTCCCCTGCCCTTTGTAGTACATACCTGTTTGCAGCACTCCCCTGCCCTTTTGGCCTCTGCTGGCCCATCTGCAGCCTCCAGAGCTCTCCCCCCCCCCCCCCCCGGATACTTCCCTGACCATAAAACATATCTGTGGTATCCCCTAGCTGTGTGGTCATGTCATCTCACACTTCATGACTGCATCACTTGGCAACAGCAATCCCAATCCCCATTGTTGTTGTATCCTGCAGACCACTTGTAAGTGGAATAAAAACTAACTTTCATTTAATGTAAATATAGTGAAACTGAAAGTAAATTAATTAACTACAGCTAATATAAATCTTTAGGTTTATATACATTTATTATACAGCTCATATAAATCTTCCCACCTTTGGTGGGAAGGTAACACTATTCCGTGCGCCTTTGGCATTTAATCATGCAGGCCACAGGACCATGGAGACGTCTCCTGACAACACTGACTCTTTGGCTTTGAAATGGAGATGAGCATCGCCCCTTAGAGTTGGGAACGACTAGCACATATGTGCAAGGGGAATCTTTATCTTTTAATATAAATCTTTAGGGAGGAGCCATAAATAAGGCTTTCCAGGTCCATATGTACTTCTGAGTTAAAGTACATATTGAACATTATTGTTGAAGCTTTGTTGTTTGTTTAATGTTCAGTTCATATTTTATTTTCAGTAATCAACTTTTTAAATATTTTACTTGAATAGCTTATAGCAAGGATTTCTCTTGACCATCCCCATCACACTTTGTTTATAATTTTGGCATTGGCTAATGCCAACAAAGATGAACTCCTGACCAAGCCAGAAGTGACTAAAAGAAGTGGACTAATAAAAAATGTGCCAAAAGAAACATCTCCTCTTGATATGGTACTTACTGACTTTTCATTATTTCGGGTTGTAAAAAATAGTAAGCTTTGTTAAAGGAATCGTAGGACATGTTATCAGCTTCGAAGATAAGGATACAATATTTTTTCTTCTGCAATGTTTTCTGTTTCCTCATATCAGATTTATTTTATGTCTTTGATTAATTTAAACTTTGCATTTGTCTTTTATTTTTAACTTCCTTTTTTTAAAAAAACCTCATCCTGCAGGATCGAATGGCAGCTGCTAGCAGTATAATTAACATTGTAAAATGCAAAAGACCTGATATGGTGGAAAAGGTTGAAGCCCTTTGCGATGCTTATATTACTTTGGCAAACATGGATGCAACTCTCTGGAAAACCCACAGAAGTATGTATTTGGGAAATAGACAAGGGTTGGTTCTACTTACCTTTACTACTGGTTTGCAGTGGGGCCGCGCGCACACTCTTCTGCGCAAGCGCAGAAGCATTTTTATGACGTCAGGGTTGGTGGGTGGAGCCTCCCGCCGGTTTTACTACCAGTTCTACAGAACCGATGCAAACCGGGGGCAACCCACCACTGGAAATAGGGGATTGTTTGGATGCTTTGAATCAATTCATTCTTAGTTCAACCTTATTGTAAAGGAGACTGTTTTCTGTCAACAATGTATTTTACTTGGAATATATTATATATGAACACTGTATGTTGTAAATATTTTCCACGATTTGCTGTGTCTAGTAGATGAGAGCTGATTTATCTGGCAGGGTATAAATCCAAAAAATAATTGTTAATTAAAATAAATCGATTTTTAAAAAAAATTTGATTTATATGCCGCCCTTCTCCGGAGAATCAGGGCGGCTTAGAATGCGCTAAGCAATAGCCTTCATACTTGATACTGATTGATAGTGATTGATACTTGATTGATAGTGGCAAAGTAGAACCTTTGAAATAACTTTCAATAATATCAGAAATTATTCTGAACTTCTTCAAAGACTATTCCCAAAACATTGACTATAGTATGACAAGGGGTGCTGACCTTAAAAGTTATGTTGACTCAATGAACAGCAAATATTTATTAATATGAGGCATGTATTGTTTATCCAGGAGGCATAAATATTCCTTCCGATCAACCTCTAATTAAGCTAAAAAATCTAGAGGATGTTGCTGTACCTACCATGGAAATAAAGGTAAATCAATTTAAGTTAAATTTAAGTCTCAGTAACCATTTTTGCCCCGTTGTGTTTTGGTTTTTTTTTAATTTATTTATTTGTTGAGTATGTATTAGATAATATATATAAGTATGAATTGAATACATAAAATGAATACAATTAAAGGGAACATTAGAACAGGGACAGTAGCACGCTGGGGCTCTTATGCACGCCCTTACAGACCTCTTAGGAATGGGGTGAGGTCAACAGTAGTCAGTCTAAGGTTAAAATTTTGGGGGTTTTGGGATGAAACCACAGAGCCAGGTAGTGCATTCCAGGCATTGACCATTCTGTTACTGAAGTCATATTTTCTGCAATCGAGTTTGGAGCGGTTCACTTTAAGTTGGTATCTATTGTGTGCTTGTGTATTGTTGTGGTTGAAGCTGAAGTAGTCATTGACAGTAGTAGGACATTGTAGCAGATGATTTTATGAGCTATGCTTAGCTCATACCGAAGGCAGCGTAGTTCTAAATCTTCTAAGCAGCAGAGAAATGAAACATCCTTTATTGTTCAGTTGAATATTTCAGTTAGAGGAGGGACAAATGTCAAGAAATATCTACACTAAATCTAAATTTCTGTGTGGTTTTAGGTGGATCCTAGTGGCAAATATGAAAATTTGATTACAATAAGATCATTCAAACCAGAATTTCGCCTAGCAGGCGGGGTCAATCTACCTAAAATCATAGATTGCATTGGATCAGATGGACAACAGAGAAGGCAGCTTGTGAAGGTGAGTTCTCTGTTTCATTATGAAATATGAACAGGATTATAGATGTGGCACTTTTGTATACTGCCAAATTCTTCACATCAGAATAGGTATGATAAAATATTCAGTCACAAATATACATACTATTAAGCTTATTTCTCAGTTGAGGAACACTTTAGTATGGGAGAACATACATAGAAGCATCTGTTTCTTCCTCCAGTACCATTCTGAATTTGCACTGTTAGGTCAGGACTCTACCATGGGAGCTTCTGTATATTTTTATTTTACTGTATGAGAATTTAGATAGTAACAATTTGCCTATGATAATGGTAGTGAGTTTTTTTGCAATGCTTACCAAAATTTTTCTACACCTTTGAGCTGTTCCAATAAAGAACGTTCATCTGAAATTGCAGTTTCATTCTCACTCTCATTTAGAATGCAAATGTTGTGAGGATGTCTGGAAACTCTTTTTTGTGATAATTGCTGTCCCTAACACATTTACATGGATGCTGTTTCCATTTGCTTCTCTGAATGTACGTAGGATCAGGTTATATAATTCTGCATTTACATTCATTGTGGGGACAATGCTATTCCTGTTGTTGTTGTTTTAATCTCTTAAAGGGGCGTGACGATCTGAGACAGGATGCTGTTATGCAACAGGTTTTCCAGATGTGCAATACTCTGCTACAGCAAGATGCTGACACCAGAAAAAGAAAACTGACCATTCGCAGATACAAGGCAAGTTTTGATAAAAATGACCTGCTGTGGATATAATGTATAAGACCATTCATTCATCTGCTGTTCCTCATTAATAACTTCTAGAATAACTGATGATGGCAGATTCTGACCACCAGGCAAACAGGTTGCCAACCTTTCTCCTCCAACAGAATAAGTTGGAGTGACTTCCGCAGGGTAGTAGTAACTTTCCAGGGCCTGACACAGACCTTGCCCAGGATCTGATGCTTGAGAACCTGCTGAGAATATAGCCTGAGACCCTTCTTTATTTATTCTATTTCTGCTTGGAGTAACAGCCAAAACTCTAGACAAATTATAACATGATTTAAACAATTTAAAAAGAAAAAAATGATGCAATTAATGCAATTTAAATTGATATAGTGCTTGACTGATATCCATTTGTTCAGTGACTGTTCAAAGTTACAATGACGCTGAGCAAATAGTGGTTACAACTGATTCTCAAAGTTCCAACCATCCCTGAACATGGTTGGAATCTTGAGTGCTTGGCAATCCATTCCCATTGACAACTGGTTGCCAAGCACCCCGTTATCTTTTGATTGCCATTTTTAACCTTCCCTGCTGGCTTCCTCTGAAAATCTTTGGGGAAGCCAGCAGGAAAGATCACAAAATGCTGGGGACGTCTTCTCCCTTGTGAACCCCCATCCACCCCTGGAAGCATTCCATGCTTCTCACGCAACCCCACCCACACATGTGGTGCTTCTTACACACACTACCTGACCTACACAGCACCTTTCACACACACACACACACACACACACACACACCTGTGCACATTCCGTGATCTGCACGTTTTGAACATCCTCCTCTACCCTTGTGGTGCCTTTTGTGCTTCTTTCCCAACCTTTGCAATGACTCTCACACGTATTCTTGTACCCTCATCAACCTCCCACACACCCATGCCATGCCTTGCATACCTCATTGCTCTTTGCTTATCTGCCCATGGACCTGGGACTGGCAACTTTCTGCCAGTTTCCCCACTGGCTTAGGCTCTGGGAAGCCAGCAGGAGATTACCTCGCTTAACAACCATGGAATTCAGTTAACAACATCAACTAGGATTGTAAGGAGTGCCGTCACTAAATGATGGGGCTATGCTTTATGACTGCATTGCTAAGTGATCAAAATTCCAGTCCCAATTGCCCTCGTAAGACAAGGACTACCTATGTGAGCCCAGAAAATATGAATAATATCTAGCATTATATATTCTTCTATCTAAAATAGCAAATCCACTACTGAAATGTATTACAGCTTGTGCTCAGGTGCTGAATCTTTCCCCTCATTGTAGACTAGCTTTAAAATAATCAACTTGTACATGTCCTCTTTCCTTCCTTTTTATCTTGAGAGTTTTCTTCTATCTTTTCAATGATAATCACAATTCTGTGATAATACGTACTCTAGGACTTTCTTGATTAACCAGAGATCATATAATTCAGAATGGATCTGCTTTGTCTACCTCTTTAGGTTGTTCCCCTTTCTCAGAGAAGTGGTGTCTTAGAGTGGTGCACTGGCACAATTCCTTTGGGTGAATTCCTCATCAATACTGACAGCAGTGCTCACAAACGCTATAGACCACAAGACTACAGTAGCTTAGACTGCCAAAGGAAAATGTTGGTAAGTCTGCTACGTTAATCAAGCCAATTAATGTTTCTTCATTTGTAGAAACTGGACGTAAGAAAATTGATGGGGTAATAGAAATACGGTTGTCTACATGAGAGACAATCGTTGTCAAACAGTGACCCAGGATTCACTGAGAAAAGTAATATGAGCTCAGAGATCTTTACCATGTAATAGGAATTTGGTCTTCAAATCAAATTTAGCCAAGCAGTGGTACAGATGGATCAAACTCAAGTATAATGACATGATGACACATTGGCACAGTGAAGCCAATATGAAATCAAGAACAATAAGAAGAAGGACATAGCATATTTGAAACCCTGATTGCGAGGAGAATGTCTTCAGATGCGATACCACCCTGAAAAAAAATATTTTCTTTTGTAGCTATCTGCCTTCACTCACTTTGTGTGATGATGCTCTGATGAATTTGGAAGCCATTTTTGGTGATGATCATTTCTTTTGGTAGCTCATCCCAAGGTATTTGCCAGTTAAAGCTAAAATAAACCCTTTGAGTTGACCCAGAAATGGCTCCCTGGCAGTGCCGATAGGATCCTACTAATCAGTTCCAGTTGACAGGCATGTGCCCTGAAATTTCTGCAGTTTTCAAGGATAGCACTACATGTAGTCCCTGCAATAATCTAGACAGCATTACCAGGTTCAAGGCTATTGTATCTTAATTGCAGAACTCTAGAAGATCAATCAATGGCAGCAAAGAGAAAATCTCTCTTTAAATCCTTCTGGTGGGATTTTGTTGTTGTTGTTTATTTATCTATCTGTTTTAAAGGTTCTTTTGTTGTCCAGATGAGGGAGCCCTGCCAAATTCAGTACTTTATCCACCACATTATGATATTTCTTTACAATGTTATAAGAATATCTAGTGTTCATTTCATATGCATTCATACTTTGTAGGAAAGAGGTGTTATTTTCTTGTGTAATTGCAAGGCTACTTGTATTTGAAAGCATTTTTCATACAATATTCATACACAAAAGAAACTACACTTAGAATTAACAGGAGAAAAGAAATAAACATCTCTAAACTATTTGTGGTTTCCTTCAAAGGATGCACAAAAGAAAGATTTTGAAGAAAAATACACTATTTTCATGGATATATGCCAGAATTTTCAACCTGTGTTTCGCTATTTCTGTATGGAAAGATTTTTGGATCCAGCGGTGTGGTTTGAGAAAAGGTTGGCATATACTCGAAGTGTTGCCACTTCATCTATAGGTATTATAAAATATAATAAATTGTTTTACCAAGCTTCTTATCATATTTACTAATAAATGAAGGAATTTTATTAATTTTCTATGAAGAGTTCTTTACCAGCGGAGTTGCTGCAGAGAAAGAGTAGGCAATATAGAGCCAACAGTAGCTATAAATGGAGACAATCTTTTACTGATTTAACTTTTTGGAATGGGCAAAATCTAATAATAAGATGGTTCTTTGCAAAGGCAAATTGTTTCTTTTTGTCCTTTGGAATGGGAGGGGGGATTGTATTATTTTAAACTAGCGGTTGGCGTCTTTTAGATGGCCAGAAGTGGTCCAATATTTATCAGGAAGACAAGGACCACAGTTGGAGGAAGGATGATGCAAAGGGCACAGAGAAGCATCACACAGATACTATCAGCCACGGTTCCTCCCCCCCCCCCCCCCCCCCCCCCCCCCCCCCCC
>WNWU01000016.1:592695-612855 GCA_012654045.1 Ptyas mucosa
TCCCCCCCCCCCCCCCCCCCAATAGTTGCTTGTATCTGGGCTTGCTTGCTTATTTATTTGATTGATTGATTGATTGATTTTTATAGCCACCCATCTCAACAGATGACTTTTAACATATATAAAGTCTATTTTGGAAATACATTGTCATTTTTACATCTCAAAATCATGGTTATCATGCCACTAATAATTAGCAGTTATGATTGGAAAGGTTTCTGGAAGACTAAGAGAGGCACAACACTCCAAGTTGCCCCTTTATTGATGTAACATTTGTGACTTTCCCTTTCAAAATGGTAGGAAACTACACTGCTGTTCAGATAGGATTCCAGAAACTCCAAAATAGGTTTGCAAACTGTTAACTCTTAACCATTTTGTGCTTTTTAAAATGATGAACTCAGTTTTGGTAAGTTAAATATTTTAATAGATTGTGTAGATAGTTACTTTTATTATCTTCCTATTTTTATTGAGGATAGCTAATGAAAAACAAACTCTTAATTAGAGTTTAAAATAAATATGTTGTTTATATTATCAATACAGAAATATAATTATATGAAAATATTAGCTCTGTACTAGAGCTGTATACAGTATATATTAGCTATTAACTATCTGCAGCTCTTTATCCCTTGAAAAGAAATTTCTGAAAATCAGGACATTATTGGAGCATTGGATTGTCTTGCTAGATTATGGTGAGGAAGGGGAAGAAACCCACTCTTCCTATTTGCAGTAGGCTTTCAAAAAAATAAAGACTGGATACAAGTACTTCTGGATTAATTTTGGATATTTCCATTTTAGTTGGCTACATACTTGGTCTCGGAGACAGGCATGTACAGAATATTCTGTTAGATGAAGAAAGTGCAGAACTTGTACACATTGATCTAGGTATGTACCAAGCAAAGGAATCAAGTGTTTAGATTTTGATATGAGTCCCATTCAAGCATTATAAAAATAAGCAGATTCACCATTCTGATTAACTCTGTTCTTTCTCCTGTGTCTGAAGAAAAGCCTCACAGTTATGAAATGGTGCATCATTGCTGGAGTATCTGGAGTATATTCATGAAGTATAGCAAAAAGTCTTTTTGCTATACTCCATGAATATACTCCAGATACTCCATGAACAATATTGATGTAAGAGGGGTGTCTCAAGTTTCTAAACATCAGCATAGGGTTTTACCATTGATTGAATCATAGAGGAAGGAACAGTGTAACATAAAAGAATTAAGTAAAAAAATGCAAAAGTTATACTATGAACTCCAAAAGCATTGACTAGATTGGTCATATTTCTTCTTGCTCGTTTTTGAAAAGACACAACAAATAGTCCTCAATTTACAATGCCAATTGGGGCCAGAATTTCCATCCCTAAGCAGCATATTTGTAAAGCACAATTACATTGCTTAGTGACAGCAATCCCTGCATTCCTGGTTGCTGTTGTCAGTTGAATCTCACAATCATTAGGTGAGGCAGTTTCTTACCAGTTTCTCACAACCAAATCAGAGGGGAAGCTAATAGAAAGTTGTAAGACCCAGGTGCTTGCAAGCAGGATGGCAGGGAAGGTAAGTGGCTGCTGCCAGGTGCAAAAAGACCCAAAGATGCCAGGGAATTGCCGTGATGGTTGGGGAAGGTGCACAGGTGGCAGGGAGATACAGCAAGGATCCGGGAGTGTGAATCTGGGGGGGGGGGGGTGGTTAAGAGAGGGTGCATGAATATGGGAGCTTTACTCCTATGACTTGACCGTCCCTGCCAGCCTCCCCATTGACTTTCTGGGGAAGCTGGTGATCACAAATGGTGATCACGTGATCATGGTGCAGTGTAGTCGGTTGTAATTGCAAGCCTGTTGCCAAGCACTCATATTTCAATCATGTCCACAGGGATTCTGGGACAATGGAACTCAAAGCCCAGTTATAACCAATGATGTCATTACTTTAAATGTTTGCTAAATGAATTGTTGTAAATGGAGCACTACTGTAATTTAATAATCACTAAAAATATGTACAGTAACATCATTGCTGCAATCAACTGTATTTCCTGCCTTTTAAAAATAATGCTTCTAATGCTATATTGGTAGATGGGGGTTGGGGAAAGTGCTTTTAACACAGTGACCTTCGACTTCTGCTTTCTTTTCTCCACTAGGAGTTGCCTTTGAGCAGGGCAAAATCCTTCCTACTCCAGAGACTGTACCTTTTAGGCTAACAAGAGACATAGTCGATGGCATGGGCATTGCTGGTGTTGAGGGGGTCTTCAGGAGGTATGTTACTCCTTTCAAAGCATTTTAGCATTATGTATGCCAGGATTTCAGTTTTTACAGTTTGGGAAATTGAGTTGGTAAGAACCGTTTTCATTTATAAAAATGTACCCCATGTGAGCTGATTGTAAACTTTATTACTACCTAGAAAAAATACATTGTAAGGTTTTTTATAAAAGTTAAAATAGAAACTGGTTGTGACATTAAAATCTGTTTGGGAATCATTTAGATGCTGTGAAAAAACCATGAATGTTATGAGAAATTCTCAAGAAGCCCTGCTAACTATTGTAGAAGTAAGTGTTTCTTGGCTAAATATAACATTGAAAGTAATTTTTATATTAAATATACTTTGGTGTGTTGGACTACTATAGTCCATATTTAATATTTTGCATCCCAAAAGACAACTTAGTTGGTAAGTAGCTTAAAAATTCTGATTCCTCTCCTATCTCAGTGAACATTGAAACGGAGGTAATGTAATACAAATAGTGCATTATTACTGAAACAAGTTAATGTCATTCTGAATTCATGTTCAAATAAAGCAGACTTATAGTACAAGAAATATTAGACTGACCTTCGATCATTTTAACACCAAGTAAAAAAACAAAGCAGTCGGCCAACTTGGGAAGGCGTTCAGAAATCTCTTCATGTTGTATTGCTTGATGATACAAAGATATGGCAAACAGCAGCATAGGCACAGACTCCAGAAAACGGATAATAGTTTACTATGAATCATGTTGGAACTTTGAATTAAGTGCTACGGGGGTCTGCCTATCCATCTATCTAAATTGCTATGTAATGGATAACTGTGAAGGCTCTGGAACGGTTTGCTCACCGGGCTTAGGACAGCCCCCGACCTCCTCTCCTTCCGCCGCAAACTGAAGACGTGGCTCTTTTATCAAATGGGCTGATCCGTTGGGGGATTTTTACATTGAAATAATTTTAATTAATTTTAATTGGATTTTAATTTTTATGTAATTTTTGAATTGTTGAATGTTTTCTTTGTAAGCTGCCCTGAGTCCTTCGGGAGAAGGGCAGCATATAAATTACATAAATAAATAAATAAACCTAAGTAATGGCCTGCTGGATCAGACCTTTGCCCATCTGGTCCAGCAGTCTGTTCTCAACAGTATCCAACCAACTGCAAAACGAAGCCTGCTAGTCACCCAGAAAATGGCCTTCAGAGGCAGTGACTGCCATCAAAGCTGACGGCCCTCGACCACCATGACTTTCATAAATTGGCCCAACCCTGTTTTTTTGTTTTTTTTAATAAATTTTATTAGAGCCATGATGGCGAATCTATGGCATGGGTGCCACAGGTGGCACGCGGAGCCATATTGGTGGGCACGCGAGTGTTGCCCTAGCTCAGCTCCAGCGCGCATGCGCGCACCAGCCAACTGATTTTCAAGCCTTCAGGTCCCACCGGAAGTCGGGAAACTGTTTCCGGTCTCTGGAAGTCCTTCGGGGGGGATGGGAAGGCTGTTTTTGCCCTCCCCAAGCTCCTAGAAAGCCTCTGGAGCCTGGGGAGGGGGAAAAACGGGCCTACCGAGCCCACCATGCCATCACGTGCCAAAAGCAGGGGGAAGTATGGGGGGTCATGTGTGCATGCGCGGGAGGGCGGGGTACATTGAATTATGGATGTGGGCACCCGCACCCACAACCCTCCCCCCCCCCCCCCCGCTTTTGGCACACGACGGCAAAAAAGGTTAGCCATCACTGTATTAGAGTATCAAAAAGAAAAATCAAAAACAAATGTATAATAATTTTTCTATCATGGTGTAACATTGCCAAAATATCCATATATATACACACCAGTAATCAGAGAGTAAAAATAGAAAATATTTACAGATTCTTGTATACAAACCCAACCCTGTTTTGAAGCCAGCCATCCTGGTAGCCAGCACCACATCTCATGGTAGCAACTTCTCAAATTGAATTACGTATTGTGTAGTAACATACTAATCAAGTGTTGGTTTGGGAAGGAGCTGCCGTCTCCCTTCCAGACCCCAGTTGCTGTACTGCCAAAATAAAAAAATCCATATCCTTTACAGCTATAAAATCCTTGAATGAGAATTCTTCCTGGCAGTCAACAGAAATAAGAGCCAGTAACAAAATATAACACTTGGGATTGCAAATTGAGGCAACTTTATCTCTATTTATTTGATTTGGTTATTTGATGGAACCAGAGTTCAATAGTTGAATGTATGGGTTGAACAATTCTGAATTTTGGCCTAGAAGTTCTGTTTAGGAACATAATTGTGTTTCCTTTGATATTTAGGTGCTTCTATATGACCCTCTTTTTGACTGGACCATGAATCCTTTGAAAGCTTTATATCTGCAGCAAAGGTCAGAAGATGAAGCTGATGTCAGCTCCAACAGTAGTGCTGATCAAGGATGTAACAAAAAAGCAAAGTAAGGACAAATTTTGTTATTATTTTGTATTTTTTGTATGTATGAATTAGTATGTCTGCCTCCTAAAACCCTTGTTTCCTTCTCAGTAATGAAAACCAGTTGTTCAATAAAGTGGCAGAGCGTGTTTTGATACGACTTCAGGAGAAACTTAAAGGAATGGAAGAAGGTACAGTGCTCAGCGTGGCCGGCCAGGTGAACTTCCTCATACAGCAAGCCATGAACCCCCAAAATCTTAGCCGCCTCTTCCCAGGGTGGAAACCATGGGTATAAAAATATGCTATAAGGAAATAAGACATGATTTCCAGAAGCTGTTACAAACATTTAATGGTTGCTAAGGAAAGTAGAATTTAAAAATATTACATGGAAAATGTTGAATAAAAAAGTGTTACTGTATTGCACTTATTCCAATGTGATGAAAGCAATATCAGTGTTGTACTATAAGCCCTGTCCCTTTTTATATATATTTAAGATGAAAGCAGTAAGATTCTGTGGACGTCCCAGAAGGATTTGTCTTTTGCTTGCATTGCTATAACTAGGAACATAGCTTCCTGGTCTTAACCCCCAGACACGAATTTCAGGAAATTAACAATATTACAATTTGCGTTAAAGAAAATATTTTTCAGTAAACCCTATTCCTTTGGTTTAAGAATGTTAACTGCAGCATAGTAGTTCTTATTTCCGCTGCATTTAAAATGATCAAACTGACATCAAGCCTGTTATTGCAATATCGGCACGTTGCCTTTCTCCTAGACAAGACAAGAGAATGTACTCAAAATAAAATCGTGCATCATCCATGCATGTTAACAATGATGCTGTGCATCCTGCTGTATCAATATTTAGGGATTTCTGATTTATAATATATATAAAGTTGTAGGCTTTTTAAAAAGCAGTAACAGGAAATTGTATTTATATATATATAATGTACAGGGGACGCGGTGGCTCAGTGGCTAAGATGCTGAACTTGTCAATCAGAAAGGTCGGCAGTTCGAATCCCTAGCGCTGCATAACGGAGTGAGCTCCCGTTACTTGCCCCAGCTTCTGCCAACCTAGCAGTTCGAAAGCATGTAAAAATGCAAGTAGAAAAATAGGGACCACCTTGGTGGGAAGGTAACAGCGTTCCATGCGCCTTCAGCGTTTAGTCATGCTGGCCACATGACCAAGAATTGTCATCAGACAGCGTTGGCTCTTCGGCTTAGAAACGGAGATGAGCACTGCCCCCTAGAGAAGGGAACAACTAGCACGTATGTGCAAGGGGAACCTTTACCTTTACCTATATAATATATGTGTGTTCTGAAGACATTTCAAAAGAAAAGTAGAAATTCACAATAACACCTACAATCAGAAATAATTGTACAGTGCTACATAGTACATTACTTTTCATTATTACTGAAGAGTGCAATTCTTTGGCTTGACAGACAAACTGACATAATCTATCCTACTTTATGCTGTAATAATGTAGGAGGGGAATTTTTTTTCTTTTTTTTACAAATGAATGTGGATATAGATTTCTTACAAACACAGTAATTCCAGTAAAAGTTTTAGTTTATACTGCCACAGCAAGAAATTCCTATGTCCAACTAGTACAGTAATCTTGTTCTATATCATGGGAAAGATAGCCTTATTTTACATTTCATTATTAATTAAATTTAGTTCCGTAATAAGCTAATCCTTTTTGTTGTAACTTGTATGTGCACTTTGGAACCTGGAAGAAGTTACTGAAGGAACTTTGTGAATTAAAATATATTGTAAAGACTATTATGGGCATATGCTTTTTTTTTTTTTTTTGGAGAAACAATGCAGTATTCATGTGGAAGTATTTTTTTATTTGCTTTGCGTTAGATTACTATTTGTGTATTGATATGCTATGAGATGCAGAAATCCTAAAAAGTGCCTTTTAAAATGTACAATAAAGCCAAATTCTTTTGAACATGCATTTCTCTTTCATATCTATTTATTATAGTCCATTTGTGCATAAAGCCATAGTGAGCTATAAAAAGAATGGAAGAATTTTGTCTGTTTGCCTTTAAATTGGTATGTGGAAAATTCATATTCATATTATAGTTGACAGGATGGGAAAGCTAATATTTCAGATTTCAGTAGAGACAGCCTTGAATGCTCAAATTTTCCAGCTACTGATTGATGGCTGCTCAGGTTGTTTATAGATTGATGCCAAACCTCAGCAGGGACCTTCTTCTGAACAATAATATGTCATTGTGTTGTTTCCATATCTTTGCTCACTTATATGTAATACCTTAAGCTTGTCAGAATCAAAAAAATTAATGATTAAAAATAAATCTTGGAGAGTTAAGAAATGTTACTAATTTGTGTATTACAACAGACATGTCATCCATCACAAAATAAGTTCACTAGGAAACTAAATAAATTTAATTTCAAATTTCTTTACATTCATTACATTTTATGTTAATGTGTTAAGGCACATTAACTTGACAAATGCATAGATTTCATCTTTTTATACCGAGTTTCTATTTTTGTCTCCTGAAATTTTATATTGATACTGTTGTGACCGATGAATGTTCAGCTGTCAGATGTGTTGTTGTTTTTTCTTCTGCACCTATTAAAGTGAGTTGCTAATAGGTCTCTCTTTTAGTCTATATTATCTGAGATTGCATCATTTCTTGGATGTTCTTTGGTATCAGTTCAGAAATGTTATAATGTTGTTGAGTAAACTGGAAAGCTAAAGATAAACATACAAATGAAGAATATTTATACAATAAAACCAAATCTTTTATAAGAGCACAAATATATTTTAAAATCATTTACACTGGAAAACTGAATTCAAGGTATTTATTCATAGATAATATTGCATGATAGCGACACAAAGTGTAACTCCCCTGCATTCCTAGAAGATATACCCAATTCAAATTTACTGAATTTAGCTTTATCCTTGAATTATAAAGTAATGTTGGATAGGCATAATCTTTTTTTAAGAAGTTTATTTTCTACAATAACTTGCAAAATGGCACATTTGCATTTGCAATATTGTATTCTATGTCTATTTTTAGGGATGAGGCTTGAGACCACAAGCACTTCTTGAACTTCTGGAGAAAAGATGGCATAACACAAATTCAACAAATAGTAATATATATAATCTTGCAACAGGTCATAATTCTTACCAAACTGACTTCAGATATTTGATCGGGCCTAGAGACTTGCTTCTCTAGAAATAATGAGAGCTAAGACTTCAATATTAATATCATTTTTCTGCATTTATAAAATCCACATTTATTTTAGACACTCTTAAAGGAATATATTTGAAATGTTCACATAGCAAATCCCTCAAAATAAATTATAACAAAGATCCAAATCGCGTATTCTATGATCAGCATGGCTACCAACACAATTCCAGTTCGTATTTGTTTTCATCCACTTTTACAGAATACTAATTAATTATGCCATAATTTTTTAAAGTTAACTGAATTAATTAAAATTTTAATTAATCAAAGATTTGCCTCCATAACGTTATATATCTAATTCTACAGAGAATCAGGAATTATGCATCTGTGTGGGATTACAACACCAGCTGCTCTGCCATCATCACATGTCAGTCTCATGTGCTGCAGGAGTCTTTAATTACCCATGTAATTTATGATCCAAAGACTCTTATCTTTAGATTAAAATTATGTAAATAATGACCAGAAAAAGTTTTACCTTGAAAACTTTCTGAAGTCTTGCTTGTTCCAACTTCTTTCCATAGTTTAACATATCTAGGTAAACAATAAGCACAGTGAATAAAATGGAGCAGTAATAACCAAATTGCAATCCATACTTTAGAGCAGAGGTGTCAAACTCGCGTTGTCATGGCATTGTCACATGATATATTGCGACTTTTTCCCCCTTTGCTAAACTGGGCATGGGCATGATCATCACGTGACGCATCCGGCCCATGGGCCGTGAGTTTGACAGTGTGATATATATACATATTCCTAGCATCGCACTCTGTCTCTAACACACACAAACACACACTTTAAATCTCCCAACTCTCAGTGGTTACAGTGTTACACTAAAAATAGCAGTAACAGAATTAAAACCATCCAAATTGCAAAAACAGAACCAAGGTGAAACAATAAGAATAACAAAAGGTGTGTAAGAGGTGTTACAGAAAAGCTTTTATTAAATAATTTCCTATATTACTGCTGCTCTCTGTCTCTCTTGTATATTTTGTGATTTGATTGGCGTCTGTGCGTGAGAGAAGAGAGTGGGTGTGAGTTAATACATTAGATTAATTTATTAATATAAATCGCCAGTAAAAATCAAAAGCTAAAAATGGATAATTTTAAAATAATAAGATTTAGAAAAGTAATGAAAGGTGAACTTTAAAACCATTACTCGTCATAATTCAATGCATTTGTCCACTTTAACATCTCATCTACTTCCCATTCCATCACTTGATCTATTCCTTCCTTCTCCAGGGACTTGATTAGCCCTTCTGTTGCTCTCTGAATTAAAGCAGTTGTCTCAGGATTCTGTGTTTTGACTTTCAGATTTTCGCCAAAGTACCTAGAAAATAGAAATATGTATTTTCATTCTTAATAGTTACACCATTTTCATTGAGTAGTAGTAGTATTATAATCAAATTTATTTGCCTCCCATATCTTAGTCTGAGGCAAGTATATGCACTTCTCTGCCCTTTCAAGGTAAGCAACGTTAAACAAAGGGCAGAAAAGGAGGAAGAAACAATAATTAATAGACTTGGTTTGATAGATTAATAGAAATTAATAGAGCAGGCTTGGTCTATAGATCCAGTGGTTAAGGCACCAGGTTGGAAAGCAGGAGACCATGAGTTCAAGACTTGACTTAGCCATGGAAAGCAGCTGGTTGACTTTGGGCCAATCAAACTCTCTCTGCCCAATTTACCTCAGGGTTGTTGTAGGGAAAATAACAGGAGCAAGGTGAGTGTTCACCATTTTGAGTTATTTTCAAAAAGAATAAGGGCAGGAAATAAGCAAATAAATAAATAAAAATAGAAAATTAAAAGCCCGAGGTTTAAAAAAAGGAAATGCAAATAAGTCTACCGTATTTTCCGGCATATAAGACGACTGGGCGTATAAGACGACCCCCTACTTTTCCTATTAAAATATAGGGTTTGGGCTATACTCGCCATATAAGACTACCCCTCAAAGTTGTCGGCGCTCCCGTAGCGTCATCGGTCAGTGCCGGCAACTCAGATTCGGGAAGCTGTGCCTATCTCATCAAAGCTGCATGCCGCTGAATGCTGGACTCAGCTGGTTGCTGCGCAGAGCTTCCCCCACCATCCCAGGCATCCAGGTGGATATTACCGACGCTCCGACTTCCCCAGACAGCTGGGGCTCGCCATCACTGGGGGTCAGCTGGGGAAGTCGGAGCGTCAGTAGGCTTATACCTAGCGTATAAGACGACCCCCGACTTTTGAGAGGATTTTCCTGTGTTAAAAAGTAGTCTTATGCGCCAGAAAATACAGTAGTTTACATCAACACAAATCTCCAAAGATTTCTGTTCCTGCAAACCATCCTTGGTTATTCAGCATCCATATACAATTTCACTGCCTTTCACCTCCTTGTTTGGAAGGAATTTCATAAACTCCATCCAACGGTGACCTAAGTCTTCCTCTGCTTATTTGCTCTTCTTTACATGTTTTATTTCATAATTTGAACCTCATTACATTTTTCATATTAGTTATTCATTTTTTTTATCGACATTTAGTCTCTATATACCCATTCATCCTTGATCTAGCCAGTGTTCACTTCCATCTGCCCAAAGGAACATATAGTCATTTTCACGTTTGTCAACAAATACTGTTTTCTTACAGCAAATTGTGCTACCCAATTCTTTTATATTGCCAGTAGCATTTCCTGAAATTTCTACACTTTCTCCTCTGTAGTAATCTTTTGCCATTTATGGATAATTTTAATCCATTTTTGCCTTAAAGCACAAGTCTCTTGACTACAGTAAACTTCTTATCCATATTTACTACATTATACAACCCAACATTTGTTGCAAATCATTTGGGTTTTAGCCAATAATACAGCTTCGTCTGCATAGAAAAATACACATTTCCAAATGAAACATCTCTAACATCATCTCAAGCAGTGCAAAGACATAAAATAACCAAGGGGACATTACATATTACCTTACTCCTTATTCAATATTAAAACTATTTCCTAATCTTTGTTTATTCTCACATGTGCTTTCCTTCCCTCATATATTGTTCATACTGCATTTGATAGTAATTTTCAAATCCCCATTTGTGCAAAACAAGGATATTCATGTTTTATTTAACTCAAAAAAATCCAATAAATTTGTCACATTCATATTGTTTTCAAAAACCTACCGAAGAGCAAACCCTCTTCTTTACTTCCATTGCTCAACATAAAACTTCTCATATTTTGCCCATTGTTATTCCTCACATCCTTTTGATCAAAATTCTTCCAAATACCTTCACTGACACATAATAAACTAATCCCCTTTGAGTTTTTGTATTAATTCTGGTGCTTTCCTTTGTAGAGGGAACAATAACCTTTTTACAGTGACCAGGCACAGGTGCAATCTACACACCTACCTTACAAGTTGCACAACCATTCTGTAAGAAAATCATATCTACATTTAACACTTCTTTTGCTACGCCAGGAAGAGCACTGTTTCACAAACTTGGCAACTTTAAACATTGTGCTGTGTGTGTGTGTGTGTGTGTGTGTGTGTGTGTGTGTAATTCTGGGAATTGAGCTCCACCCATCATAAAGTTACCAAGTAAAATCAATGGGAAGACAGCAGGAAATCACAAGTAGCGGTAATGCGAGATCCTCACTTAATGACCAACGTGGTAAATGATGGTAACCAGGACTACCGAACTGGAAGCACTAAATGGCACAAACACAAGGTTTCTCTATTTATGACAGTGTTGCTTAACAACGAAATTTTCAGTCCCAATTAGCATTGTTAAGCTAATCTGTACAGGTAGTCCTCGACTTATAACCACAATCGAGACCAGAATTTTTATTGTTAAGCAAGGCAATTGTTAAGTACTGCCCTGGAAACAGCAAAGGACCGGTCTGCAGTGCCTCTGTCAGTGAAAACAGAGCTCGGGAGGGCTGTGTGCGGCTCTCCCAAGCTCCGTTTTCACTGGCAGAGGGTTGCAGGAGGCCATTGTGGCTGAAAACGGAGCTCACAAGGGCCGCAGGCAGCACTCCCAAGCTCTGTTTTCACTGGCAGAGCACTTGGGTCATCACAGGCTCCCCCGGCATGAGTGATGTCGAGCTGGCCACACACACACAGGCCACGCCCACCCCAGCCCCCCAAAGTCAAACACAACCCTGATGCGGCCCTCAATGAAATCGACTTTGACACCCCTGCTCTACAACAACGATATGATATATCCTGAGACTCATTCAATTAAAAAAATGATTCTGAAAAAAACTCGGCATAATAAATTATCAGGCCTGATCACTCATCAAGAAATTCAAACGGTTGCCTAGGGAAGCACGATTTTTAAGAACAATTACTGCACAAAGCACACTGTTGCAGATGGACTGCAACTTTCTCTGCCATTAAAAAAACTCTGCCCGTGGCATGTTCCAGTAAATGCATCCCTATGTAATGGAACAAAAACTCATTCTCTGGTTTCTGCTCTACCAAAGTCTATTGACTGAATCTGATTCTGCACCAGATCTTGGCAGAAACTATGTGTTCATTGTTCACTGTGAGAATCATATTTGTCTGGTACATTCTCTGTCTTCTCCTATATAAATTAGACAGAAACCTGTGATCTTCAGGTGATACCGGACTTCATAATCCCTAAGAACTGGATCTGCAACTGACAAGATAGGATCTCAAAAGCCACGGAGTTTTGATGCCACCAGGCCTCTCATCTCTTAGGAAAACACCTTGTTCACCTGTTTGTTAAAGAACTGGTGCTCTAAGTTAGAAATACCCACAGCTACTCACAAAATACACGCTTGGAAATATGTAATGACTTCAGGCTCTCAGGAAGGCAATTTCAATTTTAACAATTCCACCCAAACTGTTTATTTGTGTATTAGAATTAATTTAGCCAGTTGACTGACAAACGAGGTATCTAAAGGAATCTCCCCCAAAGCACTGGAGGGCACTGTTGTATAAGAAGCGGTCTTCTTACGAAAGACCACACTATAACATGGAAGGCAGTCTTCCCATGCTGATTTAAACCTGCCCTGTTTTATTGTTCTATTTGGACATAAATAAACAAGCACGCAAACACCTAGAGAGCCACTATATTTGACTAATATAGTCTTTCCCATTTTTTTTAAGTTTAAAAAAATTAAAACTCATTTAAGAATGTTAACTCCCAACTTTTTAAGTTATCTCAGAACGTATCATATATGGTCTGGTTAGTTACTGCGGAAATACAGTCGTTTAAATATTTTACACATCCTCCAATGTGTTAGGGTTACAGGCAGTCCTCAATTTACGAACAGAATCAGGAGTGGTTGATGAACAAAGTAGATCTTTAAGCAAGATGCCCATGTGACTGCGTCACTCAACGACTGCAATCCCAGCATTCCTGGTTGTGATCATTAAGTGATCTCCTAGGTTGTTAAATGGAGCAAAAGAACTGCCCGCTGAATTCAACTCCCCTGGAAAGAAACTATTCCAGTGGGCTGCATCCCCGCCAAAGAAATTTGGCTCTCCTTAGTGTGCAGAAAGGAACTCCTCTAACAGGCTGTAGAAACAAGAGCTGGCATCTTCAGGATTGGGGCTCCTTTTCTCCACCCCACCAAAAGAGTTCAACTCCCCTTGGTAGGCATCTACTTCAGCCAGGTCCCAGAGGCAAGAAAGAGTCCTCTCAGCAGGCAACAGCAACTTGTAACCTTCCCTGTTGGCTTCCCCACTGACTTTCTGGGGAAGCCAGCTGAGAAGATTGCGAAGGGTCATCACGGGGCGCCTGGCAACCAGTCATAAATGCGAACAGTTTTCCAACCACCCAGAATGCTATCATGTAACCATGGTGGAAATGGAGAAGAGGGCAACATGATGCTTTACAATGACTTTAGGGGAGTAAAATACCCCTTTTGGAGGCGATTGTAACTTCAAACAGTCATTAAATGACCAGTCATAAGTTGAGGACTACTCATATAACTTTTATTAGTTTGACTGAATTTGAATTAGTAATGGCTTCAGCCTATCAGGTTTGGCACTAAGTGGAGGAAGGTTAACTTAGAGGAATGGTTTGCCTTAGTTCTGTTGCCCTATCTTTTAGATCACAGGTCTTTTGAACTTTTGCAAAAACTTGATGGATTTCCATGAGGGTAAGGGGAGGGAAAGTCAATTCATTTTAACACCAATATTCTGTCACTAGAGCTTTGCCTTTTGATCAGGGATTACAGATATGTTTGTTTGTTTTTTTAAAAACTAACAGGTTCCCTGGCCTGAAAAGTTTTACACTCCCCAGTCTAGATGAATGCAGCCAATAGAATTGGCAGAAATGGTTAACTTGTGATTTATGGCAAGCTATTTCCAGCCGATGAATAGCTCTAGCTTAATCATGATGGATTATCATTATATTAGCATAATATGGCTGAATGAATGATAATTAAAAACCACTAAGCTGATAATAAAATGAAAATTGACCACTCTCGTGTTTGGAATGTCAAGTTGCTGTAAACTCACATTTTTCTCAGCCATTCGATTTTTCTCGCCTTTCTTCTTTTTATCATGTTCCGTTTCCTCTGCTTAGGGGAATGATGGAATTCCTGTATTTTGGTATTGTCTTTTGTTGTGATAGAGTCCACACCCTTCCAATACTGAAATATATTGTTGAAAACCATTTCACATTTATCAGAATTCTTAAAATCACTTGTCAAGGCTAAATACCTTTCAGACAACTGCTGCTCTGCCCCAGCTCCCCTCTCTCTACCAATATGCTCCAGGGTTTTTTTAGGGCTCAACTTGTTGATGCTTGCAGAGACAGAAAATCTGAAGCTTGGCAATGGCTGCGTTTGAACAGTCTGCTATGTTAAAAAGGCAGGTTGCTAAATTGACATTGTTATCCCCCCCTTCCATTCTACATTGCGCTTATTAGGTTGGCAACTCTTAACACTGCTGTGACTCAGTTGGTTGAAATGGGCATTACACAAATAAAAGGAAGTATGTTAAGGGGAAAGGTATCCCCTTTCCAGGGGTGTCGGATTCTAGGAGGCGGTGCTCATCTTAGCCAAGCGAGCCAGTGTTGTCCAAAGACATTTCCTTGGTCATGTGACCAGCATGACTAGATGCCGAGGTGCACGGAACGCTGTTACCTTCCCACCGAAGTGGTACCTATTTATCTACTTACATTGGCACGCTTTCGAACTGCTAGGTGGGCAGGAGCTGGAGCGAGTAACAGGAGCTCACCCCATTCCAAGGCACTTGGGTCTCAAACCCGGACTGTCAGCTTTCCAGCTGACAAGCTCTGTGTCTTTAACCGCTGAGCCATTTATACTAAGGTTTAACCAGATGTTGTGGTTGATTGGAATTTGTTGGTTGGGATTTTTAGAAATGTTGACAAAATTTGCCTGTAAACTAGAATCCCCTTTTGGGATTCAGCTACCCTATGGAGATGCATTTTATTTAACTTTTTAGCTTAATATGTAAAATCAGCCCCAATTGAAGAGAAGAAAAAGGAGAAGGCTATGATAGCTAATTATATTTCCTTTCAGAAACATCTGAAGCAAAATTGTTGGAAATGACACGAACCTTTCTGTTTCAGATCAGGGTTCTCTGATATAAATCTTCTAAAAATACCCCTACATTCTGAGTTGGTAGCATAATACAGCCTTTTTGGTACAAGTAGTCCTCAATTTACAGCCATAACTGAGCCCAAAATTTCCATTGCTAAGTGAGTTTTGCCCCATTTTTTGACTTTTCTTGTCAAAGTTGTTAAGTGAATCACTGCAGTTGTTAAGTTAGTAACATGGTTGTTAAGCGAATCTGGATTTCCTGTTGACTTTGCTTATCAGAAGGTTGCAAAAGGTACCTCATGTAACACTGGGACTGCAACCATCATAAACAGATGCCAGTTGCTAAGTATCTGAATTCTGATCACATGAATGGGTTTGCGGCAACAGTTGTGTGAAAAATAGTCATAACTCACTTTTTTCAGTCACCTTGTAACTTCAAACAGTCACTAAACAGATAGTTGTAACTCAAGGTCTACCTGTAATGCTGTATACTTAGTAAGGTTACCCTAGCAATAGGTTGATTTGTAAATTAAAAGCAAACTCAGCTTTTAAAATAAAATGCCTGACATTAACCTGTAACCTTTCAGAAGTCATGTGAGGAAAAAAAGAGTTGAGACAAAACATAAGAAGGCAGAAACAGAAAAAAAAGAATAGACAGGAGGGATTGAGATGCAATTGGTTGAATTAGGCCAAACAATTTCTACAGCGTCTGAAGTAGAACTGGAGCAGGGATTGATGGAATAGCTGAAAGGGAAGATAAATTTCCTGATCTCAGAGCCGTATCACAGATAGTCTCCCCTTTGTGAATTGTTGGGTAGTTGGTGATCTGTAATACAAATTGGAGCAGAAGTGGGAAATCATCTCTACTTGAGAAATTCTCTCAACCCCCATATCATATCTCTTGAAAAGAGATGAAAAGCTCAATAACCTTCCACAAAAATGGAGAAAATACATAATAGAAATAAATACCAACTCCTTGAAGCATTCTTTGAAGAGATTGGAAGGCAGCCCCACATCATTTTGCAGGTTTTATCTGTGCTTTTAACAGTAACAAGCACAGCCACCACAACTTTTTGAAATGTGTCAAGTGGAAGGAAGCCACCCATCGCAACCTATGCAAACAATCTGTTGGGGGAGGGCAATCATAAGAGGAACCGAGTGAGAAATTAAAATATTTATTGTCTTACTCTAATGGAAAGAAGTCTCCATCCATTATTCTCGATGCGTTTATACCAGTCACCAGTACTTTCATTGACGCTCCCTTTCTCCAACTTCCTTGGATTTGGTTTGGTTGCAATCTTCGCGTAGTCTTTGGGACTATTTGCGCACAAATCCACAATAGGTCTATGAGTAAATATTTTATAGTATATGCTGGGAGGAAATTTTTCCTGCAAGGAAATATCCAGTTTAAAAAGTGGTAAATGGGAAACGTGTTGGGGTCACTGCAATTTGTTTTTAAAGATCCTTAGGAATATTCTCTGTAAATATCTATTTATTAACAGAACGAAAAGGTTCTAAAACAGATCAGAAGCAGACTGGAATTATTTTTTCTTAAAATACACTTCTGTGGGCCCTGAGACAAATCATCGTAAAATGATTTTGGAAGTTCTATTATTTGCATAAAGGGCAAAACAGGCATATAGTATGTTTGTTAAGTGTGAAACAATCCTGAACTGTATGTACAGTACTCTTAAAGAAGTATTCTGACCTTCAAAATCCTTTCAATTCAACCCCAGCAACACATATCATAAAATGGAAACGATTCTTAAAATAATAAAAGCCAAATAAAAATCCACCACAAAAATATAATAACCAATAAAAACGAATGGCGTTTTCTTGGTGGTCTGTACACAAGGAATTTGATTGAACCTCTGCTGGAACTTGAATGAGGTGGCTTCCTTCCTTCCCGTGAACTTCTCAACCACTTCAACTAGATGGTACTGATAGCTCATGACCAAGTCTATGTGCCCCTTTACTAAGAAATTGCAAGAATGTATATTGTTTCAGTGAATGCCAAAGCAGTTGGGTGTTCAAAAAAACTACAATTTCAATACTAATAGTGACAGCCAGTTTTGTTTTGTTTTTTAATTTGATTTATATGCCGCCCTTCTCTGGAGACTCAGGGCAGCTTACAATGCATTAAGCAATAGCCTTCATACTTTTGTATATTTTATACAAAGTCAGTTTATTGCCCTCACAATCTTGGTCCTCATTTTACCTACCTTAGAAAGGATGGAAGGCTGAGTCAACCTTGAGCCTGTTGGGATTTGAACTTGCAGTAATTGCAGGCAGCTGATGTTAATAACAATTAATAACACTGCTTTAGTCTGCTGAGCCACCAGAGTTTGTTGCAATGATTGCAGAGTCCATGAGTTCTAGTCTCATCTTAGGCACAAAGCCCACTGTATGACCTTGGGATGGTCACTCTCTCAGCCAGGGGTGGGCTTCAGATCCTTTAGCAATGGGTTCGCTGCACCGTTGCTGGGTGGGCGTGGCCATGGCTTTCCTTGAGCCTCCGGGATGGCAAAAACTGCTTCCCTCGTGGTCCGGACGCCCTCCGGAGGCCAGAAACAGGCCCGTTTCCAGACGTCCAGAACTTCCAGGAGGCCTGTTTTTCACCCTCCATCATTCATGGAATGATGAATGGGCCGCGTAGAGACTCCTGGGAGGGGAGGGGCGTGGTGGGTGTGGGCGTGGCCAGCTAGAGGTGGCATTTGGGGGTTCACCGAACCCCGGCAATCCTTGGCTAGAGGATCGCCCGAACCCTGCCGAACCCCCAGGAGCCCACCCCTGCTCTCAGCCCCAGGAAGAAGGAACTAGCAAACCACTTCTGAAATCTTGCCAAGGAAACCTCAGAGAATTGTCCATCGCAAAGAGTCAACAATAACTTGAAGGTGCACACAAAGACACAATCTAATATCAAGCTTTGCTCATCGGGTAAAAAGAAGAAAGTCTGTTTTAAAGATGGATCTGCCTTCAGGCTTTTTGCTTACACAGATTTAGATTCTGCACTCTACTAACAAGTGATAAAGTCCTGGCATAAATTTACAAGTACTCCCAGTATGCTTTTTAAAGTATGAAAAAAAAATGTGTTCTTTGCAAATTTACATTTTGTGTGATTATACTAATGTGCATACCTGCACATGTGCACAAAGACACACAAACATACAGATATGAACAGGCACTCATATCTGTACACTTGTTTTAATTATTATTAATATATAATTATTAAATGTAAACTTACCCCACCTAGTCTGAATTTAATATGAACTCCTGCTGCAGCATCTAATAATTCTGCCTGTAATCAAACAAGATTTTACATGCGATAGCATACACAAACTAAAAAAAAAAGTTAACAAACTTCATTACTCTATATATCAAAAACAGCGATAGAATATTACAGCTTTATAAAACAAAACCTTTTTTTAAATTGGAAATAAAGAATAAAACAATTGACTTTAGGACTTCATTTTTAAACAGGAAAGATGACTGCTTTATTTTACATAATTCCTGAAAACTAGGTTTAATTTTTGAGAGAGCCATTTTCATTTGTCATTCTATATTTATTCTGAATCAATATTTGCAATCACAGAAAATCCCAATTTGGCTTTTGGCTACTCTGGGCAAAAAGGAACAGAGTTCTGTCAGCAACTCAGCTGTGAGTGCAACTGTTTCCACATGAAAGCCAGGTTTCCACATGAAAAGCCAGCACACTATCATCCTTTTGGACAGAGATGGGCAACTATGGCCTATTTACAACCTGTGGACTTCAAGTCTTCAACTCCCAGTGTTGCTAAGACAGCTGGCTCAGGGATTCTGGGAATTGAAACCTAGGGGGTCATAAAACGGCCATAGTTGCCCATCCCTTCTTTAGGGTCCCCTTTCCCCTTTCTTTTGACAAGGTAGAAATCTGACACCAATCCACCTTTATACAGGTAAGCAGAATGGTCTATCAGCAGATCTGAGCAAGGCATGCTCGTTGTGCTTTTCCATGCAAAACTGGAGCCTTGTCTGAGTTCACTCCAGCCTTTGCGTGGCAAGCCAAATATCCATTTGCCCAAGCTGAGATGAAGTGAGCGTTGGCAGTAATTCCGCTTTGCATATGCAAATTTGAGACCACCTGCCACAAATGGTAGTTAGCAGTAAAAAGAGAAAAAAGAGGGTTTAGCACATAGATATGTAGCTTTTAAATGATACCATTCGACAACATTTTGGTGTGGCACCAATTATAGAGAAGATGAGAGAAGGCCGACTCCACTGCAGTAGTGATATTCAGCCGGTTCTATCCGGTTCAGGAAAACTGGTAGCGGCAGCTGTGGGAGCCTCTGCCCACCTGCCCGGACGTCATCACGTCCTGTTTCTGACCCTCTGCGTATGCTCTCGCGCTCATATTTGTGAACCGGTAGTGAAGGTAAGTGAATACCACCCCTGTTCCACCGGTATGGACATGTCCAGAGAGCAACACCTTCCACCGTGGCCAAGACTGCCTACCAACTAGAAGTCAGTGGCCAGTGATCTCGCGGATGTCCAAAATAGAGATGGCAAGATACCATCAACAAAGATATGCAAGCTACAGGCGTGCGCTCTGCAGACACAGCTGACCGTGCAAGGTGGCGTTCAATGATCTGAAAAGCAGACCCTGCATTTGTGGGAATATACTAGGAAAGAGGAGGAGGAGGACAGGAAGAAGAAGGAGAAGGAGAAGGAGAAGGAGAGGAAGAGGAAGAGGAGGAGGAGGAGGAAGAAGAAGAAGAAGAAGAAGAAGAAGAAGAAGAAGAAGAAGAAGAAGAAGAAGAAGAAGAAGAAGAAGAAGAAGAAGAAGAAGAA
>WNWU01000016.1:633398-662798 GCA_012654045.1 Ptyas mucosa
CTTCCTTCCTTCCTTCCTTCCTTCCTTCCTTCCTTCCTTCCTTCCTTCCTTCCTTCCTTCTTTCCCTTCCTTCCTTCCTTCCTTCTTTCCTTCCTTCCTTCCTTCCTTTCTTCCTTCCAAATCCCACTCCAAAGAATGTTTCTGCTTTTTAAAAACATGTTCATTTTTGGTTTTATAACACATTTACAAAAAGAAAAACATGAAAAACATTGGGAAGTTAAAAAGATCTCACAAGGCAGTGATGTTGAGTATCCTCTATATTTTCTGGACTCAATTCAGATAAGAAGACTCCTTTGTATATACTGTACATTCCTCTTGTATCACTCACTGACTTAGGAACCAGAATTTAAATTGGATGGAAATCAAAGAATGGAAAGTCTATGCAGTTATATGCACATCGCAGTGAAAATGAGTATGTAGATTTTAATGCCATTTAATTTTCATCCTGTGTCTGGTGGGGCAAATATTTGGAATACAAAAATATGGGAACAGTCTGGAGGCAAATCAAATTCAACAGGATACTGAAGAAGGTAATATTTCTTGCAAATGAGCTAGACAGAGCAATAACAATTGAATTCTTCAACCAACCTAACACCTACCTTATTGCTTGCAACTGAAGTGAATACATTTCAGCCAGCTTATGTTATGGTCTAAAATGCTATGTTTATTTGCAGACTGGATGTACCAGTATAAAAGTTTCCCAATATAAAATTTCCCCTTTCAAACTTAGAATTCTAAACTTTGGAAGTTTTAATCCAAAGTCAGAATGTGAAAGGAGGAAATGTGACCAAGCCTATGGTTCCAGGGATGCTGACCAAAAATATTTTGGTGACATTACTTGAAAAAAGTTGTTGTGCCATATAGAAATATCCAATGAGTTGAAATATTATTAAATTCATATATATGCCTGTTATACTATGCTATAGAGCACTGCACACCAGAACAACTAGACATAAGAACAGTTTTTTCCCGAATGCCATCACTCTGCTAAACAAATAATTCCCTTAATACTGTCAAACTATTTACTAAGTCTGCACTACAATTAATCTTCTCATCATTCCCACCACCCATCTCCTTCCACTTATGACTGTATGACTGTAATTTTGTTCTTGTATCCTTACTATTTACATTGATACTGTTTTCTGATCGTTTATTTGTACCCCATGACTATCATTAAGTGTTGTACCTTACGATTCTTGATGAACATATCTTTTCTTTTATGTACACTGAGAGCATATGCACCAAGACAAATTCTTTGTGTGTCCAATCACACTTGGCCAATAAAAAAAAATCTATTATATTAGACATTAATTAGAGTACCAGTAGGAAATACCTTCCTTACCAGTGGGGGAGAAAAACCCATTAATCTGAAAATATTTTGAAGTCTATGTATTTCCCCAAGGATCAATTGATAGATGTGATTATTATGGCTAACGATGATTATGGATAGTCTTTTTAACATTTATATTTTATTGGGTTCTACTAATTTGGATGAAATATTAATATATATTGCTAGTCCATGTATGATATGCCATATGCTAAACAAACAAACAAATAAATAAACAAGGATAGTGTAATGAACCACGTGGCATGGGTATGCTGTGGTCCAGGGTTTTGAAGAGTTGAACGTGACTTAGCACACAACACAATAATAAAACGTGGCATGGGTATTTTGGCCAAATTTTTGTAGGACTTGTGGGACATGAATCTGGATTATTTCTGTTTGGGAGATTGGTTTGTCATTTTAAATGGTGCACTTCTGAAAGGGGAAAGAGGGCAGAAATAACATTGGACAGGAACACTATTTGATCCAATTAACATTCAACAATATATTGCTTCTGAAAATGAGGCATTGGATGGGCTGATGATATAATTATGCAGAAGAACAAAGGGTGAACACAGAACTTCATTTAGAAATTGGTGGGATCTGGTGAGTCTTACGACACTTCATGAACTCTCTGAAGTCATGTGATTCCTTGTGAAAAGTGCCACAAATTCATGACAGCATGCAAGGTGATTTCCTGAATAGTTTTACACTGACTTAATTCCATGTGATCATGTTAAGGAATTCTGCTGACTTCTGAAATACTAGCTAGCCCTCAAGTCTGATAAATATGGTCAGAGATAATCCATATTTCCCATTTAAAGCCAGTTAAGCCAATAACCATCACATCTTGCAACCAAAAAACCCATAGATTAATTTTGCATCCTTTTTCAGCTTGGTTTGACTCTTCTGTCAATTAAATATACTCAAAGTCTTCAAGCTCTAGGATAACAGAAGAAAAAGAAAGAAAGAAAGCCAGTTAAAAACATAGGAAAAACAAGTAGTGAGTTATGGTATTGAGGTATCAGAATATTCTGGAACTCTGTTGGATAATTCACCATGTACAAAGTCTAGCAAAACCTTCTCCTCCACCTAGATTATCTTGTTTCCAAAATAATATTTTTTATAATTAACACTTTTTATAGACATGCTGTAAAAATCATTAAACAAGAAAATGGCTTTCCGGATGGAGCTACATATCCTCCCCCGCATTCAAAATTAGCATTTGTTGCTTCATTACCGTATAAAATATGGTCTTTCTTGTTTAAGTGTTTCCACAAAAGGTCTAATTATGTATAAACCATTAATAAATGGGTGTACTACAGCTGCATCACCTTTAGCTGTTGGATGACATGCTAGGGATTGCATACAAAAACATCGGCAGAGCCAATACCAAGAAGTTTGGTATAATTTTAACTTATAATTACAAATATACAATTAAAAGAGTTTTTCCTCTTAAACTTAACCATTTTCTTCTTACCTACACATTTACAATGTAGTGGCGACTTCTGGAGTAACAGGAGAGAGAGAGAAGACAATGGAACAAGAGAAGGAGGAGAAACAGGTTTGTTTGACAGGTAACTGGCAGAGCTACGAGCTCCTTCATTCTGGTGCCAGTCTATTGCTGTTTTGGGAAATGCAGGACCAATCAGAATAGATCAGTAAAGTAAAATTGATAAATAAATAAGCAGAATTTCTTGAGTTATGAGACCCTTCAGATGGCTACTCTTATTCTAATCATCTTACAGATCAATAATTTCAATGTGCTACACATGGGACTGCCCTTAAAAATCGCTTGGAAACCATAGCTGGTCTAGAATGTGATGGCATGGGCAGTAAATGAGATGTCACAGTATGGGCATGTGACATCACTGCTCCATGGACTGCACTGGTGACCATCTGGCTTCCGGATGCAATTCAAGGTGCTCGTTCTTAATAAAACCTTTTATGGAATAAGGCAGGGCTGTCAAACTCAAGGCCCGTGGGCCAGATATGGTGCTTAAATCTGCCCCGCGGGGCCAGCCTGGAAATAGCAAAGGACCAGTCTGCGGTATCTCTGGCAGCCAAAACAAGGCATGTACGGTCCCCTCGTGCCCTGCTTTGACTGGCAAAGTGCTGTGGGAGGTGTCTGTCCCATCTCCCCACCCCCCAGGCCGGCCTGCGGAGGAGAACTATAATGCTGATCCAGCCCTTGAAGAAATCTAGTTTAACGCCCCTAGTATAAGGTCTGGTTATTTGAGAAACTGTCTACCTATCCTTTATGATTCAGCAGAAGCAGAGGTGATATCGAGTCGGTTCGCACTGGTTCGGGAGAACCGGTAGCGGCGATCACGGGTGAGCCTGCCCAATCGCTCCGGCTCCAAGTTGTGCTATTTAGACATGTTTTCGAGGCTGGGAGCATGCACGGATAGCGCATGCATGTGCAAAGCGCATGCGTGGAAGGCTGGGCGCATGTGTGGACAGCGTGTGCACAAAGCATGCATGCACGCATGCGGCAAACCGGTGGTAAAGGTAAGTGAAACCCACCCCTGAGCAGAAGGGGTTCCCTTTTAAGTCACCTTACTGGGGTTTCAGAGGTGTGCCTTCTCTGTGGCAGTGCCTGTCCTGGGGAGCATCATCCCCCACAAAGCTTGATTGTGGTTGTCACCCTGATGATCTTCTGAAAGGCACTGGAAACCTGGTTATTCTTCCTTGGGCAGGTACGTGAGCCATTCTACAGTTTTTATCATCAATTTATTTTACTGCTCTGACTTCTTATTGGGATGTTCACATTCTGAAGTTCTAAATTTGCTCGTTCTTACCTTTCCAACTGAATTTAAAAGAAATGATTCCATGCAAGAGCAGAAATAAAAAAAAACCCTGATATTATTTTGCCTGCAGAATATAGTACAGGTAGCTTTCAATTGATGAGCGCTATTGATTGATTGCTCTATGGCCGTGATGGCGAACCTATGGCACGGGTGCCACAGGCGGCACGTGGAGCCATATTGGCGGGCACGTGAGCTCAGCTCCGGCACACATGCGTGCACCGGCCAGTTGATTTTCGGGCCTTCTGGGCCCACCAGAAATCAGGAAACACGATGTCTCCAGCCTTCGGAGGTCCTCTGGGGAGTGGGGAAGGGTGTGTTTGCCCTCCCCAGGCTCCTAGAAAGGCTCTGGAGCCTGGGGAGAGCGAAAAATGGGCCTACTGTGCCGACCGTGCCTTCACGTGCCAAAAGCAGGGGGAGCATTGGGGGGCGGGGCACATAGAATTATGGATGTGGGCACACATGCGTGTGACACCCCCCCACACACTCCCCACACTTTTGGCACGCGATGGCAAAAAGGTTAGCCATCACTGCTCTATGGAGTAGAGAGTTGGTCTCTGACAGAAAACCACTTGAAGAAACAAGAAGCATTTGAAATGTGGATTTACAGCTGTTACATAGAAACTGGGTTACAAAATCACAAATGAGGAGGTGATAAGCCGCCCGGGAAAGCCAAGGGAAATCATCAAAGCCATTAAAAAGTGAAAGTTAGAATATTTTGGACATGTGATGTGACACCCAGGAAAATATGGCATCCTTCACTTAATCCTCCAGGGAAAGATTGAAGGCAAATGAGGCCCAGGCAGAAGAACATCATGGCTTCAAAACCTTTTTCATGTGGCTGTTGACAAAAATAGAATTGCCAACATGATCGCCAACGTCCAGTGACGCAGGGGTGAGTTCTAAATTTTTTTACTACCGGTTCTGTTTTGGTGACATCCTATCGTCACTACTACCAGCTCGGGAGAACCGGACCGAACCGGGAGGAACCCACCACTCCAATAATGGATATGGCATAAGAAGGAGGAGGTTGATTGATTGATTAAATTTATTGGCCGCCTAACTTACCATAGGGTAACTCTGGGCGGCTTACAGTCATAAAAAGGTAGCTATGTATATACATTAAAACATAAATAAGATAAAACCAAACATTAAAATCTAAGGACCGATGAGGAGGGTGGGGGCGGAGTGCAGGGAGGTGCGATCTGTTGCGACTTGATCAGCCACCTCCACAATTGAGCACAACATTTCTGTTAAGCAAGATACCTGTTAAGTGAGTTTTGCCTTTTCATGCCACGGTCGTTAAGTGAGTCACTGCAGTCGTCAAGTTAGTAACATGGTTGTTAAGTGAATCTGGCTTCCCTGATGACTTTGCTTCTCAAAAGGTTGCCAACAGAAAGTTGTCTGATTGAGCAAAACTCAATAAAGGCATGTTTGCTGCAAGTTATATTTTGCATTGCCAATACAGAAAAACAGCAGTAATGTATCCGGAATGAATGGGCAGATCTTATGGACTGCAGTAAGAGAAGTGGGACCTAACAGCATAGATCTACAGTTGAAATACTCTCAACAACCTTTGCTAGAGTAGATAGTTGAAAGCTGTTCTTGACATACCACCTCAATTAGGGCTAGAAATTTGATTGTAACTAGTTGCAGTCGTACGTCGAGGCACCCATGTGACTGAACCCCATTTTTTAAAATTGTTTTTACAGTAGTTGTTAAGCGATTCACCACAGTCCGAATTATGCAGATCTTAAGCAAATCTATTTTCTAATATGAGCGTTTCTTTGCCAGATATTGGCAAAAAAGTCACATCTCATGGTTGACTGCAGGATGCTGTGAACAGTCCAGTAGTGGGTTCCTCCCGGTTTGGCCCGGTTCTCCCGAGCCAGTAGCGGTGACGATATGATGTCACTGAACCGGTTCTGCCCTCCCATCGCCCCCCCGTGTTATTCTTACCTTTTATTTGGCCCCACCCCCAATCTATTGCTCCCTCCTGAGTCCCAGGAGGGCTCAGAGGGAAAAAACCTGTTTAAACTCTTGCCCAGGCGCTTCAAAGGGCCGCCCTACAGCTGATCAGTGGTAAAAGAAAACAAATGAGTAGACCGGTGCCTGCAAAAATACATGAGATCAGTGCCTGCAAAAAATAAATGGGTAGATCGGTACAGCTCTGCAAGCAGTTAAAAGCCTGGTGGACCAGTACCTCTGCTAAATCCTAAAGAATTGTCACATGCCCATCAAGCCACGCCCACAGAACCGGTAGTAAAAAAATTTAGAACCCACCCCTGGAACAGTCGCAAATGCCAGACAGTTGCCAAGAGTGGTCATGTTTTACAAATGGCTGGAAGTGCTTTACGGACTGAAAGCACCGTTTCCAAGGCCATGCCATTAACGCACTGATGGTTAAGCCAAGGGCTATCTTTATAAGTTGTGTTTTGTAATGGATACTGCAGTTCCATAGCTACTGTTTATTATGTTGCTGGAACTTGTAAATGGGCTGGAGGGGTATTTGCACTCATGTGCTGTCTTTGAGCATAACGTCTGGGCACAACTGTGTCAATTGAGCCAGAATGAGGTCTTGCTCCTATGGAAAGGATGAAAACGAACACTTCCATTGGAATGATGTTCCATCCGGCTGGGTGAAGGGCTGAGCATGCAGTTTCATTCTTTGAAAGAATGGCTAAATTGTTTATTTAGAATATTTCAATGCCCAGAATGTTTGTCTATGTGGGGGTCCTTGGTGCTCCCTGAACTTGGTGGTTTTCTTGCAGACGTTTCATTACCCAAGCTAGGTAACATCATCAGGGCTCTGCAAGAAAACAACCAAACTCAGAAAGCACAAAGGACCCCTCATTTCAACCTTGAGCTACAAATATTCTCCTTTATCGAATGACATCTTAATTTGGTTTATAACTTTCGGTACTGATCTAATGTATTGTTTACTGCTTAGAGTTTGTTAGAGATTTGTACTATGTTATCCAGTGGTGGGATTCAAGTAATTTAACAACCGGTTCTCTGCCCTAATAATTTCTTCGAACAACCAGTTTGCCAAACTGCTCAGAAAGTTAACAACCGGTTCTCCTGAAGTGGAACGAACCAGCTGAATCCCACCACTGATGTTATCCAAGTATATTCCAGTTGAAGTGCTGTAGGGATAATTATCTGCACCTTTGTTTTTTGTTTACATGTACTACACTTATCTTTCTTACAGATTAGAAATATTACATGAAGCCAAGAGAAGATGACATCTTGTAATAACAAAATAATTGACCTGAAACACTTGAATCCATCTTTGATGTCACAACTGTAAACAGGTCATTCAGGCATGTCTGAAAATTAAGCATTTATTAAGCATTCAGAATGAAAGCCGAACACAAACAAGAAAACCACTTTGTGAGTCAGTCATAAATATAGTCCATTTATTTAAAAATATTGGTAGTCAATATTAATAGCTTATTTCAAATGGAAAAAAAAATAAGTTTCCCCTAGTTACATCTAAATGTGCTTGCACTGCAATATGCTGGCAAGGAATTCTGGGACTCGTAGCCCCAATACATTTGAAGATACAAGGACTGGGGAAGGCTTGCATAAAACACAACACAGGTGGTCAACATAAGACAGAAAAACACCGAATTTCTGGGGACAAACTGCAAAACTATAATCGAATGCCTACTATCAATATAGTGGCAATACAGGACTGCTGTCTGTTGCCTTGTTTTACAAAGAAAGTTCTATGAAACTGCAGAAGGAGCTTCTTATACAGTGCTGATAATAGAGTGGGACTTTTTTGTACTTTGGACTTATCTACTGGTCATTCACTCAGAAATAGCCTTTCTAGTAAGCAATGGAGAGACGGTTTGGAAAATGCCACCAACCAAATCACTCTTATAATCCAAAATTGTTTGAAAACCCCATGAAATTCATATATTTTTGAAGGCAAATCAGAAGGTTTGGAATTATCTGGATTCCTATTCTCCAAACAAGAAACGAGAAAATACACCAGTCGTGGAGTTAATATATTTCTGTTCCCATCTGCTCCTCAGTTTCAGCCCTGTAACGTTGCTCTAGCTAGCTGGACTTTGGAATGGGTGGTTCAGTTGCCATAGATTGACCTTTCCCGTCTAAACTTGACTTACTCTGTAACGGGGGGTTTTACCTGCCCATGCAAGCAAATACCAAACAGTTGTTTGCATTAACGAGATCAGGTTGCATTGAAGGATTTTTGCTCTACACTGGAATTACAGTTTTGTTTGTACAGGTAGCGCACTGTAAAAACGCCTGGATACATAGAACAGAAACTCATAGAACAGAAGAAAATATGGCCTGAAAACTGATCTCAAAACAAACAACATACTTATAATGTATAAGAGAACAAAAGTCATAAAGGCAAAGCACAGGAAGAAAATACTAAAGAACAGTTTTGTATGCGTGTAAACATATGCCCTCTGCATGACTTTTTGACTGCTCTCCGAGCTTGTCACATAGAAGTATTTTCAGTAAAAAACCAAACAAACGCTTCAACAAACTTTTACAAGGTCCAAAGTCTTTTTCCAATACAAAAAGCTATACAGCTTATTTAGGCCATATGCACAATTAATGCACAGGTTTTTTTTTTTCAAAATAATTCACATTTCAGGAACGTATTTTTACATGAACAGACCATTAATTAGAATCTTACTAGAATGGTTTCATTTACATGAACTAAAATATAAACATGTACTTTAGAAGTACTTTTAAGTGTAACTGCCGTACTAAACAAATATTTAAAAGTATACTGTACATTCAGTTCATACTTTCTTTAACAAAGTATTCGGCATTTCAGAATAACCAATTTTGTACATCATGTTAATAGACTGATTTTAAAAAAAAAACTAAAGTGGAAATCAATGAGCATTCACTGTTTTGAATGAGAGAGTCTCTTGCAATAGCTTCAGCATGATTTGAAGCTTAAGGAGAGCTACTGCACCTCATTGAAGCAGCTGCTTTCATTTTAATGGGGTTTTAATAAAACACACATTTTCTAATTAAAGGAATACGTTTCTCCTTTAGGATATTAAACATACACACATTCTGAATCTTCCTTTTTTCACCTAAATATACATATATTCTGAATCTTCCCTTTCTCCACTAAAACTTAAAAGACGCTTTAGATTTGTTGAAACACAGAAAGGCCATCAATGTGTTGAATGCAAACATTTGATTGCTGATGAAAGCAGCCATGTTATGATTTATGTGCCAGAGTTGACTGGTACAAGAGACCCTGCTCTGAAAAAGCAGGCACGCCCGTTTGAGAACCAGGAGGACAATTCCTTTATTCTTTTCAGTGCCATTGGAGATTCAAATGTAGGGCGATTTTACCATTTGAAACAAATTCTGATTTTTGAGCTGATCACTCTAATGGCTAGGTTCACATAACTCTTAAGTTACGGCTTGCTTCACCATGGTTTATTGAATAAACCACAGTTGTTTGAGTTTAAGCAACACACATAAAAGCACGCCCAGAATTTATAAGCCACAGTGACTGAGTTCATACAGCACCCTACCCTAAAACCAAATATATTACATCTCCGCGGAGTTTTTAAAATCTGAGCATTCCCCAGATATGTGGACCTTAATTCCTAGAATATTTCTTAGAACTCCAGGAGTCCACATATTTAAGAAAAGCCAGAGTTGTGGAAGACTAGATCAGTGCAATATGTCCATTTAGTATCCGAATTCAAATTAGCACATTTACAGAAAGCTAGTCAGGTTTCCAGTCCCTACTCTTTTATAAGCTATCAACCAACAAGTCAGCTAGTAGTAGGTAGTTGCTTTCTACATCTATTGAGTTCCTCATAGTTCTGATTCTTTCTCATACTCATGCAGATAATATTCATCATCTGTAGTGGTGTCAGAGTCAGAATCTGAAGAATATGCAGAGGCTTCTTCGTGGAAATCAAAAGGTTCATTTGGGAATTGTTCTTCTGTAGCACTCGATTTCAACAGCTCCAACCCATGAAAGGAGTACCCATCTTCCCTTTTGATAGACCTGGAGTTCTTTAAAAGACATGGATTCCACAACCGTCCTTCTGTGAGTGACCTCTTTATGTTATCTAAGAAAGCCTGCTGTTGTTCTTTCCCAAAAATACCAAATTCAATTGAGGGGTACATGATACGTCGTGAGCCAAAGTTCCTATTATTCTCGTTGTATGAGTCCCAGTTCTCATTTTCATCACAGGACAACAGTTCCGAATAGGACTTAAACTTCCGATTATATCCGGGCTGTGTCAGGTTATTTTTTGGGGGCAAATAATCATGGAGTTTTTGTGTATAGGAACTTTCAGAAAAATGTCGTTCACGCTGGGTTTTGCCGAGATTTAGAACTGGCTTGGCACAGGATTGATTTACATTTTTAAAGATGCCTGATTGCTCATTATCTTGATAATCATCACATTCTGCTTGAGAAGTCAATTTTTGCAGTGGACAAATATTTGCCTTTGAGTTATTTTTAATGTATGCATGTTTATCAGATAAACGTGGAAAAGATGAAAGCTCACCAACTTTACAGTGACCTCTTTTTTGGGAGTAAGCATCCATTCCTGCACATTTGGAGAAAATGGAATGGTTGTTATTTTCTAAAACTTTGCTACCTGTCTGTAAATTGTTGTTTAGCACAGGCATAATTGATTTTGAAAATAAGATGCTAGAATTTTGGATGGTCTTTATATTTTTATCGCTTTGCCCGTTGCACAAGTCTCTTTTCTGGTTGCACAAGTTTGTCAGAGGCCTCCTATCTTCATTAGCTTGCAATTTCTTAGTTTCCACTTTACTCAGTCTTGGAATATCAAATTCATCAGGTAGAGAAACCTGATTCTGATTCTCATTCCCTGTTTGCTGGGAATCATCGGGTGAAATAAACAGCGGATGGTGGCTGCTCTTCTCTAATGGGAGTGCATCGTTTTGTGAAAATATGCAACTTACGTGTGGTTTGGGACTTGAGTTTTTCTTATTAGAAAACTTTCTACTTGTTCTGCACATGGCTGCCAGTTTGTTTTTAACTGAAGACCTATTTTTCCTTTTTTCTATGTCATTAACTTTATTTTTAAGGCCATCCAGGGCAAGCTTACTTTCAGGTAGTAAATGCTCAGCCAAGTCCTGTGTAGGACCTGGATGCTGATCTTTAGAGCTAAGGTTCTCATTGTCCACACAGACCCTTTCAGACCTCTGTAAATTTGTGCCAACTTTGTGGAGGGCAGGATTTTGAGGCATCTTTTCCTGTTGGGGCTTTGAACATTCTACCGCATTCCCTTTGGGATGAACAACCGCATTAGCTGAAAAAGTAGCATCCCCTGGCACTGTAAAATTCTGGGAATCTGAATGCATCTTGGTTGTTGAAATGGACGTTTCATTTCGGACACTTTCATTTCTCGTTGGAAACCGATGTCCCCTTTCAGAAATGATGCGACATATATAACGAGCCCTTTCTTTGATCTCTGCAGCATTTCTAATTTTTTCTTTAGCGACATTTACTCGGGTGCCGACTTCTGGATATACGGTGGGCTTTCCGTCAATTAAATTGGAAGGAGGAATGCTTGTTGATGCTTCAGCAAACGGCTGACTACAGCCAAGACTCCCCTTTTGGCCATTTATTGCAGAAGAAACTGCAGAAATGTTCCCCAAAGAGATACTTTTGGAATTCAATGAGTTAAGATGTAAGCTTTTATTAAGTTTTGGTGTCTCTGTCCATGGAGAAGAGTGCCTGCCAACATGCAGGTTGGACAAAATATTGGTGTTAACTGTTTCAATCTCTTTTCTGCTGGGTTTGGGTCCATCCACAGGTAGCTTATTGGAAATTGCAAGCCCCAGCTCCTCTGTTCCTGATACAACTATTTCTTTTTTATTATTCATTGAACAATGTGCTTGAGAAATATCTGCTGTTCTTACAATGGGATTTGAAACTTGGAGATCTTTAACAGGATTGCTTGTAGTTTTTGAATCCTGTTGTATATCATCAGGAGCAGGCATTTTGCTAGGGGAAATAAGTTTCTCTCCTTTTTCTAAGCTGGATGGAAAAGCTACAGTTGTCATGCCAACACGAACTTCATACTGCTTTTGAGGGCTCTCAGATTTTTCCGGGGATGAGGATGAATCTGCCTTTTTGGTATCTCCTAGGAAGACATCGCACAAAGGTTTTGAATGTTTCTGTGGTAAAGTATAATAAACTGAAATCAGTTCATGGTATTTTACATTATCTTCATCTATGCTTACTGTCAATGTGCTGGTAGTTTTATATTGCTTTAAAGGATTTTCTGCTTCCTCCTTTTCAGGAGAAAGAAAAATGGCTTTCTCTAGACCAAGCATCTCATCTCTTTTTTTCCGCTTGCTGCCAATTATATCGGTGCTCCCTGATGGGCAGTTAGGAGCTTGAATTAAATGCACGTGGTACTTTTTAATTTGTTTATTTTTTTCCTCAGCCATTTCTTTGGACGACATGTTTAAGGAAGAGCAGGATGAGCTGAACAAAGACCTCTTATCTCCCTTATTTGAATAAATATTCCCAAGTCTGTTTGATACATGGGCTTCTATGTTGTCCTCCCCCATCCTCTTATTTCTGAAAGGAATTTTCCTTGTAGGGGGAGAGATGCGTTTTTTAGAGAGGTCACTGCCATCAATACTAGCTGATTTTTGATATAATGTCTTAGGCGTTTTAGGAGATTTGAGAGGGCTGCTCACGGGTGAGCCACAAATGCTATTACTTGTCGAATATCTAACAAACCTATTCGGTTGATGGAGTGTTTCAGCATAAGAAAGAGGGAAATCATTGTTTGGAAGTACTTTGGGGTCTTCAATGAAAACAGGGTTTAACATCTTGTCAGGGTTAAATGCTTTCAAAGTTTCCAACTGGAGTTCCTCTTGAGGGTTACTTCGAAGAACTGACAGCTTTGAAGGATTAGCAATCGGGTGTGGGGGGCAAGCTTGCTTTACACTGTTGCTTTCAGTGCTGTTGTCTTCATTTCTTTGGCCATTATTAGTGTAAATATTTGATAAACAAATGTTTTCAATGCGTCTTGAGGAATTCGCTTTGGCTTGCCTTTTTGAATTTAATATAAAAGGTGGATGGAGGGATACACTCATAGGAAGGGTAGCTTGAGAGGAGGCTGTAGGAGGGGACATCTGATATTCTGTTGGATTATTTGCTTTTACTTGTCCAAATGCTTGAGTTAACGTTGGCTTTTTCATGTCCATACTATCCATTTTGTCTGACTGATCAGCCCCATTCACCTCTTCCATGCCACGCATTTTAGAGTTTTTCTTGGTTTGAAAGGGTTTAACAAATGTCTTTGAAGGGGCTTGACTATCTCCACTAAAATGACTTGGACTTGGCGCTGCATATTCAGTTTGGTTCTCCAAAGCAGCTGAGACATAAGTTGGATTTTTCTGCACGCCCTTTGAACACTTTACAAACAATTTGTTAGTTCCTCTTTCTGGATGGTCCCTATTCTTTGTGTATTCTGAGGCACGGTCACGCATATGTTCACTTTGCCATACATCTTTTTTTCCCCAGGAGTCTCTTCGCCGGTCAATTGCCTGTTCAAAGTTTGCATCAGGGACACGGTTAGCATCCCTGAAATACTGATGATGATTATGACGTCTAAAAAGATACTCCTCCGTTCTTCCAAAAGGAAGATTGTTTGGGGACGGATTCATTTTACCACGCAATGATGGGTATCTGTAACATGGTTTGGAGACATTTTTCAATGGATGTAACACATAATTCTCCCGATTGTCGAAACATAGAGGGTCTATACGTCTCTCGGTGAATAAAGGATGGCTCTTGTTTGCTATTACTGGTCTGTAATTTGTCTTTGACTTAAAAATGTTATATCTTGTATTTTCCTCTGGAGAACAAAGATGTCTGTCCTCGAACGTTGAGTTAAATTCTATTAATGACTGTGTTCTACGAAGTCTGTTTGGATGTAGTGAATGTCTAGAAGACTGTGGCATATTCCATACAATAGATGAAAGAGGAGTCCGTCTGGAAGGATGCTGGAAGTTGGCTTTTGTGAAGTCCATATTGTTTTCCAAATCATGTTGTAAGGTACCGGTGGAAAACCCATCAGCAGACATCAAAGACGAGCGCCTTGTAAGGCAAGACAAAGAGTAACTTCTGCCCATTTTATTCTTGCACATGAAGTTCTTAGGACCAAATCCATTATTGTACGATCCTGATGGAAATGCCAACCTATCTTCTGAAGAACGTCCAAGAGAACAAGTAGAATATCCTCTCTTCAAAACAGATTTTTCATCATACAAATCTCCGTATATGTATTTTTCTGGGTGATGCTGCTTCGTATAGTTATCATAAAGCCTCCTTGGTGTGAAGAGAGATTTGTATTTATCTCTGGCTCGTAATGTCCATGTTCTATCTGGGAAAAACAAGTTCTGATCATTTCTCTGTACTTCTCTGAGGTAATTTGGTTGCACAATAGTGGAATGATGATGGATTTCTGGTGCTGTAGAGCCGTAGTTAGTTGGAGTCCTTGTATTCATAGTATCTTGAGATTGTTCTTTTGCCAGCTGGTTATCCAGACTGTCCAAAACTAGTGAACAGAGAAGAAGGAAGGAATTAATTTTATTTTTCAACATTGACATAGATCAACCTGCTGTGAGTTATTGTTCTACATAAAATAAAATCCCCTATATAATTCTAGTTTAATTAAGACACCAGCATAATAACAGATATGCTTAAAAGTTTTTGATACACACTGGCAGAGGCATTTTTTAAACACGCAATTTTTCTCTCTCAATCACTGTATGAGGCTTTTGTTCTTTTTATTGAAATGCAATTTTCTTACAAGTTAAAACAGGTTAAAATCAACAGAAAACATTACAAAATCAGTACGTTAGATTGCATGAATGTTGTTCAATGTGTTACTGATTTTTCTCCAATCTTAATTCAAAGCTAATGTGCTTGTTATGGCACATTCTGTTGAAAGCAGATTACAGAATTCATAACTGAATTCATTCGCATCCTTACATACGATATACTTGGATAAAAGAATATATACTTGCTTGCTGGCTGTTCCTTTTGAGTTAAATATTAAATCTAAAATTCATTTCAAGAACATTTTCTAACTGCCAAGAATGCAGGGAGATTAATTTGCAAAGTATTTTCACCTTGGGGATGCAAGGTGCAATTATTATTTTTTGTGCTACGTGTGTTAGCCTGCACCTATCATTCCTTAGTTCGCTTAGGGGAAAAAGATAACCCTTTCCATATCAATTATTTAACTGAGGTAGAAAAATAAACACTTTAAAGGAGCAAAGGTCTAACTCTCCAACAATGACTTGCTGTGGTCTCTGAAGCACCATCTAATCACACCACTGAAATTCAGCAACAACCCGACAATACTGTCAGTGACATTTTATGTGCTTTTCAGTGCAAATTAAGGATCAAGCCAAGCATCCTTTCTCCATGAATGGGATTTAATACGTTCATTTTACCCCTTATCTTCAACTCCAAAATTGAAAAGAATGGGCCTATTCTGCGTACTCTGGTGAGGTCATCTTATCACTAGCCATAATCTCTATGCCAGTGTTTCTTCATCTAGGCATGTCGGCTTCAACCTCCAGAATTCCTCAGCTTGCCTTGAAGGTTGAAGTCCACATATCTTTTAAGTTGTTAAGGTTGAGAAACACTGCTATTATGGGCTCAAAATCTGAAAATATGAAGAAGAGATTAGTTTTTTGTCTCTGCTCTGTGAGGAAAAATAGGAATATTTGAATATTTAAACTTGGAGGAAAAGATTAAGGAGAAGCATCAGAAAGTTTAAGAGAGTCCTGGAGTTTCTGAAGGGATTATTATGGCTGCTCTCATATCATCTGATTTTCTCCACTTGCTTTTAGGGACTGCTTTTCCTGTCTTTACCTGGGTGGGTAGTGAGGATTACCAAAATGCTGCACAGAATGTACTACAGAAACTGCACACAATGTTAAATAGCAAGAAGATGAAGCTTTGAGGAAGCAGAGCAAGAAAGAAGACGAACTGCATCTCAAGGACTATCATTCATTCTCCACTGGTTCAGCCTTATAATTCAATACAGTCTTTTCAAACAACACTAATACAACTAACTGTATGTTAGTTGGTGGTGAGTTGTTTGATAGTCTTCCTGGACAATGAGACCCAATTAATGTCCCCATGCAGCGACAGTAGCGCCACTGTAGCTAACCTACAAAGGTTAGCTGTAGCACTCAAAATTTTTGATGAGTGTCAGTTCTTGACTGGGTAGATTGCGTTAACGCCTGAAGGTAAACAGGATGGCTATAGATAAATTGGAAGGTAATAATCCCATTATGTGATTATCTAATTCATTTATTACTCCACTCAGAGGATCTTGGTGAAACTACAGGGCAGTCTGCCCCAGGCTATTGTCCTGTACATACATTTACTTCAACTCCCAGAATTCTTGGAAAGCATTGCCAGTAGACTGACTGGGAACTGAAGTTTCCAGCACATTCGGAAAGCACCAACTGTAGGCCATAGTGGCATTACAGGTGGTCCTTGTTTAACATCCGCTTATTCAGTGACTGTTTGAACTGATAATGGTGCTGAACAAATGGCAATTACGACTAGCCCTCACACTTAAGTGTCATAGTATCCCCTCAGTCACATGATCACAAATCAGGCACTCAACACTGGCACATGATTACTTCGTCACCATTTGCAACCTCCTTTGCAAGCTTCCTAAAACGAATGTGAAGCTAGCAGGAAATCACAATTGTATTATAAGTATTACAAGTATCATGTGACACCCTCTTTTAATGACCCACATTTAACAATGGCGAACGGAACAGAACAGAACAGAATAGAATAACAGAGTTGGAAAGGACCTTGGAGGTCTTCTAGTCCAACCCCCTGCTCGGGCAGGAAACCCTATACCACTTCAGACAAATGGTTGTCCAATCTCTTCTTAAAAACTTCCAGTGTTGGAGCACCCACAACTTCTGGGGACAATTTGTTCCAGTGATTAATTGTTCTAACTATCAGGAAATTTATTCTTAGTTCTCAGTTGCTTCTCTCCTTGATTAGTTTCCACCTGTTGCTTTTGTCCTGCCTTCAGTTGCTTTGGAGAATAGTTTGGCTCCCTCTTCTTTGGGGCAACCCCTGAGATATTGGAACACTGCTATCATGTCACCCCTAGTTCTTCTTTTCATCAAACTGGACATACCCAATTCCAGCAATCGTTCTTGATAGGTTTTAGCCTCCAGTTCCCTAATCATCTTTGTTGCTGTTCTTTGCACTCTTTCTAGAGTCACAACATCTTTTTTACATGGTGGCGACCAAAATTGGATGCAGTATTCCAAGTGTGGCCTTACCAAGGCATTATAAAGTGGTATTAACACTTCATGTGATTTTGATTTTATTCCTCTGTTAATGCAGCCTAGACCTGTGTTGGGTTTTTTGGCAGCTGCAGCACAGTGCTGACTCATATTTAAGTGATTGTCCACTAGGACTCCAACATCCCTCTCACAGTTACTACTGTGAGGTGCCACCTATACCGTACTGTGCATTTGGTTTTTCTTGCTTAGAAGTGCCGAGTTTCTGTGGCTAAAAGTGCAATGTCATTCACATGACATTGCACTTTTTAACTAAGGTACTTGGTAGGAGACATTATGTCATTAACTGAGGACTAGCTGAATACAAGAATGTGTTTTACAGTTGTACCACTTTCATACCCAGAGTTTGCAGGTCATGTACAATGAGGAGCAGAGATATGAATTTACCTTTTAAAAGCTCATTTTCCAGCTCTTCATTCCATGTTGATGTGTTGTCCATCACATCAGCGATGTTTGCATCAAGGAATTTATTCGTAGGTTCAGAGGGCAAAGAGGAGTTACATGTCTGGATTTACGAAGAGAACAAATGAAGAAAACAGATATTTATTTCAACCAAGTAAAGCCACCAAATATCTATCTCTTACTACAATTCTCTTCTACGGTAATATTAATAGTATCTTGGCTGCAGAGGCAAGATACTATTATTACTATTAATAGTATCTATTAATAGTATAGTATTATTACTATACTAGTATTACTATTACTCTTGCCTTGTTGAAATGTTATTTCAACATTTGCACATTTTTCTCTCTTGCAGATAAATTGCTTTAGCACACCTTAATTTAATCCTAAACTCTTCAACAATTAAGGCAAATGATGCAAAAATTGGCCACATCTGCAACAAATTTGGAGTAGAAATTCATAATTATAGTTTCTGAACGTTACAGCTGAAAAGCAATTTTCTGAATGAATAGACATGCTCTTCTTGAATGGGAAAAAGAAATCATCTTGGATTTATCACAATTATTAAAATTAAATTGAAATATAGAAATATCAATAATGTTTTTCTAAAATAAATTATTTCCTTGTTTCTAATACATAATTGAAAGAAAAATACAGATAAGAGGTATATTGTAACACTGGGTCCAAGAACCAATAATATTTTGGTTAACTGTTTTACTTAAATATTTGTTAACTGATTATAATCAAACTTCATGGAATCTAGGAATATAGAATTTTGGTCTTGTGGTTAAAGCAGGGGTGAAATGCTCCTGGTTTGGACCAGATCGCCTGATCCGGTAGTGATGGCGGCGGATGGTTCGGAGAACCAGTAGCAAAAATCCCTACGCCCCCCCGATGCTCAGCTGAGTTGCACGATCATCAGAGGCTTTTTTTTTTTACTTTTAAAAGTATTTTTTCTGCAACCTCTTCCAATGAAAAAATGCTTTTAAAAGTAAAAAAAAAAAGCCTCTGATCATCGCGCGGCTTAGCTGGGATCCTCAGAGGCTTTTCAAAGCATTTTTTTCTGCAACCTCTTGGCTGAAGAGGTGGTAAAAAAATTGCTTTGAAAAGTCTCTGACGATCCCAGCTGAGTTGCCTGATCGTCAGAGAGGTTTTTCAAAGCATTTTTTAAAAAGCCTCTCTGACGATCCCAGCTGAGTTGTCTGATCGCCAGAGGCTTTTCAAAGCATTAGGAAAAATGCTTTGAAAAGTTAAAAAAAAAAAGTTGGCCACGCCCACCCAGTCACATTACCCCCCTCCCACCCACCAAGCCACACCCACAGAAGCGGTAATAACACATTTTACATTTCACCCCTGGGTTAAAGCACCAGGCGGGAAAGCAGGAGAAAACTGGGAATACACATCATGGTTATATACAGGGGTGTGCTTCACAAATTTTAGCAAGGTGTTCTCTGCCCGGTTGCTGGGAGGGCGTGGCCATGGTGGGCGTGGGCTAGTCGTCTTCCTGCACCACGGCGGGGGAGGGCGTTTTTGCCCTCCCTGGGTTCCGGATGCTTTCCTCGAGCCTGCGGGAGGGCAAAAACAGCCTCCTCAGGATCTGGAGGCCCTCTGGAGGTTGGAAACAGTCCTTTTCCATTTCCGGCCTTCCTGACCTTCTGGTAGGCCCGGTTTTCACCCTCCCTGAACCTCCGCATGCACCCTGCACTTACCTGCATCCAAAAGGGGCCGCTTGGGGACTCCTGGGAGGGGATTGGGCCAGCCAGGAATGGGATTTGGGAGTTCTCCAAACTGCACAGAATCTTAGCTAGAGGTTTTCCCGAACCCCTAGCAGCCCACCCTAATTATATACATACGCAATAGGCAACTAGCATCTTCATCTGCTCTCAAAGCAACATCTTCCTTGTCATTACAAGCTACTTAAGTAATTAAATTTGCCCTGCTTTCCCATCCACTTAGTCAGCAGAGTTTAGGAATCAGACTTCCCTTTGGGGACATGGTAATGTTCAGGAATTCTCCAGTACCTGCACCTTACAGAAGACTTTAGCAGGCACAGCAGGTGGCAACCACAATGGAAAGACACCCCCCCAGTTCCAACAAATACAATATTTTATTTATTCTTTTCAAACACTAAAACAGCCACCCGTATTTTCAGGCAACTCTGAGCGGCTCCCAAGCAAAGATTAAAAGGCATGTAAAACCACTTGAAAAACTCTAAAACCCAACCAATTAAAACATAAAGCATTTAAAATAACAAAAACCTGGGGCCAATCCATGCTAACGTGTCATTCATTGTGCAATCTTCTTCCAACACTTGGAAGGAAAAATCAGGCCTTTAAAGCCTTACAGAAAGCTAAAAGGGTGGAGTGGAACTTCAGGGGGCAAGATATTCCATAGGGTAGGGGCTGCCAAAGAAAATGCATGCTTCCTGGTTCCCATGAGATGACAATATTCGGGGGAAGGAGCCAACATGACAGGTGTTTGCAAAAGCTAAGCTTAATTTTTTAAAGGCAGGCTTTAGTCTTTGGCCTACAAGTGATGGAACCACTATATTAGATTAAGGTCAGAAAAAGTGGACCGACTGTGTTGAAGATTTCCAAAGACAGTCCCGGCAGTTCTTTTAAAATGAAGAGGATCATGACAGGTGGGTAATTTAAATTTGATTTATATGCCGCCCTTCTCCGGAGATTTAGGGCAGCTTACAATGTGTTAAGCAATTTCTCTCTAGGTCCCTAAAGCCCTAGCTTGAAAGAATTGTTCTCATCATTCAAGGCTTATAGATATCCTCCAGTTGTGACATATGCACTGTAGTCACCAAGAGAGTCTAGAATAATTATGACAGTGTACTTGCATGAATGACATAACTGCAAAACAAATTCAGAGCTACTTGCAGAAGAAAATTCTTGAAGAGCATCTCCTTCAACCCCTGGGACCGTTTTCTTAATGTCAAAACAATGTTTGTTTCGCTATCCCTACCAGTGAAATCTTATGAGTGGAACAGAGAACAAAGAAACGAATAGCGTAAGAATGTTTACGCCATTTTTAAAAATTTATAAATGTTTATCTTGTTTCCTATTCATCCTCAAAAGGTTCACAGCAGGGGTGAAATACTACCAGTTCGCACCGATTCGGGCGAACCGGTAGCGCTGGCGGCAGATGGTTCGGAGAACAGGTAGCGGCGGCAGCGCGAGGCTCCGCTCACCCACCCGGACAGCGTTACTTCCTGGTTTTAACCAGGAAGTAACCTGTTTTTTACCCCCTTCGCATGCGCAGAAGGCTTTGTGCATACGCAGAGGGTCCAAAATTGCACATGATGCACACAGGGCACGCACTTCCGAACCGGTAGGGAAGGTAAGTAGATTTCACCCCTGGTTCACAGGCAATTCATAAACAATATAATAATGGGATCCATAATACAAATAAAAGAACAATTGGAGGATGGAAGATATGAAGAAACGAAAGATGAAATCAGAGCAAAGTAACGATAATTAATTAATCAAACAGTGGTAAAAAATAAAAAAGGCTGGACATATTTTTTAAAAAATTAATAATTGTATCACAAATACCAGCAAGAAAACTCTTCTTATGGATCCTTATTCTGCTGACATCACAACTTTTTGAATAGAGTCTAAATAAAATCTTAAGTTCGTGCATGAGCTAACATTCACCACAGCTTGTCAGTTCTAAACTTTGAACCTGTTATTACATATTAAAAAGGGACTGGGAAATTGGATACAGAACTCGTGTTTTATTCCCTATCAAATTTTCTTTAAATGATATTGATGAGAGTGCAATTATTACAGGTAGTCCTTGAGGTAGAACCATAACTGGGACCAGAATTTCCATTGTAAGCAAAGTGGTTGTTAAGCGAATCGTGCCCAATTTTATAACCTTTTTTGCCTTGGTTAAGCGAATCATTACAGTTGCTAAGTGAATCCCACGATCATTAAAGAAACCCGGTTCCCCCATTGACTTTGCTTGTTGGAAGCCATCTGGGAAGGCTGCAAATGGTGATCACATGACCCTCCGATGCTGCAGCCATTTTAAATACATGTCACTTGCCAAGCATCTGGAGTTTGATCACATGGTTGTGGGAATGCTGTAATGCTCGTGTCAATCTCTTTTTTTCAGTGCTGTTGTAACTTCAAATGTTCACTCCAAATAAATGGTTGTAAATCGAGGACTATCTGTAACTTCATTCCTCAGCTGGGTTTCTTACAGTGCAGGCACTGTACAGTCAATGTTTTAACTGCATCTATTCTGCTGGAGTGATTGATCAAACAGGATAAAGAATTCTGATCTTCATGCAGCCATGAAACTCAGTGGGAATATCTAAACCCACTGAAAATAATTAAGTTTTTATCTAATTTACCACATGAAAAAGGATAAGGATGAGAGAGACTATATTTATTCCACCCTTAGCTCACAGAAGATAGTAATCAAATGTCTATGCTCTGTACCTTCAGAAACCAATAAGAACAATAATATGGCTCATACCCTTCCCACCAGGCACCAGACCTACCCATATTGTGGCTGCCCAACTCAACTTCATCGTAGGTCCATGATGGCGAGCCTATGACACGCGTGCCACAGGTGGCACTCGTAGCCATATCAGTGGGTATATGAGCTCAGCTCCGACGCGCATGCGTGCGCCGGCCAGCTGAGTTTCGAGCCTTCTGGGCCCACCAGAAGTAGGGAAACAGGTTGTTTCCTGCCTCTGGAGGGCCTCGGGGGGTGGTGGGGAAGGCCCGTTTTTCTCTCTCACCTGGCTCCAGAGCCTTTCTAGGAGTCTGGGGAGGGCGAAAAGGGCCTTCCCCCCCCACCCAGAGGTCCTCTGGAGACTGAAAACGGCCCATTTGCCAACTTCTGGTCCCACTGGAAGTTGGCAAATGGGCCATTTCTGGCTTCCGGGAGTGGAGAGGTGTGGGGAAAGCTGTTTTTGCCCTCCTCAGACTCCTAGAAAGGTTCTGGAGCCAGGTGAGAGAGAAAAACAGGCCTATCGGGCCATCGCGTGCCAGGAAGGGGGGGGGCGGGGGGATGCATACGCGTGCACGAGGCACATAGAATTATGGGTATGGGCATGTGCCCGAGCGACCCCCCCAAGCCCCCCTCCTGGCACGAGATGGCAAAAAGGTTAGCCATCACTGTCATAGGTCAATGCTTGGGAGAAAAGTCAAGTCTTTATGGTCTTCTAGAAAGCTAACAGCAGAGGGATATGGGGAGCTGAACCTCAGATGGGACCTGTTTAAAAGATTTGAGGTGGCTATGAAGAAGGTGTGCATCAGTGGTGGGTTTCTACCGGTTCACCCTGGTTCAAGTGAACTGGTAGCGGCGGCAGTGGGAGACTCTGCCCACCCACCCAGACGTCATCACAGATGCTCTGCACATACGGAGAAGGTTCTGTGCAGAAGCACCACGTGCGAACTAAGCAAGCGTGTGCACACACACACACTCACAATTCCGAACTGGTAGTGAAGGTAAGTAAACTCACTACTCGTGTGCATATGAGATCTCACCAGATGGCAATGTTTGAGGAAAGGAACCTGGAGTATGCCCACTCTCTGTGACCTGGTAGAACGGACCAATACGAGGACTCTTTCCTGCTAACTTGGTCTCTTTCTTCTTCTTTAAAGTGGTTTCAATAGGTTAGGGTCAAATTGTCAATGCTTCCCAATGTACTAAATGTATTAAATCTGCAGGATTGTAAGTATCATGCCTTGATCATCACTAAGATTCTGCAAAACAAGGAAGCAAATATGAAATGAGTAATATTGCTTCTAGCACTTGGATCATAAAACTATTAAATGACCGACCGTTGCCATTTCTTCTGCTTTGAAAGATGTATGGGCACCCGAAGTCATGTGGTCATGTCTGTAAAGAAGAATTTGAAGTGTTAATTTTTCACTGCATGCATCAAGTCGTTGCAATCAGAATCAGAATTGAAAACTATCTATATTGCCTGAATATCAAGAAACTTCACATTAAATCACCCTGATAACAAAGTAATATTCCATTGCAATCCTCAGTTTATCTTTTTGGGGTAAGCTCTATAATACACAGCAAAATAGTAAAACAGTCATTCACAAAATTGAATTTCACATGAATTTAAGATTTTTATTTTTATTTTCTTTACTGGATTCATGGAAAACACTATTATGATTTGTTAAAATAGCTATGCTTTGTTAATTGAATATTATTAGCTTAATTCATGCTGTAAGGCATAATACAATTTGATTTTGTTTAGCATTGCAGTCTATAAATCTTGGTTATCATTGCAGGGATGTAAAGTTTCCTGCCATGATATCAGTATTTGCATAAATTACAGTTTTATTACATCTGTTTAATGATTCTGACATTTCTTAAACCCCGGGGAATTTCAGGATATTTGCTAATGCCAACATACAAAAATCTCAATTACACTATTATGTTATAGTGTTATAGCGTGTTATTACAGTGTTATAATAATTCATATTATATTGTGAATTCACATTCTCTTCATTATGTCTTTACTCTAAAATGGGACAGGTTACCATAATGGGTGATGCATGCTGCAGCAGTTTTTTTAACATGTTAAAAAACTAACTATAATGCATTTATGTTGATTTGGAATAAAATAAATTATTGCTATAATCTGGACTGGAATAATCCTTGTATAACCTTAATCTAAACTTTTGAAGAATATAGATTTTTCATGTAGAATTATGCTTACTTTAGATTCTCTAACAGAAGGCATTCTGAACGGTGAATCTTTGTAATTGATTAATAATACATATCAGTTCAGACTCTTGCCTATCCAAAAGACTGCGATAACAAAGTTAACATGGATTTTACCATAGTTAGAATGGATAATTTTTATTTTTTTTAAAAAAATTGATTTATATGCCACCCTTCTCTGGAGACTCAGGGCAGCTTACAGTGCGTTAAGCAATAGCCTTCATACTTTTGTATATTTATACAAAGTCAGCTTATTGCCCCCACAAACCGGGTCCTCATTTTACCCACCTTAGAAAGGATGGAAGGCTGAGTCAATCTTGAGCCTGGTGGGATTTGAACTTGCAGTAATTGCAAGCAGCTGATCTTAATAACAGTGAATTAGTCCACTGCGCCACCAGGACTCCTGGTGTCCTTAACCAAGATTTATAGAATTATAAATCTGCATTATAGACTTATAGAAATATTAGAATCTAGGGATGGGTGAATGGCAGCCCTTGAGTGAAGCGCAAAGCGCTTCAAATTAAAAACATTTCAACTGTACGATACTGTGTTCCATGGCTCAATACACCTTGCTGCATGTTTGAAACGTTTGTGGAGTTATTCTGACCACTCTGGAAAAGTCTCAAGCTTCAAACAGCAATCATTCAAGCTGGAAACACCTGTTTCAAATAGAAAACAGGTGCTTCAAACTAAAAAGCATTTCTGGAATGATTGGAACATTTCCAGTAATAGATAACCCATCCGGAACTGGCAACAATTGTGGTGTTGAACCAGAACATTTCATGCTCAGGAAAAAAAAAAAATCCAGAGTATTTTGCATATATCCCTGTGGCCCTCTTTTGTGGCCCTCAGAGATTTTTTTCTGACCCAGAGAGCTGAAAATGAAAGCAGGAAATGTAGGAAATGGATGAGAATCGTACTGCAAGTCCTAAACGGAAATATCACCTTTAAAATAATGCTGTCCCCGAAAACCTTGAACTAGGAAGCAAATTTTGGGGGGTCATCCACATTATAGTCCTTATGAGGCCTATCCTCTTTGCAATTTTTATCCAAGCTACCCTAACAGACAAGATAGCTAAAGGCAGTAAGGTAGCCAAAAGGCAGGAATATGGATGTGCTGCACCACATCTAGCACAAATATATTCATGCCTTACTCAACAGGATGCTAGAATTCCCAGAAAGCCTATACAGCCAACAGTGAAGTCTGCTGGAAGTTATCATTTAAGGAGGACACGAGGTGCCTCCTTTCTAGTGGAAATTATGTGGATCCTTTTCTAAACAATACAAAGACACTGTGCAGTGGAAACTAACAAGCAGTTCAAGATAATGCAACTTGGAAAGCCCTAAAAATACTAATCATTTTTTAGAAGTTGGATAATTAATTTCACGAGGTCTTCAGCTGGAGTGGGACTGCCTCACTACTTCCCTCTTTGGCTTTTTATTTTTATTCAGCAAACTTCTGTTTTTTGACGTTTTAATTAAACCTATAGAAATGGAATGGTAAAAGTTTGGCAAGTCACTGCTCAAAAGGAGCATATGATGATTATTCTGAAGTAAAGTTTCTAGGTCCGTTTATGTATTAAGCATTCCCAGTAAACATTTTTCCTGGTCTTTATATTTCTGTTTTCTAGCTGGTTTTCCAATTCTTTCTAGAAGCAACTCATACTGATGCAGGTACATATGGCCTCCTCGGGGTGCCGTCAGCCAAACAATGTAGGCTGGCGACCCCCAGGGGGAGAGCCTTCTCTGTGGGGGCACCTATCCTCTGGAATCAGTTACCCCCCCGAGATAAGGAAAATCCCAGACCTCAGTGCCTTCCGTCGTGCCCTGAAAACTTACCTCTTCAAACAAGCCGGGCTGGCATAAGCAGTATTTTATATTTTAAATTTTAAATTTTATGGGGATTGGTATTTTTAATTTGAGCCGAAATTTATTATTCTATTTTTAATTGTTCTTATTGTTTATATTATGTGTTTTTTAATTCCGGCTGTACACCGCCCTGAGTCCTCAGGGAGAAGGGCGGTCTATAAATTTAATACAAATAAATAAATAAATAAAATATCCACACAGACGTATGTAGGACTGACAGAATAAGCTTTTGACAAAGAAAAAAAGATGAAAGCTGGCATGTATATCTAAAGCACATGAAATTTAAGTGGGAGCTAAAACAACATGTTGCAGAATGGAATTTGAATACTCAGGATTCCAGCCATTCCTTATGTTTTCAAAGGTTTTTTTTCCCCAAGTTTTATTCCCTTTTAACTTCCAAAAGGCAATTGGCAAACCCAATTCCCCCGAATTGTTCCATGCCGTTTCTGATTTCCCCATCCTGCTAAGAAGTTATTTGAACTTCTACAAAATGTAGTGTCTGAATTTTGATCACGCGTCCATGGGGATGCTGCAATGGTTGTAAGTGTGAAAAACAGTCATAAGTCACTTTTTTCAGCACTGTTGTAACTTCGAACGATCACTAAATGAATTGTTGTAAGTCAAGGGCTGGCTACCTGTATACTTCTCTAAAGGAAATTATATACAGACCATACCTCTTCCCCCTTAATGGGAAGTTACAAATACATACTTCTCTCACCCCATAGAAGACAGTTTGACTGTCTAATATGGTCTGTTGTTCTCTAGACTCATTTTTACAATCCTTGCTTTTTTGTTTTGCAGTTAATACAAATCCTTGAATATAATCCCTTGTGATGGGGATGAGATCCCTTTAACAGGGAGATATCTGAGGCCAAGTAAATGATTCAATATTTAAATTTATTGCTCTTGTAGATCGATAGTGGGAGATACTGATGGCCTCAGTTGGTATGAGACGAGGCAAACAAATTACAAATATTAAAGCTCTTGCAAGCTTTTTTTATAACTGCTTTCCAGAAACTGTTCTACGAAGCTCTGCCTCAAGGCAAGCAGGCTGTCCAAATAATGCAACTTCTGGCTTCCCCTATGGTCAAGCAAATGTCCTTTAGCCATTTCCCAGACAGAGAAAAATTGATTTACTGAATTTTTTTACTCATCTCATGGCTATTAGAAGGCATTAAAAAAAAACCCTTTAATTCCTTACAGTGGGAAGTTATAAGTTCCTAAAATTAAAAACAATAAATCAATTATGAACTGCAGATATTAACTCAACAGTTGGCTAGTCCCAGCCAGTTTATCCAGGCAGAACACAGGTTAAATCCAATAAAACCGCCAGTTCGTTTCACATATGTTAAGCAGATGTGAAAATTGCTTATAATGTGATTGCCTTTAATACTGTTTCACCTTGGAGCTGTTGATCTTTCCAAGGGTGGTGAAATGAAAGCAATTCATTAACAAGAGTAAAGAATTTAATCTCATTCCGTATCTATAAGTCTATAGAAATGTTCATTGCCTAATTTTTCTTTCAAGCGTCTTCTAACTGGCGAGAGAAGCCACACTTACAGAAGAGGGGGAAAACAGCAACAACAACAACATCTACACTGCCACTGCCACCACAACTATACTTGCCGTAAACATCATCAATATAAAGTTACTGGATTAATCCAATCTTTAATTTCCCTAACTATTTTAAAAGGCATCAAGCAAATTAACTGGGAATGCCACATTTTCCCAGTTGCTCTTTATTTAATCGCAATCCCAATAAAAAACAAAATTAAGAGATGCCATAGTTTCAGAGGGCATGAGGAACAGAATCAAGGTAGAAGGAAGGAAGGAAGGAAGGAAGGAAGGAAGGAAGGGAGGGAGGGAGGGAGGGAGAGAGAGAGAGAGAGAGAGACAGACAGACAGACGTGTAACCAGGAGAGAGCGAAGTATAACACTCCTCCACCCCCCTTCAGAGCAATCCCATGATTGATTTAATTTCATAGTAAACAAAATGGAATGAAAGCACGTTGCTAAACGGAGCAAAGTACGACAAGCTGGAGTTCTAGTTAAAAATCCCCTGCAATCCTACAGACCGGAGTTAAGTTGTCTTCTGAAGGTGGTGCGCTTTTCTCCCGTCCACCCTTCCGTGTGGAAAGGGGGTTTTGCTTACCACGTCAACAACTTTCCTTGCCAGTCTGTCTTGCCCGCTCACATGGTTGGTTTTCTTTTCTCACTTGCACTTCGCCTTTCAAGCGAAACCTTCCCTTTCTCTTGGTGGTTTGCACGTCACGCTTTCATTAGAGACCCTCCGCAAGCCCTTCTTTTGCCAGCCTCTTTTCCTCCACCGGCAGCCGATTGTGCATTCACGGAAGCTTCGACTTTATTGTGCTCCAGCAAGCAAGCAAGTATAAACTGGCTCGCTGGCATGCTTGGGGTGTCTGAATGAGTTTTCCCTCCCAGATTGCTTTGTCATTTATTTGCAATGTGCTCGCAGGCAGGGAAGAACAAGTTGAAAGGTCCAAGTGCCCTTGCAATGTATGTTTGGTTTTTTAAATTTTTTTTTGCGGGGAAAACTGATGGGACAGATAGTAAAACCCAGCTAGGTTTTGACACCTGCTGCGGATGTGTGGTTTCAGCCGTGTGGAAAAGTCCTCAAAACATTTTACAGCTGGTGCATTTATTCCTTAAGCTTTTCAGCTAGAAAAAAAAAATCAAAAGCTTAAAAGCCTTCTTTTCATCGCTAAGATTCCCTTCGTAAGCACTGGTACTTCGAGATCAGGGGTGTCAAATTCAATTTCATTGAGGGCTGTGTCAGGGGTGTGTTTCATCTGGGGGGGACATGGGGGGGCGTGTCATGTTGGGGTGCCTGTAGTGGCCTGAATGCCTCTGCCAGTGAAAACAGGCTCCCGAGCTCCGTTTCCAGCTGCG
>WNWU01000016.1:670349-746307 GCA_012654045.1 Ptyas mucosa
TAGAATAGAATAGAATAGAATAGAATAGAATAGAATAGAATAGAATATTTTTATTGGTCAAGTGTGATAGGACACACAAGGAATTTGTCTTGGTGCATATGCTCTCAGTGTACATAAAAGAAAAGATACGTTTGTCAAGAATCATAAGGTACAACACTTAATGATAGTCATAGGGAACAAATAAGCAATCAAATCATATAAGGAAACAGTCAATATAAATCTTAAGGATACAAGCAACAAAGTTACAGTCATACAGTCATAAGTGGAAGGAGATGGGTGGCGGGAATGATGAGAAGATTAATAGTAGTGCAGACTTAGTAAGTAATTCGACAGTGTTGAGGGAATTATTTGTTATTATTAGAATAGGAGAGAAGTGTTGAAAGGGATCTTGGAGGTCTTCTAGTCCAACCCCCTGCTTAGGCAGGAAACCCTACACCACTTCAGACAAATGGTTATCCAACATCTTCTTAAAAACTTGCAGTGTTTTGTCCAACACTACAATTCAAAAGCCTCAATTATTCAGCATTCAGCCTTCCTTATGGTCCAGCTCTTACACCCATACATGCTAAAAATTGCAGGCTATGCAGAGCAGCTAAAGCAAAAGGAATATAAATGTTTTGGTAGGTGGGGCAGCAATGAATTTTTTTGCCGAGGGTGGGGAGATCAAGGATAGGGATGCTATTTTGCTTTATTGTTGGGAGGGATTTTGAAATTTTTTAAAACTTTGTTACACCTATTGTAGTACATAGGTTACTTTTTTTCCAGCCATTTCGGGTCTCAACATTTGTATAAGAAATTATACTTTCAATTGTCAGCAGTTCTGGTTAACACAAGCCAGAGGTTCAGAAAAATGCAAGTTATCTATCTCTAAAACTGCAGGGTTATGGGAAAGATCAAGCAAAACTCACACCCAGAGCAAACTTAAATGTCCATCGGAAGTATACTGTAATTAGTTTTTTTTTAAAAACCTCTTTGGACATAATTGGAGCTTTGCTGGAACAGTCAAAATCACCATCTGCTTCAGCATTTTGTTTCATTCACAATGCCACTAGAAAGCACCCAAAATCGAAGTTTGAAACCAATAGCGCCACCCTGTGGCTTGGACCCAGTTCAGACGCACAGCTCCAAACCAGTGTTTCTCAATCTCAGCCATGTTAAAATGGGTGGCCTTCAATTTCCGGAATTCCCCTAGCCAGAACCAACTTTGCTAACAGCCTTCTTTAATGACTTTGAAAGAGAAAATCGAGGGAGCGAAAATAACCCCGCTCTCTATGGCCTTTGCGTATTAGTTAGATACATTCTTTTCATTGCTGTAAACTATCTTCTGAGGATCTGTTACAGAAACATTCCATTGCAATACAAATATTTGCAATAAAACTGTAACACACGCAATCCCTTGTCAGCTGTGAGTGCTAAGATTTCATCAAGTTGGTTTGACTATTTTGCCCCGTTGTTTCTTTTCTCTAAAAAGGTGCATCTATGTCTGCATTATTCAGACTTTTTCAAACCATTAATTGGCCAAATGTCAAAACAGGCTTGACTATATAACCATGCAATGCCGTGATTTATGTATAGTACTTGTCTGAGATAAGGGTGGTATAATATACAATGTCACCATGTACCTGTTGTCATTTTGACATTATTGTGATATACTGCAGATGCTGATTTGTTATCACTATACACAATTCTGAAACTAGGAAACAAGATCATACTAGCAATCTGATTTCATACAAAGATTAAAAGTGCAACTTCCTAGGCATTAAAACCTGGCTGAAATAAGTGTTCAATGCGAACAGTTCAGGTAGATCTCAATTAGTTAATGAATGCCAGGAAATGGTTGCCATGGTGGTGCATTGGTTAGAATGCAGTGTTGCAGGCTAACTCTGCCAAATGCCAGCAGTTCGATCCTGACTGGCTCAAGGTTGACTCAGTCTTCCATTCTTCCGAGGTCGGTAAAATGAGTATATACGTCTAAGTGCTATTGCTATTATTTGAATCTGTATTATTCCAAGTGGTTTTGTTATGGAAAATATGTTAATCAGTTTCAGCCTGATGGTAATAGGCAGTGAAAAATTTTAAACGTAATTTTTATACATGTTAATAAAATGTTACAGTAAAAGATAAAGAAAATGAATTTGTAATGTAGATTTATGGTTAACTTTTATAGAGTAGTTATAGAAAGCAAAATAAAAGAAAAAAACCAACTATAGATTCCATCATCCAGACATGTACAGTAAATTGATCCATTTTAGTCTTGCTATGACCATATTAATATTGTTCAAGTATATCAATTTTTTTGCTCTAATGCAATAACGAGCCTCTTCTTTTAAAAATGTGTACTGTTTCCTCTGATGGAATTTACTTTTTCACCATTTTACACACACAAAGATTAACCCATTAAAAACCCAATTGCAGCGGCGTATGCACTAGCCATAGTTGCCCACTCGCATTAATCAAATTTTGGGTCATGTTAAACACACCTGGTGTCAATTTACAATTCACACTACATCAAATATTGCATTATTTGAACTTGCGCTAATTGTGACCTACCTGTACTTCAGTCTCCCTGCCGATCTAAATTTTCCAGACAGTCTCCAAACCTGAGAGAAAGCCTTCTCTCTCTCAAGGATGGCTTTAACAGGTACCCAGAGGAGATTTCTCTCCCCTTCCCCTCCTAGATAGAAAGTGGTGTCTTCTGAATCAGAAGCTAAAGAGGCAAGTCGGATGGACTGTTGGCCAGAGGAGCCGGGTGACCAGGAACCTAAGCAACTTTGGATTGAGTCAAGTAATGGAGCACCGTGATGACAGCTATGGAGTCAGAACAGAGATAATCTGCTCTGAAGAGGTAAACATTGTGGCAGAAGAGGGCAGCCATGGACCTAGTCAAACCACAGCAGTGACTGGCATTATGGAAGACCAGTCTTAGCCTTTAACCTTCCACTACCTCTCCAGCTCCAGACTTGGGTTCCTGTTGCTCCTGTCCCTTGTCCTTCATTTGGACCAGCTCATGGAATTCTCAGAGGTTACAATCTCGAGAGTTCTCTTAGGAAGGTTGTGACATAACAGTTAAAATTTTCAAACTGTATTTGACTAGTGTTCTTTCTGCGTCAACTGCCACAGGACAAAACGGATATTCTTTTAAAGATAAAGGCAGAATTCTAGCAATATGGAGGAAGACATTTCCATGCCTGAATTGAGAAACATGTAATGCATCTTCTTCCCAACAACTTTGGCACGTGATCGGAGGTTTCTCAAGAAATTCTGGGATATTCCAGGAACCAACTTTGCTTTGAGATTTAGGTTTTCATTGGGGAATAAATTTCTCCCTTAATTTAGATAGGGGATGTGGTGGCTCAGTGGCTAAGACGTTGAGTTTATCGATCGAAAGGTCGGCAGTTCAGCGGTTTGAATCCCTAGTGCCACGTAATGGAGTGAGCTCTCGTTACGTGTCCCAGTTTCTGCCAACCTAGCAGTTTGAAAGCACGTAAAAAATGCAAGTAGAAAAATAGGGACCACCTTTGGTGGGAAGGTAACAGCGTTCCGTGCGCCTTTGGCATTTAGTCATGCTGGCCACATGACCACGGAGATGTCTTCGGACAGCACTGGCTCTTTGGCTTTGAAACGAAGATCAGCACCGCCCCCTAGAGTTGGGAACAACTAGCACATATGTACAAGGGGAACCTTTATCTTTACTTTTTAATCTAGATATTATGTTTAGTTTTAATTTATTTTGTTTTTGCTTAAAGCATTATTCTCTTATTCTTATTTCTCTGAATAAGTAGAGCATTCTGTATAAATTTAGACTAGTCTCCAGGATATTGACATTATTATTTCTTTTTAAGTAAAATTGAATTTGGAAGCAAAACTCTTCCCCAACTTATTAATCATAGTGAACCAATGCCATCTTTGAGGGAGGTTTTTTTTTGTAAAGAAGTTTGATTCTATTTATCTCCAAAAGTAGAAAAGAAAATTGAAATCTCTATTCATGCTCCTGTATGCTACTGGACCAGAAAGCTGCAATTTCCCCCCCAGTTTTACCTTTTTATTGAAAGTAAGGCAAACCAGATAGAATTAAGAGGGAATGCCAGATGAACACCCCGTGGAAAGTATATAGACCCTGAGGGCTTCTGGGAGAGAAATTTGAGACTTTTACCTTATGGGCTGCTACATGGTGCTATCAATAGGCTAGCAATAGTAACAGCACTTAGGCTTATATACTGCTTCACAGTGCCTTACAGCCTGCTTTAAGTGGTTTACAGAGTCAGCATATTGCCCCCAACAAGCTGGGTCCTCATTACCGACCTCAGAAGGGTGGAAGGCTGAGTCAACCTTGAGCCGGTGAGACCCGAACTGCCTAACTGCTGGCAGCCGGCAGTCAGCGGAAATAGCCTGCAGTACTGCGTTCTAACCACTGCGCCGCCTCGACTCTTGCAAATGATGATCCCAAGACTCCAGGATGTTGCAACCATTGTAGATACATGCTGGGTTCCAAGAACCCAAATCCTGCTTGTGTGATTACAGGGATACTACTATGATTGTAAGGAAGACCAGTCGTAACTTTTGTCAGTGCTGTTGTAACTTTGAACGATTGCTAAAGAAATGGTTCTAACGTATTGAGCATTGGGGTTAAAAGATGCAGTTCAGCCAATATTAGCAAATGCAGAGGTCCTCCACCCAAAAGGCAGAGAGCCCCCATTTTTTTCCTTTCATGCAAAATAGCAATTTCCTATTTGAGGACTTACTGTAATAAAAAAAAAGAATACAAGTTTGTATTAGGGCTTTGGACCTCAAATTATAAGGCATAAATTAATGTATTACCACCAGTTACAACAAAGCGTAGTTTCAGGAAATAGGAACTAATTTTTTTAAGGTTTTTGAAAATCTTTTCGTGTACTATGTTAATCTAATTCATTGTTCCCACCCTCACGACCTCTATGAAAAATTTATATAGACCTACTGTTTACAGCTATGTTTAATATATACACTCATGTAAATGAAACCTTTTTAAAAAAAATCTAATAAAAGGTCTGTATGCAGGTTTTGCTGACAACTTGCAATTCAGAAGCGGTAATTCCTCTGTGGCTTTTATATAGTCCACCAAGTCTCTTAAAATGCCTGACATTACCGAATAGCTATGCTGAAATAGTTTGAGATAAAAGGGCTCGACTGAGTAGTAAAATACATAGCTTGCATACAAAAGAGATCTGGATCCAAGAACTAACATCTGCAGATTTAGCAGGGAAGACCTGAAAGCCTGCAGATTTACTGCTATTGCTATAGATAATATTGAGCATGATTAATGAGGCAGCTTCCTCTCTTCCTGAGTTAGATATTTGAAATACTAATGTACAGTCTTCTGTATTTCTGCCTCTTCCAACGGGGTAACTTAGATTAATGATGACAGCATAGAAGGGCTAAGTAGCCAGGTTGTTTATTACAGAATTCTCCCATCTAGTGTCCTTCAGATGCATCCGTTCAAAATCTCCCAGCTAGCCTGGTCGATGCAATGGAATTCTCCGAGTTGTAGTCCAAGATGTTGGAATAGGGAAAACGGATTCCTTTGTGTCTTTAGAGCCATGAAAGTCCTTTCAAATATCTCACCAAAGATACAATGGAAGTACAGGTAGTCCTTGACTTATTATGGTCGCTTAGTGATCATTTGAAGTTAGTTTTTTTAAAAAAAGTAAAGGTAAAGGAGTCCCTGTGGATTTTACTCCGTTAGTCATTGCCGATTATTGGGGGCAGTACTTATCTCCGTTTCAAGGCCATTGAACCAGCATTGCCTGATCACATTTCCACGGTCATTTGGCCAGCATTACATCACAGAGCGCTGTTACCTTCCCACTGGAGTGGTACCTATTTATCTACTTGCATTTGTATGCTTTCGAACTGCTAGGTTGGCAAGAGCTGGGGTGAGGACAGGAGCTTATTCTGTCAGATGGAGCTCGAGTTGCGAATCTGGGTTGCCAGCTTTCCAGCCGACAAGCCCAGTGTCTTACCGCTGAGCCACTGTGAAGTTAGGATGGACCCAAAAAGATAGTAGTTATGACCCAGATTCTAAATCCTGTTGACTGCCCCCCCCCTCATGTGATCACATTTTGGGTATTCGACAACTAACCCACATTTGTGCAGCATCCCACAGTCATGTGACCATGGTTTATGATGTTTTTGCTGGAAACCGACATTAACTTCCGGTTTCCCACAAAAAATGCCCATTGGAAACAATGGGTTTGCTTAATGACCATAACATCCACTTAACAACGGCCACAAAACTATGTTGTAAAATTGGGTCAGTCCCAGAATGACATGCCTGATGGTCAGCACGAGTTGAAATCGTAATTCCAGGCTCAATTGCAATCATAAACTGAGGATTACCTCTATTTTCTATATATAAATATATTTGCAGGTGCACTGGAAAAAGCAATCCGTAACTGAATAAAGTCTCTTAAGGAACAAATATGAGGAAGAAGACCAAATAACAGACGGGACCTTCAAATGGCATAGGACAATTCTTGCTTACCGTAAAGAGTTTTGCTGCTGCTTTTGCAAAGGTTTTAAATGCTGCTTTTTGGATTTCTTGAAGGACGAGAACAGAGAAGCAAACGGTGTTCTCAATCCTTCTAGTATGGAAGTAGATCCAGGCTTCTGGGCTTGTGGGACTTCCAAAGCAGAACCCTTTGTGTTTGCAGAATCTGAAAAAAGAAAAACTAATGTTAATAAAAGATGCGGCCATATATTGTACAAAACAGTGATGTTGTTCTGTTATGATTTATTCAATTTCTATAGCTGCCCAACTCAACTAAGTGACACAGTGATATTGTCTAGCATGAAGATTTTTTTAAAATAGGAGATCCCTAGTGCAAGTGACCAAATAAAGAACATATTTTTAAATGGCCAAAATCTTACAGCAACATCAAAAGCTCATAAGATTTTTGACCTTCTTTCTGGAAAATAATTTTATTTATCTGTTTGTTTGTAGCACTTTGATGTGGGTGAACTAGGAGAATGCAAAAGTTGGCTTGAAACTAAACATTAAGCAAACTAAGATCATGGTATCCGACTCTCTCAATTCCTGGCAAATAGATGGGGAAGAAATGGAGGTAGTGACAGGTTTTATTTTCCTGGGCTCCAAGATCACTGCAGATGGGAACTGCAGCCAAGAAATTAAAAGACGCTTGCTCCTGGGGAGGAAAGCTATGGCAAATCTAGACAGCATATTAAAAAGGAGAGACATCACCCTGCCAACAAAAGTGTGTATAGTCAAGGCTATGGTTCTCCCAGTTGCAATGTATGCCTGTGAAAGTTGGACCATAAGAAAGGCTGAGCGCCAAAGAATTGAGGCCTTTGAACTATGGTGCTGGAGAAGACTCCTGCGAGTCCCTTTGGACTGCAAGGATATCCAACTGGTCAGTCCTAGAGGAGATCAACCCTGACTGCTCTTTAGAAGGCCAGATCCTGAAGTATTTGAAACTCAAATACTATGGCCACCTAATGAGAAGGAAGGACTCACTGGAGAAGAGCCTAATGCTGGGAAAGATTGAAGGCAAAAGAAGAAGGGGACGACAGAGAACGAGGTGGCTGGATGGAGTCACTGAAGCAGTAGACGTGAGCTTAAATGGACTCCAGAGGATGGTAGAGGACAGGAAGGCCTGGAGGAACGTTGTCCATGGGGTCACAATGGGTCGGACATGACTTCGCAACTAACAACAATTGTAGCCTTTATTATTTTTAAGGCAGTAAACATACCTAATATTTTTTCTTCCTTATATTTTCCCCACAATAACAACCTTATGTGATAGACTGGGCTGAGAGAGAGAGAATGACCCAAAGTCACCCAGCCAACTTTCATGCCTAAGGCAGGATTAGAACTCACAGTCTCCTGGTTTCTAGCCCAATGCCTTAACCACTAGACTAAATTTACTATTCTTGCTCAGTTCTGTGAAATATAAGTGAGGGTCCATGGACACTACTGGGGGAATTGTCTATGCCAATTTGCCTAATGGCATTGCACTCCAACTCCTGATTATTATGGCAGTCCTAAAACGTTTGTGATAGTTAACATGATCCACATAAAGGAAAGAGTGAGAACTGTGGCTTAATATGGTGTGAGAAGACCACTAATGGTGATTAAACCCCCTGTGTGTAGAATAAAAAAGGCTAGTTGGGAACTTGCTAAAAGCAATAGCACCACAAAAGTGTTTCTTACATCTTTATTAGTGCTGAGTAAGGCAATCGACAGACTCAAATCTATTTGCTCTGATATCTGATTATCTTGTCACTTGCATGTTTCTGAGCTCCACCCCATCTGTCAAATTCTATCATCCATTTCATCTATCTAAATTGAGTTTCTGTTCCTTGACAGGTAGATAGGAGAAACCCATTGTTTTATCCGCAATCTGATTTATCTAAAGTGCTTTTGTGTCTTATCTTCCGCAGAATGACAACAGGACATGAATGCAGTAAGTTAATCACCGTTCTGCAGATATTCCTGTGATACACGATTTATTATTTTCCTCCCTGTAAAAACTCTTTTAAAAGCATGAGTAGTGATCCCACTAGAATGTATTTTCTGTTGCAATCAGACTAATGTCTTCACTTGATGGAAAACCAAAATTAAGTTTCAGTGTTGTCTTTTAATATTGTTTCCTACACTAGAAAAAAACTCAATCATGTTTTAGTGCTGATGCCAAACACAAGCTCAATTATGCGTGCATATGCATATATTTGTTGGCAGGTATCCATCTGTCTATCTGTGTGTATATGTAGAAAAATTAACCTTTTCCTTTCCCCATGCCACAGATAGCATTGTTATTCATTGTGAATAAACTACAGTAGTGACAACTCACTGTTTCCCATGGCCTTTTTCAACAGGTGAACTAGTGGCTGTTTCGGCATTCTGCTGATATCCGTCTCACTTTTAAATTTTCTCTTCTGGAAATCTTCAAGCCATTCTCCTGTCAGTCCTGGACACCTTGTTGTATCTTCATTTTTCTTTTGACATTTGCTTAAACAAAGACACAGAAATTACTGAACAGCTTCTTATTTCCCTTCAAGGTCTCAATAATGTCCTCAGAAGAGTTATGGTTCTCTAAAATAGGCTACATATAGGAAATCCTTGTTCAGTGACTATAATTGTGCATGGTTGCTATAAGAGGCAATCAGTAAATAAGGACCCCTTACATTCTAAAGACTGTGGGAGAATATTGTTTTAACATTCTATAAGTGCAAATTGATTTTTTTGGAAAAAAATACATCAATATAGTGTTATTTATGTATAATACTATGTCTGTTCAAATTGTGGGCTTAGGCATTCCACTAACCATTCTCAATCCATACTAAGGGAGACCAATGAAATTTAAATTATCCCAGGATCTAGTTTACAGTAGTTCTACTTATGAACATTCATTTAACAACAGTTTGAAGTTATCACAGCAATGAAAAAAATGACTTATATGACCTGTCCTCAAAGTTATGACCATTACATCACTATGGTCACAGGATCGCAATTTGGGTGCTTGGCAATGAGCTTGAATGTACATCAGTTGCAGTATTAATTTTATTTATTTATAAAATTTATTGGCCACCCATCTTACCACAGGGCAACTCTGGGCAGTCAATTTACAGTCATAAAAATGTATTTATACAGTACATTAAAACATAAATAAATTAAAATCAGACATTCAAATCCAATGACACTTGGGGAGGGTGTGGGCAGATTGGAGAGAGGTGGGATCTGTTGTTACTTGATCAATCACCTCCACTGTGCTGTTCTCCCATTGGGGCCCCAAGCCAACTGGCAGATCCAGGTCTTGAGACCCTTATGAAAGAAAGCAAAGGTCAGTGTTGAAATGTAAAATTTGTTACTACCGGTTCTGTGGGCTTGGCTTGGTGAGGGTGGTGGTGGTAATGTGACTGGGTGGGCATGGCCAACTTTTTTTTTTTACTTTTAAAAGCATTTTTTCTGCAACCTTAAGAGGTTGCAGAAAAAATTGCTTTTAGAAGCCTCTGACAATCAGGCAACTCAGCTGGGATCGCCAGAGGCTTTTAAAGGCATTTTTTTTTCTACCACCTCTTCGACTGAAGAGGTTGCAGGAAAAAATGCTTTTAAAAGCCTCTGACGATCCCAGCTAAGCCGCGCGATCATCAGAAGCTTTTTTAAAAATTATTTTTAAAAGCATTTTTTCGGCCAAAGAGGTTGCAGGAAAAAATGCTTTTAAAAATTAAAAAAACAGGCCTCTGATGATCGCCGTCTGATGGGGCATGGGGGAGGGGGGCAGGGATTTTTGCTACCGGTTCCCCGAACCACCTGCCGCCATCTCTACTGGATTGGGTGATACGATCCGAACCGGGAGCATTTCACCCTTGGCATCAGTGGATTGGGACCAACCTCATATCAGGGGACAAGATATTCCAGAGGGCAAGAGCAACAGCAGAGAAGGCCCTCCTTCTGGACACCACCAACCAGAATAATTGGGCTGATGGGACCCACAGCATTGCATCCTCTATTGGCACAGGTGGGACGGGCCAATCCCAGTGGGGTGAGGCGGTCCCTGAAGTAACTGCAGTCATGTGATTGGAACCTTCCCAGTCAACTTCCTACAAGCAGAATCAATTAGGAAAACCAGATTGGCCTAATGATTAACTTAACAACCATTTAAAAATGGTCATAAAATTACATCTGGTCACTTGATGTCTCACTTAACAGCCACATCACTCAGCAACCAAAATTCTGGTCACAATTGTGGTCATAAGTCAGGAACTACATGTATGTCTCAAAAAGAAAATGGACGATTGGTTAAACTATGCTTTGAAAAAGTCTGGCCTTCCTTTATTCCAAAAAAATATATATACATCAGTTTTAACACTAACCATTGTCAAGAGTGCTTACATCACAATTTGCATTCAAGTCATTTGCTTATTTCATTTTTCATTTATTTTCATTTATTTAGATTTATACACCGCCCTACTCCCAAAGGACTCAGGGCAGTGAACAGGCACAGAATAAAATACATAGATACAAAGGTTAAAACATAAATAAAACCAAATTAAATAGTTTAGCCCAAGACAATTAAAAACCCAATAATTTAAAAGCAGATTAAAAAATTTCAATTTAAAAGAATTTAAAAGAAAAGGGGAAACGGTTAGGCCAGGCTGGCTTGCTGAAATAGGAGAGTCTTAAGCGCACGGTGGAAAGTGCGCAGATCCGGGATCCTCCGTATCTCTGGGGGGAGCTCGTTCCAGATAGTGGGTGCCCCCACAGAGAAGGCCCTCCCCATGGGGGCCGCCAGCCGACACTGTTTGGCCGACGGCACCCAGAGGAGGCCCTCTCTATGAGAGCGTACCGGTCGGTGGGAGGCTGTTTGTGGTAGTAGGCGATCCCGTAAATAACCAGCTTATCATTTAAAGCAGTGTTTTTCAAACCTGGCAACTTTAAAAAGCGTGGACTTCAACTCCCAGAATTCCTCCCCCTAGAGTCGGGAACAACTAGCACATATGTGCGAGGGAAAGCTTTACTTTTACCTTTATAAAAAGAAGTAGATACTGAATAAAAAAGCAAAGCTGCCCCAAACCCTGAAGTTCTTTTCGTTTCTGAACATAATTCACAGAGATACTTTTAAGAAAGACATACTGAGAAGAAAGGGATGGAATTCAAGAATTACAGCAACCTGATGGTTATCCATATAAGAATCAATAGTGCAGAAACGTATTATTGTCTTTTTGCTGCCTTCTGTTGAATTAGCAAACTAACATGTCTTTCACTAATAATGAAAGAGCTTGCAAGTGGTTCTTTTACACAAGTCTCTTAAATTTTAATCAGTCAATGAACAACCCACAGTTCATAACAAGGGAACGTTTGACCTGAATGAGTCATCATGTGTTCAAACACCTGTACTCAGAATTAGTACAAACTTCCGGAGTGGAAGATTGATCCCGCAGTCCGAAGTTCCACAATTTTTGTGTAAGACTGCATTAGAGGCTCTTCTCATTCTTCCAGTCTCCAATGTTCTCCTTCGGGAGAAAATTTTGAGAACGATGTAGGGCTAACATGGAGATGAAGCAGGTATCATTCCATGTTGTTTAGAGCAGTGTTTCTCGGCTTCATCCACTCATTCTGGGAGTGGAAATCCACCTTATAATTGCAGAAAAACACTGGTTTAGAGGCTGTATGGGACTGAATGGGACAAAACCAGTGGTGGTATTCAACCAGTTCTATCTGGTTTGGGCGAATCAGTAGCGGCAGCTGCGGGAGGCGCTGCCCACCCACTCAGACGTCATCACATCCTGTTTTTGATGCTCTGCGCATGCAAAGAAGGCTCTGCGCATACGCAGAGGTGGCGCACACATGCTCACATTTGCAAACCCGTAGCGAAGGTAAGTGAATACCACCCCTAGACAAAACATGTTCTAATCGAATCCTAGCAAGAGAGAAAGAGATTATTTATGCAGAATATCCACTTCTGTGTCTTTATTTGTACCTATTTTATGGGCAACCATCTCAACAAATGACTCTGGACAGCAAACAGAATTAAAATAAAAACAATTAAATACATAATACAAAAGCTCTATTTGCTCTTATATTGATCCTAGAATGATAGAGTCATTCTCTCCCTGAAAGATAGGAGACATAAATTTTATAACATCTCAGAATGTTATGTATGCCAAGACCCTTGTGGGGAGAAAAAGGATGTTATAATCTAGATCGGGGTGTCAAACTCAAGGCCCAGATCTGGCCCACAATGTGGTTAGATCTGGCCCGTGAGGCTGCTCTGGAAACCAGCCCCCGGCGCCTCAACCATGGCCCAGGTCAGCTGGGCACTGATGTAAAACTTAGTGGTGGCCATCTGGCTGGAACACAGTCAGTCTTAGATCCGTGAGGCTGCCCTGGAGTCCGTGAGTGGCCACCGCCACCCCCTGGGCGTGCACTGGAGACAATGGATCCCCCCAGCCCCACCCTGGCCATGACCACCCAATCAGCTGCGACAACCCAGCCATGACCACCCCAGCCATGCCGCCCCACAGGTCAACCACAACCCTAATGGGGCCCACAATGAAATTGAGTTTTGACACACCTGATCTAGATGGTTTATTATATTGGTTTATTTTGGCTCATTAAAAGGTGTGGCAAGAAAACAGTACTGGTAATCCTTGACTTACAATCATTTGTTTAGTGATTGTTCAACGTTACAACTGCACTGAAAAAGCGATTTATGCCTGTTTTTCACAGTTAACGACCGTTGCAGCTTCCCCATGGTCATGTGATCAAAATTCGGATGCTTGGCAAGTGGCATGTATTTATGACAGCTGTATTTATGACACCTTTTGCAACCTTCTGACAGGCAAAGTCGAGGGGGAAGGCAGATTCACTTAACTACCATGTTACTAACCTCAATGATTCACTTACAATTGTGGCAAGAAAGGTCATAAAATGGGGCAAAACTCACTTAACAACTCTCTTGCTTAGCAATAGAAACTGTGGGTTCAATTGTGGGTCATAAGTCGAGGATTATCTGTACAGGGCTCGAATCTGCTGTACCATGACACCAAAGTCACAGTTTGTTTAACAGCAATCCCGCTTTTGTCCCCGGTGTACATTTTTTCAAAAAATTATTGTATTAAATACTTCTGCCAGTAGGAATCTATGAAAAAATACATTGCTTAAATTAGCTGCCTTCAAATTTGTCAGACCATTTTTCTCAAATACTGGGATAATGAGAATTGTATCCCTGTATCTGAGGGAGAAGGACAATTCCAATAAGAAACACAAATCTACCAAGCAAAATGCAACAATTAACACAGTTATTAATTGTGAAAAACTAAATATAAAATGTGACTGCCATAGAAAGAAGAAGGGAATGAGCCTTTGTTATAGATTATTATCTGACTGGTGATTCACCAGGAGTATATACGTTTCTCTTCACTTCATTAACCTTCCAGACAGCATGTTATTAGTATAATCAATATAATGAGTCTACATTCTTGGCATGCCTATCAGAAATACATAAACAATATTAGCACAGTATACATTGTTAAAAAACGTTCCTCTTTTTGAAAAAAAAAAAGAACTAGATTTTTCAAACCTCCTTATAAAATTCCTGCCAGACATGAAATTTTAAGAATAAAATTAGACTCTTTGTTTCATCACCTCTCAACAGAGCCTCCATCAGCATCACCTCTCAATGATAAATACCTCAATCAAGAAAAAACTCAAGAAAATACGAGCAAACTGGCAAACACTGTGATGTATCTATTACATTTAATTAAAAGAAAAGAAAAGCTAAAGTAGTTTGCTAGCCTGGTCACAGGAGGTGGCAGCACTGAGTTGACTTTGACTGATCTGGGAAAAACCCATTGGGGTCAGATCTGCTCAGCGCTTTAAAGGAAACCACCAGGAAATTTTAACTTTGGGGGTGGGCTAGACCAGGAAGGGGGAAAATATATTCAGTCTGAAGAATTCTTAGCAATGGGCATACTGATTCAGCTTTGTAAGATTTAAAAAATCCAGATCTCTAGGAATTGTCCCAGTGGTGGGTTGCTCCCAGTTCGGTCCGGTTCTATAGAACCGGTAGTAAAACCGGTGGCAGGCTCCACCCAACCGCCACAACGTCATCATGGGTAATCTGCGCATGCACAGAAGCGTGCGCGAGCAAAGCAAGCATGCATGTGCATCCAGTTGTGAACCGGTAAGTAAAGGTAAGTAGAATCCACCCCAAATTGTCCAAATTAGGGAAGTGTATGGAAGCATGCAAATGTGAATAGATAAATAGGTACCACTTCCATGGGAAGGTAACAGCGTTCTGTGCGCCTCCCTAGAGTCGGACACGACTGGCCAGGGAAACCTTTACCTTTTATGTTAGCCTCAGATATATGCAAGGTTAAGTACCAAGATCACAACATGGAAATAATTAATAATCTGCCTCTCCTCCTGCACTATGCCTCTCCTACTGAATCTCCTATGGCAGCTTTCCTCAATCTATTGTCCACTAAATATATTGGGCTGTCACTGACATGCAAGATAATGGATGATGCCCCTTGAAGTCCAACATAACTGGAGGAAAAGGTGGCAGAGCCTTTGATTAATGTACCAACTGGGCATATTACACCACTTTCCTCTGGACCTAATCCTAATGAAGGGAGGATTGATTTTCATTTGAACTGCAGCAAGAGAGAAAAAGGCAAATGCTCCTTCCTGTACCTAATAATGTTCACTTTGATTGCTTTCTACCAGTGGTGAAATCCAATTTTTTTTACTACTAATTCTGTGGGTGTGGCTTGGTGGGCGTGGCAGGGGAAGGATACTGCAAAATCTCCATTCCCTCCCCACTCCTGGGGGAAGGATATTGCAAAATCTCCATTCCCATCCCACTCTGGGGCCAGCCCAGAATTTGCCGGTTCTCCAAACTACTCAAAATTTCCGCTACCGGTTCTCCAGAACCTGTCAGAACCTGCTGAATTTCACCCCTGCTTTCTACCCACTCAGCTTTCCTCACTCTCCTCTATTAGATTTTGACAGAATTTTCAGAATTTCGGAAGAACGTTTAGTTTCTTCATAAAGAAAACATCATGAATGATTCCAGCAGGATTCGGGCACATCTTTTTAAAACAGATTTTGACTAATTCAGAATCAGATGAACTGATTTTTGAGCTACACTACTAGATCTTATTTGGGATAAATCATCATCATCATTTAAGGACCGCATAATCCCTAGCAGGGTAGAGTCTGGGTAACTGAATGGAGCTAGCAGAGTGTTTTAATGGCCAGATGCCCTTCCTGTCACCAATGTGGAGTTTTGTTCAGCAGATATTCTCAGTGTGCCCAGAGAGAGAAATATCTGCCTCTACCCAGGATTGAACTCACAGTCTTCTGATTGTGAGGCGATTACTTGAGCTAAATAAAGTTTATATAATGGTTCCTTGTTTTTTTTCAAAGAGATCCAGTCAACTGCTTTTTTCCTATAAAGGAGTCTTTCTTCTTTCAAAACAAGCAAGGAAATCAAATATCAAAAAAGTAGTTAATTCTTGATGCTTTTTTTAAAAAAAATCTGCTCCTCTGCCTAATTGCATTCCTTTTTACAAGGCAGTTCTATAAAAGAATAAACATAATTCTCTATAAATTTCTCTACTCCCCACCCTGAGGGTGCAGAGCTACAGAAATGCAACTGGAGTCCATGAGAACAAACAACCTCTTAGGTGTGGTTGTTTTTCAACATACCATCTTTGTTTTAAAAATGCTCACTGGACAAATCACAGTCCACGGAATAAGACTATCCTCATTTGCAAACAGTGATCCTGACCCATGTCCAACCCAAGGAAATTAGTAGCACATTAGTAATTTGTGGATGGCAATAGTGTCATGCTTTCCTATGTGCAATGTAAGATCCTTTCAGCTATTGAATGGAAACACAGTGAGTCATACGTGGCAATGGACATGTGTGCGAAAGCCAAAGCTTTCATGCACGCTGACTGGGGAATTCTGGGAATTGAAGTCCACACATCTTCAAATTGCCAAGGATGCGAAAATCCACCTTGGGGCAATTTCACATTTTGTTTTTCTTGATCCTCTCAGTTTTATTTATTTTATTTCATTTATTCATAAGCTGCTTCAATCAAACTGATTTTGAATGGTATAGACTTTTCTATATCCATAACTTGGGTTAAAAAACAATGAAAGAATATCAAATCCTAAAATCTGCAAAACACAACACAGCTATCAGAAATCCAATCTTTTCGTTCATGGATCTCTGTTTCAAGAATCCAAATATTTTTGCTCCTTTGGATACTATTATGTTGCAAATCTGGTATGTTATATGTATGGTAAACTACAATTAAGCAAAAGTTGGCTAGAACTACTTTAACAAATAAAACTTTAATAAGGTGACACTAGAGGATCATATATTTATATTTCATGCATTCCAGCTGTAAAAGGGAGGAGGAACTGAATTCATGAATTTTATTATATGAGTATTTCTTAACTCCCTTTCTAGCTGAAAGTTATTAACAAGGTCATTTTCCAGCCCAATGACTGCCTTTGGTGCTTTTAAGCTTTTGTCCCTTGTGATTTTTTAATAGTTGTTTATTGTGTTCATTTACCCTAAAGCTATGGCTCAATTCACTGTCAGATCACTTACGTTCCCCCTTCTCTTTTGGGGGAGGACTGTTATTATCCCCTAACCTGCTATTTAGGATGCATTAAACTCAAAACATTTTATCTTCCCAGTTAACTTTTGCAGATCCACCCCTGGGCAGGAGCAAAGGCTGATTAAATTCTTTTGCCAAGCAGAGTCTGTGAAATGTTTTAACAAGTTGCTAAAGGGTAACTGTTAGATTTGAGAATGCAGAATTATCCATAAAGTTTGAGTGTACAAATTGCTCCCGCAGTTATGGGATATCAAGAGTTTCCAGACAAAAAGGCAAGTATTCCTAAGCATGAGATTTTGTCAACTCTTTAATTCAGAGGTGTCAAACTCAAGACCTGGGGGCCGGATCTGGCTCATAGACCCAGCCCGTGGGGCCACCCTGGAAATAACAAAGGACCAGCCCATGGTGCCTTTGCCGGTGAAAATTGGGCTCAAGAGGGCTGCGTGTGGCTCTCCTTAGCTCCTTTTTCGCTGGCAGAGGGTTGCAGGAGGCCATCCCAGCCGAAAACGGAGCTTGGGAGCCCGTTTTCACGGGTAGAGCATTTGGGCTACCACAGGCACACCCCCAACACAAGTGATGTCATGCTGGCCCCCCAGGTCAAACACAACCCTGATGTGGCCCTCAGTGAAGTCGAGTTTGTTACCCCTGCTTTAATTGATCTACCACTGCTTAGAAACGATCACTGCAATTGCTCAAAAATCTTTTATTTGTTCAAACTTGATCTGCTGTTTTTTCTCCTACATAAAAGGCAGAGGATCTTTAACCAAAAGAAGAAATGTTTTCCTCTGCTTTTCCGAACACGCAAGATCGCATCCTCTACATGTTCAAGTACTAGCACAAAAATTAAATGGAATGTGATCGTTGATCATTTGCCATCTTTTGTTCTTCACAAGCACATTGATTTTCTTGTTGTTGAAGTTTTTCATTTATTGGAAGGATACTGGTTTTTGGTTTCGTTTTTTTCAACAAGGCTCCCGGTACGTAAGACCCATTGCTGCCCCAAAACAGACATCTAAATTTCATATTCCACAAAAAGAAAAAAAAACATCAGGATAGAACAGAGGTGTCAAACTCGATTTCATTGAGGGTTGCATCAGGGTTGTGTTTGAACTTGGGGGGATGGAGTAGGTGTGGCCAGGGTGGGCGTGGCCACCTTGACATTACTTGTGTCGGGGCGCCTGTGGTGGCTTGAGTGCTCTCAGAGAAAACAGGCTCCCGAGCTCCATTTTCACTGGCAGAGGCACCGCAGGCCAGATCTAAACACCCCACGGGCCGGATTTGGCCACCAGGCCTTGAGTTTGACACCCATGGAATAGAAGATAGGAAAAAGGAACCAGAAGTTCTAGGACTTAGTCGCCTTACCAAGATTCTCATGACCACTAGCTGACCCTTTTGACCTTGAGAAAGCTGAACTGGTAACTGGTGCTTTGATGGGAGACTTGTAACTTCCAGGAGACTGGAAAATTGAAAAAAATGTTCCAGAAGGTGGCAGTGGCAAACAGAAACAACCCTAGGAAAAGCAGAACTACCAGAACCACTGATGGACATTCTACCTTCTTCAGTTTCCTTGCCCTTTACTTAATGGAGGCTCTCTCAGAAATACATTTGTCTAGCATGAAAATAATTAATGCTTTGCCCCGACTACTAGTCATTCTGTAATTTGTGACTTCAAATCCATTTTTTCTCTCCTCAGCATGTTTTCTACAAGTGCGGGGTCTATTTTTTTCTGAACAACCACATGTTCATTCATTAGTTGCAACAGGAACTCACTGATCAGCTTGGTGCCCAAGCCTCACATTGTGGGCTGAGAGAGAGTGAGGGCCCAAAGTCATCCAACCAGCTTTCATGCCTAAGGTGCAGTGGGAACCAGGTTCCTCCCGGTTCCGCTGAGCCGGTAGCGGTGACGATATGACGTCACCAAACTGATTCTCTTTGTTCGGGAGCTCCCCCCACGTTATTCTTACCTTTTATTTGGCCCCACCCCCAATCTATTGCTGCCTCCTGAGTCCCAGCTGATCAGCTAGAAGGAAAAAGAACTGTTTAAACTCTTGCTGCAGGGCTTCAAAGGGCCGCCCTAGAGCAGTGTTAAAAGGCAGTGTGGTGGTAGACCAGTGCCTCTAAAAACAAATGAGTAGACCGGTGCCTCCAAAAACAAATGAGTAGACCGGTGCCTGCAAAAATAAATGGGTAGACCAGTGCCTCCAAAAACAAATGAGTAGACCGGTACCTCCAAAAACAAATGGGTAGACCAGTGCCTCCAAAAACAAATGGGTAGACCGGTGCCTCCAAAAACAAATGAGTAGACCGGTACAGCACTGCAAGCAGTTAAAAGCCTGGTAGACCAGTACCTCTGCTAAATCCTAAAGAATTTTCACATGACCATCAAGCCACACCCATAAAATAAGCCACGCCCACAGAACCTGTAGTAAAAAAATTTAGAACCCACCCCTGCTAAGGTGGGACTAGAACTCATAGTCTCCCAGTTTCTAATCTGGTGCCTTAACTACTAGACCAAACTGGCTCTCTGACTTCAAAGCCAATGCTTTCCTCAAAATTTTAAATTAGCTCATTTGATGACAAGTCTGACAGGAAAAAAAAAATCTTGCTGATTTAAATGAGGCTTTTAACTGAATGGTTGCAATTCCTGGCTAGGGATAAGGCATTATTTGCTTCATCACAGCTTTTTGAGAAGTCACAACTGGATGGGTTCAAATCATATGTAAACATGGCTTACAAGCATGGCTTACAAATCCATGGCTCGATTTTATAATAGGCTATGTCAAAATCAAACAAATCTTATGTATGTGTGAATATGATGTGTGAATCCAGTAACCATCTATCTATTTTAGTAACTTTTTAAAATGTCTTTTTTTCATTCCACTAATTACTAATTACTAATGTGATCAATACTCCCAAGGCAAGGGAGTATTTTACTCAGCAACAATTAATGACTCAATATATACATTATGTTCACTGTAATTAGAATTCAATAATAAGTTACTAAGTATTCACAGATGTTTTTAATTGACCTTCCTTCTCTCTTTAACTACAGAAAAAAATAACAATCCCTGCCCAACATAATTATTACACATTTTACCAGCACCTTATTTCTTGATTGTGCTAATGTGCTATAATGACTGTAGATAGATAATTACTTTGATGGAAAATGGCACCTCTTATCTTCTCCTTTCAAAAATGAGATCTACAGATAATAGAATTAAGGCATTCTGGATAAAAATTTGGTGGGTAATCCAAAATATATTAAGGAAAAAGATTAAATTTACGCCACAGTTCTTTTTGTTAGGTATTATAACAGATTGTACAGGAATTGAAATAAAGCTGATTTTAAATTTAATAACAGCGGCAAGACTATTGGTGGCACAATATTGGAAGAAACAAGATGTACCTACAATTCAAGAATGGACATTAAAAGTAGTGCATTTGGCAGAAATGGCGAAGATTTCCGCATATCTTAAAGACTATCCAAATGAAAGATATATAAAGGAGTGGAAAAGTTGGCTAGATTATATTCAGAACAAATATTGTAACAAGAAATTTCAATTAGCTTATGAATGAAATAATCTGTAGAAATAGTTATATTAATTAGAATATTGTTGTTTTATTATTAGGAGTTAAAGTTCAAGGTTAATGATGTGTTATTATATTGTTAGATAATTTTAGTTTGGTGTTTGTACTTGTAATACCCTGAGCTAATCCTGGGAAGTCAGGGGGGAGGGGGAGGGTTGGGAAGGGTGGGAATGGGGGGGAAGGGGAGGGATGGGAAGGGAGGGATGGGGGGGAGGAGGGATGGGGGGGAAATTAATTTTGTAATTTGTAAAACTTTTTAATAAAAAAAAATGAGATCTACAGAAAAGGGTTTCAGAGAGTAGAGAACTCTTGTCACTACACATTCAAATTAGATTGTGTGGTGCAATTGATTGTCCAGTTCAGAGGTGAAATTCACTTACCTTCCCTACCAGTTCGCAAATGTGTGTGCGCCGCATGCGCAGAGGCTGAAAATCATCGCAAAAAAGGGATGTCATAATGTCCACATGGGTTGGTGGGGCTTCGTGCAGTCGGCCATACCGTATTGCGCGATCCGGTAGGAACTGGCTGAATTTCACCTCTGGTCCAGTTCATCTGTGTAGGGCCAGAGCTACGATAAGAAAGACTTTCTCTAATAAAGGAGAATACTCGTAACTCAGGGTTGAAATGAGGGGACCTTGGTGCTCTCTGAGCTTGGTTGTTTTCTTGCAGACATTTCATTACCGAAATTAGGTAACATCATCAGTGCTAGTAGATGTTACTCAGTAATGAAATGTCTATAAGAAAACAACTAAGCTCAAAGAGCATGAAGCGCTGTCGGTAGCCTAGGAACCATGACAGCAGTCTTGGAACTTCTGGCTCTAATGTCATCATCTTTCTTGTTAGTTCTTCTTCAATCTTTTGCAAGTCAGGAAGCAGAAAGTGCAACAAGAAAGAAAAGGATAGATCTCAGCTCTCCTTCCTCTGGGAGAGAGATATGGTCAACTAGCGCCAGAAAAAGCAACTACTGAATTAGCTACAGAAGTAAGCAGAGGATGAGTACCTTATCACTTTCATTTTATGGGTTTTCCAAAACCTTGAACCATCATTAAACTAGTGGCTACTGCTTGGGAATGCCCAACAGATTGCCATGTACCCTCTTTAAAAAGGAGAATGATATGCACATCCTATCTGAACTGACCTTATGATGCACATAGAGAGAAAATAAAATATTTGATGTAATGGCTACGTTCATGTTACAGTAACTTCTCTGCATATAATTTTTAGCCAAGATTTACTCAATTTTTGAGTAAATAGTTAATATTCCCAATTGTTTGAGTTCACGGGAAACTGTGCACCATAAATGAAACATTCTGGCTAAGTCTGCACAACAGTCTAGAATAAAATGGGCTTGTTCGTTTTGTGTACAGCGTTTTGTTTGAAAATGTCTTCTATCTATGCCACTTCTCTCTCTCTCTCTCTCTCTCTCTCTCTCTCTCTTTTGAAACTGCAGGAAGAACATTTGTAGATTTGGGAAATTATTCTTCTTTTCTGAAAAAGGAAGGAGAACTCAAAAATCGGTTTATGAGAGCAGGGACAGTAGTGCTAATGTGAGGAGCTGCAAATGGTCATAAATATGACCAGTTGCTGAGCACCTGAATTATGGTTTACATGACTGCTGGGGACACCGGTCAGAACCGCAAAATCGGATCATAATTATCTTTGGGGGGGGGGTGTCCGTTGTAACTCTGAATGATCACTAGGCGATCAGTGGTAAATTGAGGACTGCTACTTGTAAGATAGAGTACATATGATCAGGTACAACTTTTATGCCATCATGAGGATAATGAAGAGTTAAAGCACCAAAGGAAAGTGCTAAAGTTACTGTAAGAAATGTGTTCTCTAATCATGAGACTAGGAAGATAACCATCTGGTTGAGTCTTATAACAAAATGCAGAGGGCGGGGAATTAGTATGTGTTATAAAACCATGGGTAAACAAGAATTATCAGTTGCATGACTTGTGGGTTCAAATCAAGCTGGACTAATAATACTCTGGAATCCCTGGAGATAATTGCTTCCTAATGCTTGTTTATTGAAACGGTGTAACCGAGACAAAAAAAGATAGTTATTATTGTAATGCATTTTTTATTCTCTACTACTCAGCTTTCCAATGAAATAGAGATTTATTACAGGGATCAAAACATTCTCATGTTTTGCTTTCATAATTGATCATTTAATAAATCTTCATTTATGCTTAGGGTTCCCCCCTCCTCCCCCACTTATTACATTTGGAGCCCACCCTGCGCTTAGACAACTGTGGACTGTTTACAATTAAAAACCAATATATAAAATAACATAATTGACTGGATATTTTTAGAACATTTCAGCTGTTTTTATGAAATCATTAAAAAACTTTAACAGCTAATTTAAGAAACAGAATAATTGCATTCCATTAGTTTTATCCTCTATTAAATACACTACGAAAGCAAAAGTTGGACTTTGAAGAAGCATGATTGGAAAAGTATTGATGCTTTGGATCATCGGTGTTCGAGGACAACCTGGGAATATTATGTATAGCCAAGAAACTAACAAATGCAATATCAAAAAAATGAACCCAGATTCCTCAAATGATCATGTTTTGGGTATATGTAATATGAAGATCTAGCTCTCTGGAGAGAAGTATATACAGGTCAGGGGTGAAATGTAAAATGTGTTACTACTGGTTCTGTGGGCGTGGCTTGGTGGGGGGAGGTAATGTGACTGGGTGGGCTTGGCCAACTTTTTTTTTTAAAAACTTTTCAAAGCATTTTTTCTAATGCTTTGAAAAGCCTCTGGTGATCAGGCAACTCAGCTGGGATCGTCAGAGAGGCTTTTTAAAAAATGCCTCTCTGCCGATCAGGCAACTTAGCTGGGATCGTCAGAGAGGCATTTGAAAAAATGCTTTGAAAAGCCTCTCTGACGATCAGGCAACTCAGCTGAGATCGTCAGAGACTTTTCAAAGCATTTTTTTAACCACCTCTTCGGCCAAGAGGTTGCAGAAAAAAATGCTTTGAAAAGCCTCTGAGGATCCCAGCTGAGCTGTGCGATCATCAGAGGCTTTTTTAAAAAAAACTTTTAAAAGCATTTTTAATCAGAAGAGGTTGTAGAAAAAATGCTTTTAAAAGTTTTTAAAAAAAGCCTCTGATGATTGTGCGACTCAGCTGAGCATGGGGGGGGGGGCACGCAGGAATTTTTGCTACCAGTTCTCCGAACCACCCGCCGCCATTGCTACCAGATCAGGCGATCCGGTCCGAACCGGGAGCATTTCACCCCGATACAGGTAGTCCTTGACTTATTATGACAATTGGCCCCAAAATTTCTGTTTTGTCCCATTTTACGACCTTTCTTGCTGCAGTTGTTAAGTGAATCATTACAGTTGATAATTTAGTAACATGGTTGATAAGTGAATCTGTCTTCCCCATTGATTTTGCTTGTCCAAAGGTTGCAAAAGGTGATCCCATGAGCCTGGGCCCCAGCAACGCTCATAAAAATGAACCCATTGCCAAGCATCTGAATTTTGATCACATGATCATAGGAATGCTACAAAGGTTGTAAGCGTGAAAAATGGTCATAAGTCACTGTTTTCAGTACCGTTGTAACTTTGAATGGCCACTAAATGAACTGTTGTAAGTGGAGGGCTACCTGTAATGCTGGTAGTGTTTGTAATACAGGGCAGGAGGGTAAAAAAACCCACAGTTATACAATTTGTATTGGGTTCAGTGTAAGCCTTGCTTTCCTCTATTAGTAACTCTTGTTTCACTCTTCTGTGCATCCCTGGAGCAGATGGAAAGAAACAATGCAGAGGTAATCCAAATGGAGGGGGGCTCTTATCTCTGTGTTTGGAGGCCAGAAGGAAAGAATAACCTTAAATTATATTCTGTTCCAGTTCAGAAGGCACTTTGGTTTAGCTGACCGCTCAGAGGCTAACTTTAGGTAATTGCAATTAGTCCTTGCTTAGCAGCCGTTTTGACGTTACGATGGATCAAAAAAAGGTACTTACAACCCAGATTTGAAGTTCTCATGGCTACCCCTCTCTCTATGATCACATGGTTGTATCTTGGGTGCTTGACTATTAACCTGCATTTATGGCCATTTGCACCATCCTACAGTTACATGATCACGATTTACTTTTTTTTTTTTGCCAGAAACTAGCATTTGATTCCGGGTTCCAGGAAAAAAAAACACTCATTGCAATGAGCTTACTTAATGACCACGGCATTTGCTTAATGACTGCAGTGTTTGCTTAACAACTTAAGCAAATTTGCTTAATGATCATAATGATTTGGTTCAATTTTTTTGGTTTGCTACAAAAAAAAAATCATGAAATCGGATCAGCCACATGATGACCTGATTAACGTCAACACAATTTATGACCGTAATTCCTATCTAGATTAGGGTCAAGGACTCACTGTAAAGTTTAATTTGGGCATGATCCTAATCCAGAAATTTGGTTACAATGGACTAGCTCTTTAACCTGATTTAAATGAATGTGGTTTAAAGGTTAAAGGTTCCCCTCGCACATATGTGCTAGTCGTTCCCGTCTCTAGGGGGTGGTGCTCATCTCTGTTTCAAAGGCGAAGAGCCAGCGCTGTCCGAAGATATCTCCATGGTCATGTGGCCGGCATGACTAAATGCCAAAGGTGCATGGAAAGCTGTTACCTTCCCACCAAAGGTGGTCCCTATTTTTCTACTTGCATTTTTTACATGCTTTCGAACTGCTAGTTTGGCAGAAGCTGAGACAAGTAACGGGAGCTCACCCCGTTACGCGGCACTAGGGCTTCGAACCGCTGAACTGCTGACCTTTCGATTGACAAGCTCAGCGTCTTAGCCACTGAGCCACTGCATCCCTTAGAATGTGATTTAGGCATACTCAAAACTGATTCATCAGGGATGGAAATTAATAGTACTCTAGAAATATTCATTGCAAAATGAACTGCGATGTGGAACAATAGTCTACTAATGTACAGTTACATCATCTGTTTCCGTCATTGGCTCAGAGAAGTTATAATCAGCCTGAATATCAGGGAGAGGAACTCCACCTTTATACGTAAGTTTAAATAAAAACAAATAGCCTGAAAACACCCTTCTAATACTTCCGTAGACTAATTGGTACATAGCAACATATCTGTTCAACTGAAGACTGAATTAATTTCAATACTGTGGTTAACAACTAGTCTCATTAAGCTTAGAGGTTCTTTAAAAAGGTGGCATAATTGGAATATTTACATGCTTGTGATTAGAGATAAAGGACAATTTTCTTCATATGATTATCTGCACACACCACAACACTGCTTAATTTATATCTTACATGTAGTCTAGTTAGGCAACTTATTGTCTCTATTGTAATCTTCCAATCTGGTATCCTCCAGATTAATTTGGCCTACAAATTTATGCAAGGAAGCCTGTAAGTTAGAATTTTAAATGAGCTTTAGGATGTGTATCCTTATTGTACTTGCTTACGAGGGGGGATAAATGCCATTGAGCAGTGGTGAAATGTAAAATTTGTTACCACCAGTTCTGTGGGCTTGGCTTGGTGGGGGGGTGTTAATGTGACTGGGTGGGCGTGACCAACTTTAAAAAAAAAAAACTTTTAAAAGCATTTTTTCTACAATCTTAAGAGGTTGCAGAAAAAAATGCTTTTAAAAACCTCTGACGATCAGGCAGCACAGCTGGGATCGCCATAGGCTTTTAAAGGCAATTTTTTTCTACAACCTCTTTGGCTGAAGAGGTTGCAGAAAAAAAATGCTTTTAAAAGTCTCTGATGATCCCAGCTGAGCCGCGCGATCATCAGAGGCTTTTTCTTTTTACTTTTAAAAGGATTTTTTTGGCTGAAGAGGTTGTAGAAAAAATGCTTTTAAAAGTTAAAAAAAAAGCCTCTGATGATTGCGCGGCACAGCTGGGCATGGGGGGTGTGTGTGCAGGGATTTTTGCTGCCGGTTCTCCGAACCACCTGCTGCCATCGCTACCGGATCGGGTGATCCGGTCCGAATCGGGAGCATTTCACCCCTGCCATTGAGGTACTTTTGTGTAAACACATATTAATGTCTTTCCTTGAAGACATTTTGCTTCTCATCCAAGAAGCTTCATTGATTCTGGCAGAATATGGGGAGGGGGAGGAAGGATGAGTTCTGACACAATGGGGGGGGGGGGGTGGAAGGATCATATTTCTTTGCAGTCATCTGGTCCTTAACACTTATAATCCTTCCATCCAGAGGTGAAATCCAGCAGGTTCTGACAGGTTCTGGAGGACCGGTAGCGGAAATTTTGAGTAGTTCTGAGAACCAGCAAATACCACCTCTGGCTGGCCCCAGAGTGGGGTGGGAATGGAGATTTTGCAATACCTTTCCCCCAGGAGTGGGGAGGCAATGGGGATTTTGCAGTATCCTTCCTCTGCCACACCTACCAAGCCACACCACGCCCACCAAGCCACGCCCACAGAACCAGTAGTAAATTTTTTGGGATTTCAGTACTGCTTCCATCCCCCTTCACTATCCTGCCAGAACTGATGAAGTTTCTTGGATGAGAAGTGCAACTTGTCTTCAAGGAAAACCAAAGAAAGTCCAGTTGCCTTTTGAAAAAACACTTTTGAGACAACCATAACCTAGATCAGTGATGGCTAACCTTTTTGCTGTCGTGTGCCAAAAGCAGGGGGAGTATGGGGGGGGGTTTGCACACATGCGTGCCCACACCCATAATTCAATGTGCCCTATTCCTCCATGTATGCGCACATGAACCCCTCACACTCCCCCCGCTTTTGGCACATGACGGCACAGTGGGCCCGGTAGGCCCATTTTTCGCCCTCCCCGGGCTCCAGAGGCTTTCTTGGAGCCTGGGGAGGGCAAATACGGCCTTCCCCAACCCCCCAGAGGCCCTCCAGAGGCCAGAAATGGCCCGTTTGCTGACTTCTGTTGGGACTGGAAGGCCCGAAAACCAGCTGGTCGGCGCACACATGCACACTGGAGCTGAGCTAGGGCAATGTTTGTGTGCCCGCTAATATGGCTCCGTGTGCCACCTGTGGCACGCGTGCCTTAGGTTCACCATCACAGACCTAGATGATTGAGAATCTCCATAGACACATATCTGTCTTATACGAATGTGACTTCTCACTGGATATGGCAGAGGAGTGGCATAACAGCATTTTTGTGTGTGCAATTTATTTTTTTATGAAATAAATTGTGTACCACTGTACCTGGGAAGAAATCCAGGTACAGTGGTACACAAAAAAGGCCAATTTCCATTTGCCTTGGGATATTGCTGCTAATTAAATTCCAACCTAAGCCATTAATTTCCTTAAGGATAAGGAGAAAAGTTGAGGTTTGTGAATTAAATGCTTTCAAACACTCCCTTTGTTTCAATGATAGATATTACCCAGTTAAATCAGGGCATATTCAAATGATATGTGCTCAAACATGTGAACTCAATCAGCACCAGTAAATATTTGCCAAATCAAAGCTAGTTTTAATCTGTTATTTTACTGCCATGTTTGGGCTGCCATGCTGCCTGAGAATTGGGGGACTTAAAATCCAGCATATCTAGAGGCAGTAGATTTGAGAATCTATTCTATGGGCCAAGCTTATTATAACATATCAGGTGGACAGATTATGCTCTTTAGACTGTTGAACAGAGATAGAAGGAAGTAGAAGATATATATGTTGATCTTTTCCAGTATATTGCAGCTACCCAACTGTTTAAAAAATTAATATTTTACTGCCACTTAGACTAGACTGTGGAAATGAAAAAAAGCTTAGAAAAACAATGAATTTTTATGGGTTAAGAATTTTTAAGTAGCAGCCTATTATTTTTTCTCAATTCTACAATGTATTTTTGTTTTTTGCTCTGGTTCTAGTTAGTGGACCTTGGATTTCTAGCAACCAAAAACAACAAATAGATTTGAGAACCAGGAAGTTCTGTTCAACTTTAATATATGTTCAGAATGGATATATATTCATTTCTCATCAAATCTATAAGCAGCATTTTTAAAATAGAAAAATATCACTTTTTAATAGAGAAAGGTAAAACTGTCAAGATTGGCTGATCAGTCTAAATCCCATTTGCCTAAATTTCCATGTAGATATCTTGGAATGCTGAAAAAGAAAAAGGGAATTAATAGCAGTATTAATACCTGCAAAGTTAATTTATAAAATCATCCCTGCCCCTCCTCCACGAAAAGCTTGGAACACTTTTTTCCTCCTAAGAAGATTTCACAGGGTTGATGCTATGAGTAAGACTCTTCAACAAGTACTTTGCAACCTATTAGTGAACTCCCTAGGGTAGATATTGACAAGGAGTATTATCAAAAATGAAGATGTAAAATCAATGTTATCCATGATGAGTTCCATTAGTATTTATGCTCTCTAGTGGATGCCCAATGTAGGCTCCAAGAACACTCCTGTGACCTGTGGACTTCAACTCCCAGAATTCCCCAGCCAGCTAAATATATTGGGATGACAATTTCCCAAATTTCAAGCAGCATAGCTGAATTCTCAGAGATGCAGCTTTAACATATTTGGAAGATAGTAAACTGGAAAAGGAAGAACAATACTTCCACAGCACTCAGAAAAACTATGTGGACATAACACATTCTATAAGAAAGACTATAAAGAGTCAACGTAGTATAAAAACAAATAAAAATATCTAATGTTTAAGTTGGGATAACTCATGATATTCTGTACATGAGATTTAGGATAAGACGACATGTAACTAAATAAGAATCACTGACCTATGGTAAAGCAATCCCATTCCAGCTACTAATCACCCAACTGAACTCTTTGGAGCTCAGGATCATTCTTTCTTATGCAAACAAGCTACAGAGCAAAGTCCCCTAAAGAAAGAATTAGAGAGTTTGGGAGGAATTTTAAAAATGAAACAAAGTCCAGAAACAAAGCAGTCTATGTTCAGACAACAGCTTCATGTTGTCTTGTTAGGAGCCAATACTAAGTTTGTTTATATATTTATTTATAAGACTTATAAATTGTTTCATCAGGCTCTACATTGTATACAATAGAAAATTAACGTTATGCACCCTTCAAATGAAGATCACGTCTTTAACATGCAAATGAACCGGTAACAGACAAAATATTCTGAAAATTAATGTCACAAAACTCAGGCTCAAATCTTTCAATTTGCAAGTATATAGGTAGTCCTCTACTGATGACCACAATTAAGCCCAAAATTTCTGTTGCTAAGTGAGTTTTGCCCAATTTTCTTTTTTTTTTAAAAAATACTTTATTGAGTTTTCAGAATTAAAAATAGAAAAAAAAAAAAGAGAAAAGGAAAGAAAGGAAATAAAAAAAAAAAAAGAGTTTACAAACTTCTAGATATCGCTCGGAGATACAGTGTTTCTTATCCGTTATATATCTTATATCTTATATCCAATCTATTTCATCTTAGACTAAATTCCTCTCTATGTACATTTTATCAGAGCTATTAATATATAAAGCATATCATTTACTTTTTCTTGTTACTTAGCCAATTATACCAGTTTCCCCATATTTCATTAAATTTACTTGTCTCATCATCCATTAACAAACTCGTTATCTTCGCCATTTCTGCACACTCTAAGATTTTATTTATTAGCATTTCTTCTAGCGGTTGAGTTTTGCTTTTCCAACATTTTGCTAGCACTAATCTGGCTGCAGTTATTATCTGCATTGTAAGTTGAATTTTATTTTTGTTTAGGCCTTCGCCTACTATACCCAACAGAAAGAACTCTGGGGACAATGGTACCTCCTGATCTAATATTTCATGTAACCACTGTCGTACTTTGACCCAGTATCTTTTGACCTCTAGGCAAGACCACCACATATGGTAATAAGTACCAACTTCTTTACCACATTTCCAGCACTTGGGTGAAAGGTTTGAGAACATTTTTGCTAATCTGGCTGGGGCTAGATGCCATCTATGTAGTATCTTGTAATGATTCTCCCTATACGTTGCTGATTTTGTGATTTTAAAGTTCCTATTCCATGCTTCTTCCCAATCAGTATAATTAATATTATATCCGAAATTTTTTTCCCAAATACTTAGTTTGTTCTTTGCGATGGTCTCTGCTTTATCCTCATCCAATAGAAAGTTATATAATTTAGTTAGCATTTTCTTATCTACTCCCCATATAATTTTATCGAAATTTCCATATTTCATTTCAATGCCGAATTTGTCCTTATCTTTTTGGTATCTCGAATTCATCTGCAAATAATTCCACCAATCCACCTTATAGCCTTGTTCTTTAAGAGTCTCAAGTGATTTAATATTTCCATTTTCTTCTAAAATTTCTTTATATGTGCCAAATTTTATAGCTTCTGTTCTATTTGGGGTGGTCAAAGCCTCCATGATAGAAAGCCAATTCGGGACTTTGGAGTAGATCCTCTGTCTGATTTCTTGCCATATTTGTATAAGGGTTTCTCTAATTTTATGTTTATGGAAATAGGATTTCTTCTTATTTTTCAAGTCCCAGAGGTGAGCGTGCCACCCTTCTTGTAGGTCATGGCCTTCAATTGTTAGAATTCTCTTATTCCGTAGAGTAATCCATTCTTTGATCCAGATTAGTTTTGCTGCTTTTTGATAGATTTCCCAATCCGGGAGTCCAAATCCGCCCATTTTTCTTTTCCCTTGTAGAGTTTTAAGTGAGATTCGCGATTTCTTTCCTTCCCAAATAAAGTTCCTAACATGTTTTTTCAAGTTTTGGAAGAATTTTCTATCTAGTTTTAAAGGGACATTTTGGAATAGAAATAAAATTTTTGGTAAAGTATTCATTTTAATTGCCGCTATTTTCCCTAGCAGAGACAATTTTAGTTTTCCCCATCTCCTTAGTTCCTCCTGTATTTTATTTAGCAGTGGGACATAATTATCATCTTTTAACGATGAGTATCTTGCTGTGATCCAAATTCCTAAATACTTGACTTTTTTAACTATTTGGAGGCCTAATAGATTTTCCAAATCTTTTTTTTATACTTCCGTGATGTTTTTGGTTATTATTTTTGTTTTTTCCTTATTCAATTTTAGGCCAGCCACTTGGCCGTAATTTTGTATTTCTTGTAAAGCTTTTGGTCCTGATTCTAGCGGATCTTCTATAATAAGAGCTACATCATCCGCGAAGGCTTGTATTTTATAAGTTTCCTTTCTAACCCTGAGCCCTTTAATTTCTTTGTTCGCTCTGATCTTTCTCAATAATACTTCCAATGCCAAAATATATAGTAAAGGGGAGAGGGGGCATCCTTGCCTTACTCCTCTGTGGATCTGGAATGTCTGGGTCTTATCCCCGTTCATTAATATATTTGCTCTCTGCTTATGATAGATATTCTGTATCATCTTTCTGAAATTTGCCCCGAATCCCATTAAGTTGACTTGGTTTATCATAAAGCTCCAATTTAGGTTGTCGAAAGCCTTTTGGGCATCGACAAAAACTAGTGCTAGCTGTTTCTCAGGGTGTTGCTCGTAATATTCTATAGTGTTTAGTATTATTCTCAAGTTATCTCTGATTTGCCTCCCCGGTAGAAATCCATTTTGGTCGCTATGAATCCAGGGGTTTAGTATTTTTTTAACTCTCTCTGCTATAACACTCATGAACAATTTGTAATCCGAGTTCAGAAGGGAGATGGGTCTATAGTTTGTTATTTTTTTGGGGTCGGTTCCTTCTTTCCAGATAAGTGTTAGAAATGCTTCCCTCCAAGTGTCCGGGATTTTAGTGCCAATCAAAGTCTCATTGAATAGTTCTAGTAACTCTAAATTTAATGTTTCTTCCAATTTTACGTAAAATTCTCCTGGTAGTCCATCTGGGCCTGGTGATTTATTTTTTTTAGTTTTAGAGAGAGCTGTTTTTAGTTCTTCTACTGTAATTTTTCTATTCAGCATCTCTTTTTCTTCTTCCGTGATTTGAGGTAGGTCGGCATCTATCAGATATTGTTCTATTTTATTTGGATCGAGGACTTCCGGTTGGCGAGAGGACTTCCGGTTGGCGAGAGGACTTCCGGTTGGCGAGAGGACTTCCGGTTGGCGATCCGTGGTGTCATGGCGTTGGGAGAGTGACAGCTGCTCCCCAACTCCTTTAAACGCTGTGTTTTGGGGACCCTTTCGGGGGCGTGGAGCCTGGAGAGCCCCGCGGACGAGAGGGCGAGCCGGAGGAGCGTGAAAGCGGATCGCAACGCTGAGCGCAACGACCGGGCGGCTCTGTCGAACCAACACAAGCGAGTTAGCCAGCTAATGGCCGACCTGAAGCCGCGGTAGCCGACAACGAGAGAGGAAGCGACAGAGATCGGAGATCGCAGTGCTAGCACGTAGAATACCTTTCCCCTTATTACTGTAAAATCGCTGTCAACGGAAGGTACCGGAGGAGTCGGAGGAGAGGTGCTCAGAGGAGAGAAAGGCGGCGTCCTGAAATAAAGAGCCGATTGGGGAGCGGAGCAGCCGACGAGCCGGTGAAGGAGGAGTACGAGACGAGGGGCCAGAGGGACACATGCAAATGGAATAGAGACGCGAGAAACGGAGATTTTGAGGTTGAGAGCACTAGAAAGAAAGCGACTTGAAGTGGAGCAGACAGAGGATTAAGAGCTTCTCTGGATAAATTTAGAGATTGGATGTGCAGCCACTACAGAGCCTCTCTCCTTTTGTTTTTCTCTTCTTGAAGAGAACAGGAATTGCTGACTCATTGTTCCAGGGACTGACTAGCACGGAGAAACACCAAAGAAGACATTAACCAGTAAATTACCATCTACCCCCTGTTAAACTACCTCAGTAAATGAGACTCTCTCTTGAAAATTATATCAAATCATACTATTATATTATTATATCATTATATTTGTACATATATTAACTTATTATCTATTATTTACTATATACCTATCATATTTAGCAACTTATATTAGTACGTATATTATATCTACTATATATTACTACTCACTATCTTATTACTATACTTTTATCACTCTCTCTATTATCTAATTTATAGATAGAACTATAGCTGTTTGACATTTCTTATTTATTTATCTACGTTAATAATAATTAATTGCCTTGATTGTTTTGATTTAATAGATTAGCCCATTTGGAATTAAGTTAGAAATTAACTAAGAACGAATTAAGAGCTACTTAAGAAATTAAATTGTTTAGGATACTGTAGTTATTTTGAAAATTAATTGATTATAATTAATATATATAACCAGGAACTTTATACTAGATACTAAATAGAATCGAAATCATATCGAATACAAAAAACCTGTTTAGTTATCTGGACAAAATATCTAATAGCTCGATCATCTATCTCGGAACAAAATTTAGAGGAAAACAAACTAAAAGAGATTAAAGACAAGATCTAAGGAAGAACCCTTGAATATACTGCGGCAAGTGCTATTGGATGGTTATCTGGAGGAATATCGAGAGAATACTAAGAAAACAAAAGTTGACCTTAAAGGAAATGGCAACCTTGACCTCCACAATAGCAAAAACAGGAAAAAAGGTCCCATCCAACCCGACACTGTCAATGGCGTCTCCAGCAATGCCGAAATCATTAGAAGGCCTTCAAAAAGTAGATAAACCCCCAACCACTCCAACTCTGCAAACAGTGCAGTCCTCTCTGCTATCAATCCAGGAGACCATGCTAGCAATGCAGGAAAAGCTATTAAACAGCCATTCAGAATTAAAATCAGATATCCATGCACTGGACACGAAAATGAATGAGATCCAAACCTCCATTGCCAAAAACGAAAATAGAATACAAAAAGTAGAACAAAGGATTGAAAAAAATGAGAAAAAATTGGATATGGTAGATCAAACCCTTTCGGCACAGAATAAAGAAACAGAGGACTCCTTGATCCAACTCGAGATGGATAGGGCTGCGTTCTATCTTCGGTTCCAGAATATCGTGGAAGAAAAAGAAGAGAATTTGGGAGACAAGATGGCGGAACTGATCGCGGAAACCCTCCAACAGGAAAAACAAGAAATAATCAAGGAAATCGACGAGGTTTATAGAGTACAGACTAATTATGTGAGAAGAAACAAATTACCAAGAGAGGTCCACGTGCGATTTGCAAGGAAACGGGTGAGAGACATTCTCTATAATATAGCAAGGGAAGAACAAATCATCTATGAAGGAAAGGAGATAAATGTCCTCAAACAGATTCCAAGAAGAGTGAGGGAAAGGAGGGCAAATTACAGATTTCTGACGTCTCAGCTAAATAAAAGAAGTATAACATTCCGCTGGCTTTTGCCGGAAGGAATGCTAATATCATGGATGGGGAGAAAAATCAAAATTGACAGTATAAGTATGGCCCAAGAATTGATCAGTTAAGAGGAGGTGAAGAGGAACAAATTAGCAAGGAGGAGATAGAAGCGACAAATACAGAGGAAGATACACCCCCAGAACAGAACACAAGGGAAGACATAGAAGACGAAAAGAGGAAAGAAGATATAGAAGAAAAGGGGAAGAAAACAAGACCAGTAAGGGCAGTAACCTTAAAGGCAAACAAAAACTAAGAACTAGATACCAACAACGGGAATGAATAATATGAAAATTCTATCGTTAAACGTAAACGGCCTAAATGAACCCAAAAAGAGGAAATTAATACTGACAAAATTAGCGAAACAAAATCCCGATATAATCTGTTTACAGGAAGTTCATATAAAAAAAGATGAAGCATTCCGTTTAGATTACCCTAAATTTGGTAAAGTATTTGTATCGTTAGCCGTAAAAAAGAAAAGGGGAGTAGTCATTTATGTAAAGAAAGGGATAGAGGCCGAATGCAAATACAAAGATGAAAAAGGGAGAATACTTATAGTTGAAATAACAAGAGGAATGTCTAAAATGCTGTTAGTAGAGATATATGCCCCAAACAAAAAACAAGGGAAATTCTTTGAAAAATTACACGAACAGCTCGCAAAATGGCCACAGAATGAAATTTGCTTATTAGGAGACATGAACGGAATTATAGATCCGAACAAAGACTATAAAAGTGCAAAAACTAGGAAAAATAAAAGATCCCCCCTACCTAAAAGTTTTTTTGATCTAATAGAGGAAATAAATCTAATAGACAGCTGGCGCACATTACATCCCAATGAAAAACAATATACATATTACTCGATCCCACAGAACTCTTGGTCCAGAATAGACATGATTTGGACCACCAGGAAACTAGGACTGGAAATAAAAAAAGTTGAAATATGTACAAATACTTGGGCAGATCATAAACATTTGGAAATTAATTGGCACCATACCAATAAGAGAAAACAACCGAGATGGACCCTAAGGACAAATCTGTTAAATGATAAAGAGTTTTTAGCAAAACTAAATAAAGAAATTAAACAATTTTTTATAGAAAACAAGAAACAAGATACGGCCAAAGAAATTATTTGGGACACTATGAAAGCCTATGTGAGGGGGCTAGTTATCTCATACACAGCTTTTAGAAACAAAGAAGAAAGAAAGGTGAGAGAGGGTCTTACTAAAACTTTAACAGAAATTGAAAAGGAATTACAACAAAGCCCGGGAGATGAGGCGATTAAACGAAAATGGTTGATGACAAGGCACAGAATAAATATATTAGATCAAGAGGAGGTGGCGCAAAAAATAAAAAGATCCAAACATTATTGTTTTGAAAATGCCAACAAGTCAGGAAGGTGGCTTGCTTATAAATTAAAAAAAGAAAAAGAAAAAAATCAGATATTAGTACTAGAAGATTCTAAAGGTAATATATTAACAAAGGAAGAGGATAAGCAAGAAATGGTGAGGGAATTCTACGAGAACTTATACAAAGATGAAGAGTTTTGCCCAATTTTCAACCTTTCTTTCTGCAGTTGTTAAGTGAATCATTGCGATTGTTAAGTTAGTGACATGATTGTAAAGCGAATCTGGCTTCCCCATTGACTTTGCTTATCAGAAGGTCGCAAATAGTGATCACATGACTCTGGGACACTGCAACCATCATAAATATGAGTCAGTTGCCAAGCATCTGAATTTTGTTCACATGACCACAGAGATGCTGGAGTGATCGTAAGTGTGGAAAATGGTCATAAGACACTTTTTTCCAGTGCCATTGTAACTTTGAACAGTCACTAAATGAACTGTTGTAAGTCGAGGATTACCTATACTCAATTTGTCTGTATAGTGAATATTACAAATGCTAATAGTTAAAAACAAATGAGCATATTGTAGCGGAAGAAGCTCAAATATGTGTTGGAAGTTTCCTTATATTAGGGGTGTCAGACTCACGTCATCACAGTGGCGTCACATGACATAGCGGGACTTTTTCCCCCTTCGCTAAACCGGGCATGGGCATGGCCAGCATGTAACACATCCAGCCAGTGGGTCGGGAGTTTGACAGCCCTGCCTTATAGATTTAGTTTGGAAAAAAATCCACTACATACAATGAAACTAACTCTCAAGGAGTTGGACACAAGAAGCCTGTGATTTTAATCAGATACTTGAAATCATGGTATTCTGAAATAAACTGAAATTGACAAGCCTCGTTTTCATACGGCGCTATCACAGCTGAGTCTCCTGATCAAAATGAGAACTACATGAAAAGCCTTACCTATGAGGCTTTCTATGATGCAATTTCAGTAAAACAGTTTTATGATTCCATTCAGTTGACCCAAATTTGACTTTTGATGCTAATATGTAGGATGTTTTGTAATGCTTATATATGCATGCAGCTGGCTCATAATGAGATGAATTGCTGGGAATTGATGCTTACAATTTCTCCAGTGAAGGGAGCATATCAGAATAAACCTTTCCTTGGGAACAAAGCTTAAGGCGCTGTCACAAAGGAAAATGGAAATACTTCTTTTCAATGTTTGAAGGCTAGTCATGTATTATAAACCAGTAGTAAAAGGCCATTTAATATACCATCCTATTTTTTTTTATCCAGAAGCAAACCCAAATGTACTCAGTGGATTTACTTCAGATAAATTTATTGAAGCGCTCTGTTGAAATATCCAAGATGTACCAAAAAAACCAAAACAAAAAAACCTAACAACTTTGGAGATGAACCAGGATGTAGTAGGTGCCTTCCCTTCCCTTTATCCTGTGTGCAGAAGAGAAAGAAAACAGCCCAAACATTTTAAAAAGTCTAAGAAAAAGAGATATAACTTCATACCAATCAACCAGAAATCTACAAGAGTTGTGGACTGGAAATAATTTGAATTCAAGTTTTGGAACTACTATAGAAAAAACTAGCATCTCAGAACATGTCCCTCAAGAGTACCTGCTCCTGTCTTCCCTTCTCTGCTGCTCTATTTTTTACTCTCAGCAATACTACCAATTTGCCAAGCAGCTGAAATCTGCCCGACCAACCGGTTTCTTTTCTAACTCAACAATTTTGTCCTTCTTGTAAAGGAAATGTATGCCGGCTGAGAAATCCAGGAATTAAATAAATGTACACCCAAGTCAGACTGGAGTGAAACAACCTACAGCTGTGAAAAAGCACCTGGGGTTCAGGAATTAAAATAAAATAAAATAAATGAACTAATGTTCCAATGCTCAGGAAGGACCAAGGTGAGATCCAAGTAACCGTTTTACCCTGAATCCTAAAAGGAGCATAAAGATTTAGATAGCATCTCTCGCCCATGCCTTCTTCCAAATGCGTTGCCCTCCAGATGGGTAGGATTAAGCTTTCCACATTTTGGGAAAAAGCAACAGGTTTGCAAAGAATTTAGATTGGTGCAGAATTGCAAAAGCCAAGAGAGGATCTCCTACCTCAGCCTTTCTTTTTCGGCTTTTTTGAGTTGGGAGTCCCGCTCCAACACCTTGAGGATCTGCCGGGCTTCCTCGCCATTTAAGAAACTCAGATCTATGCCGCGGGATGACCGACTCATTCTGGATTTTGGCGCTCTGGAGATCAGCCTGAGCCGTTCACCTTTGACTTTCGCGTTGCGTCACCGGCATCGCCCGGCTTGGAAAGCGCAGCTTCGGATCCGGCAAGTGAATAAAGAGGCGATCAGAGTTGCCTCGCTCTTTCTCGCGAACCGGGATAAGGCGAACTTAAAACCGGTAGTCAACGCACCCAGACCCTACCTGCCCGAGAGACACCTGTGCGATTGACAGCTCGCTTGACTTATCCCAGCGATTGGCGCTTGAATCCGAAAGTCGAGATGCGCCAATCGCTGACTCGGAGAGGGGCGGGACCTCCTTTTCTCGAGGTGTCTCTGGGTCGCCGCGTTTCTCCTTCTCAAATATTTGCTTTTTAAAGGCTTCGGCACAGAAATGTTTGCTTTGGCTCCGGCCGACGCATTGGTAAAGCTGTGAGAGATAATATACTGGAAAGATAGGCCAAAGGAGTGAATGTAACTTCAGATCAGTGGCACAAGTTTTAGAGGCGCTGTTATTTTTAACATTCAAAGGGACACGGGGGGGGGGGGGGTTTGTCAAATAGCTATGGTAGAAATTGAGCCATAATACCCTGAATTTGTATTTGGCATATAATATGTGAACTCGATCACAGGCTTGTAAAAGGTTGTGCCATGGCTTATGAGTACAGGTAGTCCTTGACTTACAACAGTACATCTAGTGACTGTCCGAAGTTACGACACTGAAAAAAGTGACTTAAGACCATTTTTCACACTTTTTAAAAAGTTTTTTATTTTTTAAACAAACAAACATTTAATACATCAGTCATTCCTTCCATGTGACATCTCGGTTTTGTCTCCAATAGTTCTTTTTGTTGTTTCATCTGTCTTCATTCTTGTCCAATCCATTTCAACAATTCATCACTAACAGAATATTCTGATTATAGCATTTTTACACATAACTATTAATTTACTTATTTATATCTCTCTTCTAACCAATAGTAGAATTGATTCCATATATTCTGAATCTTCTCTTTCTTTAATCATCAAAGTCAATCTATTCATTTCTGCACAATCTAAATTTGTTTAAATTACTTCTCCTTCCAAAGGTATTTTCTCTGCTTTCCAATGTTATGCATAAACAAACCTTGCAACTGTTATTACATGTATAATCAAATAGATATTTTCTTTATTAATTTTTTCTGGGAGGATACCCAATAGGAACAGCTCTGGTTTTAAATCAATACATTGTTTTGATTTATAGATGGCATATGCCCCCTGAGAAACTGGCAAAAATGTTTAAAGATAAATTACCTAAATGTTGGAAATGTCACCAGTTACCAGGTTCTTATTATCATATGTGGTGGACATGTTCAGAAGCTTAAAATTATTGGAATAAAATTTAAGATATATCTGGAAGAAATGATACAACAACATATGGATTTAAAAACATTTTACACACTTATGACCATTTCAGCATCCCCCCGGTCATGTGATCAAAATTCAGACCCTTGACAATCGACTCATATTTATGACGGTTACAGTGTCCTGGGGTCATGTGATCACCTTTTGCAACTTCTGACAAGCAAAGTCAATGTGGATGTGAGATTCATTTAACAATTGTGTTACTAACTTAACATCTGCAGTGATTCACTTAATGACTGGCAAGAAAAGTTGTAAAATGGAATAAAACTCACTTAACAAATGTCTCACTTAGCAACATAAATTTTGGGCTCAATTGTGATTGTAAGTCGGGGACAACCTGCAATAAACATGAGGGGGTGGGTGGGATTCTGGGAGTTGAGAACTACACATGCGACACACAGATTAGAGAGAGCTACTTTAAACTGTGTGAATCCAGCCAGTCCTGATTTGTTAAAAAAATTAAGCAAACTTATCATCTGGCTTTAGCCCACCACTGAAGAAGATGGGTAAGGAGAAATGTGGGGACCAGTTCATGTAGTGTTGGTGAGGCAGATGTACACATGCAATGGTGGATCTAGAGTTGAATCTCGAAAGCAATGTCTGGCCAAAAATGCATCTAAAAATTAACAAGTAATGAAGGCAAAGGTCAAAAGTTGGATAGCAATAGTTAGAGGGTAAGGTCTAGAAAGTTACAGCTGTTCATTTTCATATTGTTACTTTAAAAATATCTTAGACTTGCATATAAAATGGTTCTAAAGCAGTATTTTTCAAACTTGGCTACTTTAACATGTATGGACTTCAACTCTCAGAATTCCTCAGCTAGCATGCAAGTTAACATTTATTTTGCCCAATGGTGAAAGTGGTTAGCATTTATTTTGCTTCAGTGGTGAAGTGGAAGAATTTACTACCGGTTCTGTGGGTGTGGCGTGCTGGGTATGGTGTGGCTTGGTGGGCATGGCAGGGGAAGGATACTGCAAAATCTCCATTTTCTCCCCATTCCTGGGGGAAGAATATTGCAAAATTTCCATTCCCACCCCACTCTGAGACCAACCAGAGGTGGCATTTGCTGGTTCTCCGAACTACTCAAAATTTCCGCTACCGGTTCTCCAAACTATTCAAAATTTCCGCTACTGGTTCTCCAGAACCTGTCAGAACCTGCTGGATTTCGCCCCTGATTTTGCCCCGGAAAAAGATCCAGGGTTTTTTTTTTTTGCCTGTTTCTTCCAAGCAATGGCTGATTAGGGGGGAAAAAATCTCATATTCATGTTTTAAACCATTATTCTATACTGGGAAAGTATTTTTAAAAAACTTTAATGATCAATATAGTTAGATACATTTTCCCAGACATAGAAAGTACGGCAGACTTTTACAGAACACAAGGTAACTCATAGACTCTTCAATTTTTTACGTCTAAATTTATCTATGGGTTGGTTTCTGTCAAAGGTCTGTAATACTTTTTAAAATCACATAAAACTAGCCTCAACATCTGGATGAAAAATTTGAGGGGATAATTAGCACCACATATAGTTTAATGTTACTAAAGCAGGTGCTAAGATATATATAATATTAATGAATGAGCCATCGAGTTTTATTCTTAGACTTTCCTGTTTGATATAGTGCTATAAATGGAGTTTTATATTCTACAGCGAAAATTGCAAATATGGCAATGTTGCAAAAAGAAAAAAAGCTAGTTACTAAATACTAAAAAAAAACAAAAAACAGAGTATGGAAAAATTGTGATAACCTCATAGCAATTAGCCCAGAGGTGCTGAAGAACTGTAGAATCCAGTCTGCTCCTGTTTGAATTAATTGCTCTGGGAGATAACTGTGATAATTACAAGATAACATGCAAGACAAGTTTAATTAAATCAATTAATTAAATTACAGGAAAAGTTACACTATGGAACAAATGCAAATATGTAGTACTCCTTGGTTCTATACTAAAAATAGAAACGATAAGAAAGTCCTTGATGGAATGACCAAATCCCTCCTTAACAACCACTGCCCTGCTTTAGCTGTGTAGTTTTTTTTTAAGTGTCACTAAATGGAAAGTTGATAATTCAAATAAAGTTTAACAATAAACTTTATATGCCCCACAACTTCCAGAGACTCTGGGCAGTTTCAATCCCTTGTTTTAGTATTTGTATAATTTAACCACAATAACACATCACTTATTCACAGATGCCTCTATAAATCTAAGCTGAGTCTTCGGAGAGGGGCGGCATATAAATTGAAAAAATAAATAAAAAAGCTTACAAATACATTATTATATGGCGTTCAGTGTGTTTTTCTTGTTTGCAGTGTTAGAGAAAATTGTGCATATGTATAGGAATATTTGCAGCCATTCATGGGAATAAATCTCTAAGGTCTGAAGTAAAATTATGTGAAATTTTAATAGTAAGTGAATTGACTTCTTTGATCCTTGTATTGTGTGAGAGAGCTCCCATTATAAAATTAATATGAAGAACAATGCAGGAAAATAGAATCCACACTGAAAGGCTAAGATAATAACATGGCAAAATGAGGACAGTTGTGAAAGTTGTTGACCACTACTTACAGCAACCAAAAATCTTTAAGCATTTTTTGATCCACAAAATGCTGTTCACCTTACTAACTCTTATATCAAGATACTGTATACCCATATTCCAATCTTAAATGGCATATGGGTATATCTTGATATATTTCTGTAGTGAGCAGTTGCTCATGGCCCAGTCGTATAATTTACACGTGCCTTCGAGGTGCTGTAGTATTTAGCAGATGGACTCAGGACTGCAATTGTGGAGATTAATTATGCTTTTCATTAACACTCTGGCTTTCTCACCGTAATCCAACTTCTTTTCAACCTTCTAAACTAGTCTGTTGACTGGGAAGTTGTTTTTCCATTCCCTCTTTTAAAGTAAGCTTCAACATGTAAATAAAATAAACTGCCAGCCCCGCCAGCTGCTTTATATGAACTGAGAAGGAAGTACTACAGTACTTTGGTCTTTACCTCAGGCCAATTTTCTGTTTCACCAGTATCATAACATATACTATTGTAAGACACTCCAATGATGAATATTCTAGCTAAGAAATTGCTGAGTTGTTGGCTAGATATAGCCAGCACTCAAAAAAAGCATCAGCTTTCTCATTATTGAAACTTAAATGCATTTTCCTCAGAGATCCATGTTTTGTTTTGTTTTTTGAAGTTCTACAACCTCAGAATGACATTGGCAATTGTCAAACTAAGCACACTAGAAGCAGTTCCTCTGTTTCAATGTAAAATTGCCTTGACTAGATCGAGCAAGAGGGAAGCAGTTTTTAAAGAAAATGATGTATTGTTGGAAGGGAGGGTCAGAACAATTTTCTTCTTCATTTCTGTTTTAAAAATGGAAGCTAACTGGGCCAGTTAGAGCAAGGGCTGTTATGAGAACAAACCTGGGATGGGTGTAGGGAAGAACCATGCATATTATTTTGTGTTCTGTCAGTGGAAAATAAGATAAATATAGACATATAACAAATAAAGTACAATATTTTCTGAATCTTTTGATTGTGGGTAGATCAAGGTGTTTAATCTTTGTTTGATCTTTGCAATGCCATGATCATTTAATACTACATGTATATCTATAGAGCTGGATTACTGTTCCCCTCACTTTAGCTTTATTTAAATCATTTTTATACATAAAAATGAGTACAAAACTAATCTATACAATACCGTAGAACTAAATTAGAATAAATTGTCAATTGAAGCTAGCAAAATGTCCCGCCTAAACAAAATAATCCTCACCTTACAGAAAGTCGGTGATTGGACATTAAGTGCAGCTATGGGGCCACAATGGAGAAGATCTCCATTTGGGTCTATGTCTTTCTCATCTCAAGAAGCTTGGACTATAAACGTTTCTCTCAGGGATGATGGCACAGGATGGTCAAAATCCATTTGATGGAGATGTTTCTTAAAGTAATCCAAAGCTATGTCATATAAATCCACACCTTCAATTGGTCTCAAACGTATTGATACCCAGGGCAACAATGGCAGTAACAGCACTATGCATCAAAAGTGGACTTCTCTTGCTAGCAATCTAATCATTATATTTTGGATCAATTGTAGCTTCTGAATGGTTTATAATCGAGCAAAAAAGGATTCATACAGATTTTCTTCAGTGTATGTGTTTTTAATGGTAAAAATGTGTGGTTTGCAGAATCTCGAGAAACTCTCCAGATCTCCTTTATTTTTGAGTTTATTAATGCAGTCTTTTTGAAGCGTTTGAATGTCTGTTTGCATAGCAGACTAAATCTGTTTATTAGATTAGCTAGTTTCTTTCTAAAGATATAGCTCTTTTTTCCTTAGTTTCAACACCATCTCCTGCATCTGAAGACTGGGCACAAATTGTCAAACACAGCTGGATTGAGAAAGAGCCTCTTCAAAAGAGATTATAGCACTGCCTCCTTCAGGGTTGGTGGCACCTCACCCTGTCTCAGACAGGCATTAATCTCTGCCCAAATCCAGTCCAACATGTCCTTCCCATTGCCTGAAGGAGTCAGGCTAAGCAAGAATCCATCCCATGACAATGCTCCTGCTACATAGTTCCCATCCATTTCCTCAAATTCCACATGAAGAATCTCAAATAACATTGCAAGACACCACCTTGTTAAAGGTGGCAACTGGCATTCGGCACTAAATGAAGTATCAGCAACTTTTTATCTGTAAAGGGTCTCACAACCATGTCCCAGCAATCTGCTTATCTTTCTGTCAGTGCAATGAAGTGAGATTCCACCAATCTTTTAAGAACATTGCAGGATACACATTTCACTGCTGTTACCACTACAGGATAGGTCAAATATGAGCACATACCTTTGTTTTATCATATTCTTATTCATAAAATTAAAAGAATTCAAGATTAAGGATGGTGCTCAGATTGGAATCGCTATCCCTAAAAGGATACAGGTGAAAATATTAAGCAGGTTAGCTCAGGTTTCATTTGGAATTTTATATTTGTAGATTAAATTGGTTATTGATTTTAAGTGTAAATGGATTACGGTGGATCTTATTTGAAGGCTGCTGTGGCTTGTAATATCTGGAAAAAATGTTGGCAGTGCATCCTGCACTACATAGAAAAACTCCTAATAAAGAGGTTACCACATGTTAGATGGGACCACATTCCTTTCTTTACACTCATTAAGGATGAGTCAAGGAGAGAAGGAGCCAAAAAAACTGCTTTTTTGTTATTTAAGTGGAGACTAATCTTACTCCAGGGAAAGATTGTGATCTCTCTGCTTATTCAAGGCAGGTAATGTCACAGGAAAAATAAGTCAAAAGCATATATATCATCATATGGCAATATTTTATGTCAGAAAATTAGCATGTACAAATTATGGAACACCTTAAGGTGTTGTAATAAAGTATATATAATTTATAAACTGCCAAATCCCAAATAACTATTGTTATGTTCCACAGCTTTGCCTTTGGTCTTCCTATCTTCAATTTGGAAAAAATAAAGAAAACACCGTTCTGAAAAAAATTTGTGAGGGAACACCCTTTCCTACTAAAATCAACAGGAGTAGGTTACTGCTACTGTTTATTTTTTTGTTAGCACTCTTTCCATCCAAGTCCCAATGGTCATCAGCTAGACTAGAGCAACCAATGTAATTTCTATCTCACAACATTGACGGAAAGGGGGAAGGGTGGGCTTCAAAAATTTTAGCAAGGGGTTCTCTGCCCGATTGCTGGGGAAGCATGGCCATGGTGGGTGTGGCCTAGTCGGCTTCCTGCATCATGACGGGGGGGGGCATTTTTGCCCTCCCTGGGCTCCAGAGGTTTCCTTCGAGCCTCTGGGAGGGCAAAAATGGCCTTTCCTGAACTGCTAGTAGTCCTATTTTTGGCCCGCCCCAAGCCTCTGTGCATGCCCTGCACTTGCCTGCATTCAAAACGGGCCACTTGGGGACTCCTGGGAGGGGTGGGGTGGGTGAGTGGGCGGGGCCAGCCAAGAGTGGGATTTAGGGTTTCTCCGAACTGCACAGAATCTTGGCTAGAGGTTCTCCCAAACCCCTGCGAACCCACAGCTGCCCACTCCTGGAAAGGGGTCAAGATAATCTGCTATATTTAGGAATCTATGACTTACTATACTGTCTAAAATCTCTAAAAATAAACATTGGCTATTTAGACAAAGGTTTCTCAGATCAGTAGAAAGTTTTTCCAGGAGTGGTTGCACCACCTCTTTCTTCAAGGTAGTTAGTATAACCCCGTCACTGAAAATCGTAGATTACCCCTTGAAACAATCAAATGCACACTGGCTGCCCTAAGGGGATAGAGGGAATATTAATCTGGACCACACTCATTTCTGATATTTGAAAGCAATCAAAAAGTGTGTATATGTAATTTCTCTGCTTAATAAGTGATATCAAGAGTTAGCTGTTTATTTTAGAATTTTTCCTTCTTCCTATCCATAAAAGCTTGACACATCTTGCTTGAAGAAGAGAGCTAAAGATTTTAGAAACTTTGTGATCGCATGAAATAGATTTTTCTCTCTCTAAAAGACTGTGCATCCTTTTTTCCCCCTATACTGCACTTCCAACATTACAGGTTATTTACCTTCCATTGTACATCCTAATTTTTCTAAGTGTCTCAGTATGGCACAATTAGAGAGAGACACCTGCTCAATGCATCATAATTGCATCATATGCCTAAAATGAAACATAGTGAAAATCAAAAAGCACAATACACTGGGTGGGATTAATGCAAAGAATACTGTCAGTCCATATGTTTATCTGAAAATCACAGTGTAATTCTGTTTGTGTCTACCCAAACTTGTCCTTTTGGATAAAGTCCAGTGGAATAGAGTATTTTAAGCATATTCATTCCAGGAGTATGTGTGTCAAGATGGTTGATGTACATAAAAAGGAAGTTTTGATTGTGTGGTTGCAGGAGCTATTCTGATTTTTGATAATAGACACACAGACAGACCCAAATATGTCTGCAATTTGGCAGCTTGGTTTTCTGATTTAAAAAAAAAATAGTAATAAAATTTGGCTGATGCACTCATCGGATAAAGATACAGGTAGTCCTCAATTTACGGCCACAATTGAGGTCAAAATTTTTGTTGCTAAGTGAAACATTTGTTAAATGAATTTTGCCCAATTTTACGACCTTTTGTGCCACAGTTAAGTGAATCACTGCAGCTGTTAAGTTAGTAACACCGTTAAGTGAACCTGTCTTCCTCATTGACACTGCTTGTAAGAAGGTCACAAAAGGTATCACAGGATTCTGGAGCACTGCAATCATCATAAATATGAACCAGTTGCCAACCATTCTAATTTTGATCAAGTGCCTATAGGGATACTGCAATGGTCGTAAGTGTGAAAAAATTCATAAGTCACTTTTTTCAGTGCTGTTGTAACTTTGAATGGTCACTAAACAAACTTGTAAGTCGGGAACTACCTGTACCTTCATGCTGCTGCCATATTCCCTACAGCCACTGAAGAAAGAAAATACATTTTTAAAAAATGTGGTCAGAAAAAATTGCCAATCTGCGTTTTAAGACTTTGCAGTTAAACAGGCCAGGATAAAACAGCAACCTTGCTCTAGTCTCATTATATGTCCATTTCAGGGGTGCTATTCAGCAGGTTCTGACAGGTTCTGGAGAACTGGTGGGCAGAAATGTTGAGTAGTTTGGAGAACTGACAAATACCACCTCTGGCTGGCTCCAGAGTGGGGTGGGAATGGAGATTTTGCAATATTGTTCCCCTGCCACATCCACCAAGCCAAACCCACAGAACCGGTAGTAAAAAAAAATGAATTCCACCACTGGTCCATTTCTCTATTTTTCATTCAGCCTAGTGTTGGAAAGTATTCCATTACTTGTTGGATGCCTAACTCTGCCCTGGGTGTGGTATAACCACACCTATCACTGCATGCCTGTGCTTCCAGGGATCAGGCTCAACAGTTCTTTCTTTTTATTCGTCATTCTCTAATTTGAGATAGGCACAAACGTTTTCTTGGAACAACATTCACTGCTTTGTTGCCTTTAGCTTGGGAATTAAATATTCCCTACATTGCGATGTTTTCTTTTTCTTTTAGTCACAGCTGAACCATGTGCCAGATGGACTATGGCTAAATGTAAGCTATCCTGCTACATATGTAAAAACAAATGCTTCCATATTTATCTAGAACGTACATTCTCTTACATTCTTTTAATTACTAACTTTAGAATTAAAGTCTCCCTCAAATTCAGCTTGACTCATGATGACTACTGTACATTGACTTGTCCAAGTTATTTTCCTGGCAACATCACCATCTCCATGTTCATCATCATGTCATGTGATGTTTTTAATACTGTTTTATTATGTTGTTGTAAACCGCCCAGAGTCAGGTGAGATAGGTGGTGTAGAAATTTAATAAACCAGTAAAATAACATTTTGGGGAGATTTTTTTTAACTTTATAGTCTCTAGTCTCTAGAGCTAAGATTTCTCCTTGTGTTCTCCTTAGGAATGAAGGCAAATATATGTGTCCCAGGACAATGTTGCAGATAAGTGAGACCAGAGGTTTAGTCCAGGTGTGGGTTATACTTACCTTTACTACCGGTTTGCAACAGGATCGCTGTGCAGATTGCTTCTGATGATGTCAGGGTCAGTGGGCGGAGCCTCCCACTGGTTTTACTACTGGTCCGAACCGGGGCAACCCGCCCATCCTCAGGAAACTTCTCTCCACCGGAATGCACATTGCGTTGCACTTCAGCACAAGTCCAAAAGCTTGGAAGACTAAACCTCTGGTCCTGGTAACTGATCCAGATTGAATCCTGTTTTCCTTAGCTTTTTTAGGATCAGCCAAAATTGACAAGTTGCTGTCATCTGGGAATTATTACTATTTCTGGATATAGACTGAGGGCCCCTTATCCACTGTAAAAAAATAATGTCTTATTTTTCTCAGTCTGGCTTTATTAAAGATATTAACACAATCCCTTTTTGTATGAAACCTCAACATTTTGCTACTGCCCTCTTCAAAACAAACTCCTTTTTCAAAATTACCACTAACCTAAAACCATGAGAGTCAGTTATACCTTAATTTACCTAGTGTTTATACATTTTCATCCTACTTTAATGGCCAGGATTTTTTCCAAAACATCCCAAACATCTCTTCTTTGGAGAGAAGCCCTGAAATCTCTAGTTGAGATCTCTAGCTCTGCTATCGGAGAATTGTAGTTCTTGTGGGAATTAACAGTTAAAAGTCATTAATCCGGTTTATGACCATAGAAATTAGCATGACCACTCTAAAAATAAGCATGGCAAGTTCTTTCAAACAAGATTTCAAAAGATCATGAGATTTTTTTGAGTATGTCATATTTTTGTTTTTACATGATGAAATACATGATTTCAAAAATGTTCACCTAGTTGTCTAAATCTAATGGCGACATTAATTTCATTGATTGTCATTGTAGGTTGACCAGAACTGAAGTTAAAAAGTGAAGGTTAACAGCTGAGACTGATACATATAAATTGCTATTACAACTAGGGTTGCCACTCCTAGTAATAGGCCACAGTTCCGCAGGACAATACGTATTTTGTTTCTAGACTGGATTTTAGCAACTCAAATTCTTTGCCACTTGAAGCCCTTTTCAATTACATTTTTAGTGGTTCAGCAGCACAGCTGCCATAATTACGGTAATATTGATATTTGCAACTACTTTGAAAGAGAAAATCCATTGAAAATTTAAAAAGAAGTACCCAACCTTTGCCCCTGAACGTTTGGTGATAGGCAACCCCAAAAAGCTGGCATCATTGCCTTTCACTGTACCTTGGCTATGGAATTCTGGAAGTTGAAGTGTATAAATTTTAAATTTGCTAAATTTATGTATGTAGAGAATAAGGAAGAAAGCCTTGATGGAGATATGTAAGCTCCATTGCCTAGACCAGCGTTCCTCAACCTCAGCTTATAATATGTGGATTTCAACTCCTAGAATCTTAAAATTGCTGAGGTTGAAAAACTCAAAAGGACTAAAGCATTTCTTAAGTACAGTATAGCCAGGTAACGTGGCAGTGACTCAGAAATCTTGCTAATTCATTGAACTATAAGAAGGAAGAGGTACAGCACACTTATATTTGCAAAATTTTTATATTATAGCCTATTGAAATATAGTTATAGATACCTTGTGGAGTTGATTTCATGGGGTGGTCTACATAGTAGGTGTCAGGCCTGGAAGCCATCACTTGAATTAGGCCTTCAGACCTGCCACGTTTACTACTGTGGGAAACTGGGAGGGAGGATTGTATGGAGCATGGGTGAAGTATAATCCTTTCTCAGAAAGTCAAGGACAACTTGCCCTGCACCTGGAATGCTGGAACTGGGAGGCATCTCCAGTTGGGACGGTGCTTTGATTGGATGATGTGATGGACTTGTGGATGTTGGGTAGGGACTTGAACTTTTCTTTGGGTGGGGAAAACCTGGAAACTTTCAGATTTGGGTTTTCCCAGATGTGCCAATATGACATCTTTAATAAAATGTGAGAAAACTCAAGCCTCGGAGGTTTATTTCATTGGGGGTGTTACTTGGAACCCTGAAGGTGGGGCTGACACTCACCCACTGGGAATTCAGCTGAAACTCACTCCCAAAGCCAAGAAATGACTTCTTTTTTCCAAAGGTTATGACATAATAGTTGCACAATTCCTTGTTACTGAGATCAATTACTGTTTTATTCCAAATTTACACTGTGCTTTGTTATTAGCATGTAACAAATAAAGTTGGAATGCCTGTAGCCACTTTTATATTACGTCTTTCCATATTTCATTTTGGTTGTGAACAATAAAGAGCTAAAGGTTACCTAGAGCTAAAGTCAGCTGATAACATGGGCACATCCATTAAGTTTTCTTGGTAATAATATGGACGTAGTTTGACATTAATGTGATTTTTTTTGGTTTCTCAGTTCTATTTCTGGTGGCTTCCCATTCAAATGTTATCCAGCTCTTAACTTTTCTGTCCCCAGAGCTTGTAGGCGGTAGCTCTGCTTCAAATTATATACAGGTAGTCTTCAACTTAGAACCACAATTTGGACCAGAATATCCGTTGAGAAGCAAGGCACTTATTAAATGAGTCATCCCTGTCTTTACTACCATTGTTAAGCAAATCAGTCCAGTTGTTAAGTGAATCACACAGTCGGTAAGCGAATCCAGCTTTCTGCATTGACTTTGCTCATGTTGTTGGTTTAAGCTCCAAGCTTGGCGATTTGGTACTCAAGACTAATGGTTTTAAGTACCATTGGTTTTGCTTGTTGGAAGTTGCCTGAGAAGGTTGCATGACCCCAGAACACAAGTCCACAACCATCATAAATACATGCCGATTACTAAGCCTCCGTGGGGATGCTATAATGGTCGTATACAGTAAATGTGAGGTTCAGTGCTGGTATAACTTCAAACGGTTGCTAAATAAATAATTGTAAATCAAGGACTATCTGTATTTTATATTCCGTCTACATTGAAACATAAAATAGTGCACAAATGCTGTGCTTCCCAAACCTGGGTAAATTATCCCAATTTGGGTAAAAAAGTAGTTCTTTGGGTAATCGCACACAAACCCCTTTCTGTCACAACAGGGACTTTTACAGTACTTAAAAGCAGGGGTGAAATCCAGCAGGTTCTGGAGAACTGGTAGTGGAAATTTTAAGCAGTTCGAAGAACCAGCAAATACCACCTCTGACTGGCCCCAGAGTGGGGTGGGAATGGAGTTTTTGCAGTAGCCTTGCCACACCAAGTCCACCAAGCCACGCCCACAGAACTGGTAGTAAAAAAATTTGGATTTCACCACTGCTTAAAAGTATTTTATCTACGTTCATAAAAAGGACTTTTTTATTAAAAAAAAGTTTCAGTTGGGGAATGAAGCAAAAAGTCTCGCAAACCCTGAACAAGTAATGCAAGACAATAACAATGTGTACAATAGGCAGATGCAACACAACAACGAGCACAATAATCCGATCCTACATGGCTGTGGTGCACCCTATCAGACGCAACACAATCCAATAGTAAGAACCTGAAACAAACGTTATTCTTGATAATACTGATATATATATATATATATGGATAATATAAAAAGGCAAGGCGCGCAGCCAATGGGGAACGATCCAGCAGGGAGCTCGTCGGCTGAACTTTCATCTTCCAACTCAGAGCAGGAACTGAGAGGGATTCCACCCCGCCTTCCCCAGAAGGGAGGAGCTTTGACCGTGATGTCATCTCTATGCGCCCGGCTCCTTTTTGCGGCGCGTTCTTTCCTTTGGCAGCGTGTTCTGATCCTCAAGTCCCACCGAGAAGGGAATGGAAGAGAGCCGGGATATTGCGTCGGGATCGGGCGCCGACCCGGTGCGCAGCTTCGAGCGCTGGAAGAACAGATACGCCAAGCGCAAAGACAAGCTGCGGCAAAAGCGCAAACAAAAGAAACCGGAGTGGGAAGTGGAGAGGGAGTCGATCGCCGCTTTGGAAAGGCGCTACTCGGAGGTGAGAAGTCATGCGGGGCAGTAGCCCTCTCGGGACCGCTTGTCCCAGCTGCAAAACCAAGATCCGCTTGGTTACACTGCCTGTGCCTGGTTGGCAGAGATCCACTTTAGAACTAAAGGGGCGTGCATAAGGGCAGCAGCGTACCTACCGTCCCTGTCCTAATGTTCCCTTTAATTGTATTCATTTTATGTATTCAATTCATGCTTATACATATATATTAACTAATACGTACTCGACAAAGAAAGAAAGAAGGAAGGAAGGAAAAGGAAGGAAGGAAGGAAGGATTCAGCAATTTTTAAAAAAGGGTGTCCTAGAGTAGGGGGTCTCCAATCATGGCCTGGTGGACTTCAACTCCCAGAAAATATCCAAATTAGTGATACGTAGTAATATGTTGGAGAGAGGCCCTCTGTGTACACTCTAGGACAGGGGTCTCCATCCTTGGCAACTTTAAGCCTGGCAGACTTCAACTCTCAGCATTCCTCAGCAGCTTTGTTTGGAATATCCAAATTAGTGATTCCTAGTAATATGTTGGAGAGAGGCAATCTGTACACTCTAGGACAGGAGTCTCCAACCTTGGCGATTCCCCAGTGGGTGAGTTTTGCTGGCTGGGGAATTCTGGGAGTTGAAGTCCATCAGGTTTAAAGTTGCCAAGGTTGGAGACCCTTGTTCTAGCGCAGTGATGGCTAACCTTTTTGCCATCGTGTGCCAAAACTGGGAGGAGCGCGGTGGGGTCACACGCACGTGTGCCCACATCCCTAATTCTATACGCCTTGCGCCCCCGTGCTCCCCCCGCTTTTGGCACGTGATGGCACAGTTTTTTGCTCCTCCCAGGCTCCAGAGCCTTTCTAGGAGCCTGGGGAGGGCAAAAATGGCCTCCCCCTTCCCCAGAGGCTCTCTGGAGGCCGGGAACAGTGTGTTTCCTGACTTCTTATGGGCCCAGAAGGCCCGAAAATCAGCTGGCTGGCGCATGCATGCGTGCCGGAGCTGAGCTCGCGTGCCCACCGATATGGCTCCGCGTGCCACCTGTGGCACCCGTGCCATAGGTTTGCCATCACGGTTCTAGCGTGTACACAGAGTGCCTCTCTCCAACATATTACTACGTATCACTAATTTGGATATTCTAGGTTGGGGAAAAGCTTAAAATTGTGGCGAGAGAACTACATCACTATTGGTTGTGGAGGGAATAAGGAGGAGGGAATTCCCAAATATCTGCCCACGTAAGTGACTGATTAAGGGATTCATCTCTAATAAACTTGGCAGATTGTCATTGTGGGGAAAAAATACATTATACAGGTAGTCCACAACTTATGCCCACAATTGAGCCCAACATTTATGTTAAGTGAGAAATTTGTTAAGTGAGTTTTGCCCCGTTTTATGATTTTTCTTTTTAATTCATTAAGTGAATCACTGCAGTTATTAAATTAATAACATGGTTGTTAAAGGAATCTGGCTTCCCCCTTGACTTTGCCTGTCAGAAGGTTGCAAAAGGTGATCACATGATCCTGGGACACTTCATCCATCATAAATATGAATGTCAATAATAATAATAATAACAACAACAACAACAATAATCAAAGTTCTCTTTTACAGTGGCAACAGTATATTCATATATTGGTAAATCAACTTTGCTGCTTCTTTCTGGTTTGTGTAGATCTCATATATATATAGCTAGCACTATGCATTTCAGCTTAATTGTAGAATAAAATTGCTGCTTATAAAAGACTAGTATGCCAGAACCAAAGATAGATTTGGTAGATGTTAGGGGGGAAGGGAATGGTATGGTATGGAATGGAAGTATTGACGTAATAGTGAGATATCAATTTATGACAGCTGTTCTCTTCTGTAGGAGAACTAGGTGGTCGTACTAGTCAGTCGGTCCTAGCAGTGGGCTTGGCTAAAATGTCAAATTCTCTGCATCAATGGTTGGTGATGGCACAATTTTAAAGGCTAATATATACCAAGGCTGTTGATTAGGCTAATGCATGCAAAGGTGGTTACGATGACTCCAAGCTTTTCTCTAGTCAGAAAAACTTTGTATCTGAATAAGTTGACATAGCACATAGGTGGGAAGAGCTTATTGATGATTCTGTCCTGCATATGAATTTCCCACAGCAGCAGTCACCAACTGGTGGTCCGTGGACCACTAGTGGACTGCAAGAAAATTTTGGTTGTCTACAGAAAAAACTTTGCATTTTTGCATTTTTAATATTTCCCTAAATCAGGGATCCTCAAACTATGGCCCCTGGGCTGGATACGGCCTGCCAAAGCAATTAATCCCACTTGCTGATAGGATGGGGTCCTTCAGGCAGTTAGCTTGGCTGCCTGTTTAGTAGCTCTAGCCCCTCCCTCCCTCCTTGGGAGTCCAGGTGCTTCAGTGAGCAGTGCATGAAACTTCAGCCGGGCTCTTTGAGAGACAGAGGTTGCAAGGGGGGGCGATCTAGTGCCCGGGCTGGCTATAGGACAAACGTTCATTCTTGGTCATATTTGAGATTCCTAGCTGCAATAGACAACAAAGTTAGGGTTGACCCTGGGAGCTTCTCTTTGCTAATAGGTGGCCACGCTAAGTGCCTGAAGGACCTCATCCTGGCACTAATTCATATTAGTGGTCCGTGGGATTGAAAGTTATGAATTTAGTGGTCCCTGAGGTCCGAAAGGTTAGTGACCCCTGTCCCAGAGGTATCTGATTGGTCTCCGATAAAGAAATTGGATGCTCCTTTGATTTGATCCAGCAGGACACTCTGATCTGGTTCACAGATAGAGCTAAGTTATGGCTTAGTTTATTACCTTTAGGAAATAAACTCTGATTGCTCTTAGAAGGACAGATACTGAAGCTCAAATAGTTTGGCCATCAAATGAGAAGAGAGGACTCACTGCGAAAAACCCTGATGTTGGGAAAGATTGAAAGTGAAAGGAGAAGGTGACGGCAGAAGATGAGATGGTTATATAGTGTCATCAACACAGTGAACATGAATTTGGGCAGACTCAGGGAGCCAATGGAGGACATGGGATTGCAAAGTATTGGAACAATTTAGTGACTATATCACCATTAGCTGAGGTAACCAAAGGCATTTAGCCATAAGGCATATTGATGAATTGTGTTGGCTTGATTCATCCAATATGTTAAAGCTCAAGGAAGCATGTGAGGCCTCTTTTTGTGCTCAGATTTTCCTCTGTCTCTTTTATTTGTATGATAGGAAGTAAAATTTTGCTGGATCCAGTAAGATGTCTCTCACTGAAAATATTTTTTTATCACTTATGAAATTCTTTCCCACCTCGCATTCTGGGAATCATGTCTATTAAACTATTGTTTGGTGGATTATGTGTCATCAAGTTCTTATCATCAAGTCAACCACACAGACGATCTGTCCTGAACCTGGTCTTCCAATGGTGTACTTATCACCATGGTAACTGAATCCATCCACTTTGCTTTTGGTTGTCCTCTTCTTCTCTTTCCTTCCAGCATTAGAGTTTTCTCCATAGAACTAAGCCTTCAAGTCATGCTTCTGAAATAGGATAATTTGAGCCTGGACATTTGTACCTTGAGTGAGAAGTGTGAATTGATTTGTTTAATGATGTACTTGTTTATTTTCATGGCTCTTCATGGTATTTTCAGGAGTTTTCTCTTGTTTTCTTTAAAACTCAAGCACCCAGGTTGGTGTAGAACTGAAAAGAAACCTCCTGGGGTCTGAATTTGGGAAACTCACACTAATTTTGCAACAGTATGAATCACATGTACTTCAGGAACACTGGAAAAAGTATTTATGTATGTGTGTGTGTGTTTCAAGTCTTTATATAGGATACAGAAACAAGTTATACATTCAGTATATGTAATGTGTCAGGAAGCAATAATAAAAACATAGATGAGACATGACAAAAGACAAGACACCCTTATTACATCTTCTCCTTTCCCATCTTGTTTCTTTATCACTTACAACTCTCAAGGACTCCAAAACATGGCCTTCTTATTTAGTTTATGAAAAGGTCAATTTTTGCATGTAAAAAAAATAAAGAAATGGCTTTTCCAAAAAGAAAACATTGTTTCCTCAACTTCCTCAAGGAGACGTGGATGCCATGCTAAAATATTGATACCACCTTTACTTAAAAGGTAATCATAAAGAGCCGAGGTGGTGCAGTGGTTAAGGTGCAGTACTGCAGCTACTTCAGCTGACTGCTAATTCAGCAGATCAGTGGATCAAATCTCACCAGCTCAAGGTTGACTCAGCCTTCCATCCTGCCGAGGTGGGTAAAATGAGGACCCAGATTGTTGGGGGCAATATGCTATTTAGTATACTGTCTTTGGTATAAGCTGCCCAAAGTCCTCGGAGAGTGGGCGGCATAGAAATATTAATAATAAAATAATAAAATAAATAAAATAATAAAATAAAGCCTAAAATTCCAGGTAACTTTTAACACCTGCCAAAAGCATCAATACCTGAATCCTATGTTCAGGTATTGAACATAGAGGAACATAATTTCATATTTGTTTAATATTAATAGATCATTTTTCCCCCCTTCAGAGCCTCTCTTTGAAGGCGAAAATTATTTTAAGTGCCTTCAAAATTAAATCTGTATCTAACTGGCATTTTGAGGGCTCTGCGGTGTACCAGTGATGAAAGTTTGAGTCAGCAGGAAAATGCTTTTAAGCTGATAAGCCTATATAACATGGAATCTTAATTTATATGTATATTATATCTGAAGTGGAAATGTTTAGGTAAATATGCTGTGAGGGTATATATTTGTTTTTTTATTATAGATTCTAAGTACAGCCCACCTGTAATCAGTTTTTGTCTCTGCAGTTAGGCAAACAAGTATTGGACATTAGACTCTTATTTGGGAAAAATAGGTTGAAATATGTGGAGATGGCATTGTTTTCTTGTTCTGAATAGAATAGAGTAGAATAGAACAGAACAGAACAGAACACTTTCTTGGCCAAGTGTGATTGGACACACAAGGAAGTTGTCTTTGGTATATATGCTCTCAGTGTACATAAGGTGAATAAAATACATTCATCAAGAATAAAAAGATACAACACTTAGTGATAGTCAAGGTTACTAATAAGCTATCAAATCGTACTAGGAAACAAATAAAAACAATATAAATTGAAAGATACAAGCAACATGGTTATAGTAATAAGTGGGAAGAGATAAGTACAGCCATGTTCTTGCATTTCATTTTGGAGAGCTGCACTAAAGTGAGTGGGTTGCACCTAATGGGGAAAAGGAGGGCCTGAGAAATGGGAAAAAAATTACAGGGGCTGTCAGAAGTTCAACTTAGATTTTCCAGTGTTACTGTACAGCAACAACAAGCAACATTTTTTTTTCTGTTCTGAGTCTATTCCCTCAGAGCTACTCTGTTGGCGCTGATGCTAAGCAGTGGGTGGAGGTGTCCATTCTCCTCTTTCTTACCCACCTTGTTTCCCTTTCTGTAAATAACTGTAAACCAACATGCTGCTGAGTGCTCTTGTCAGAGGGACCAGCTGGTCCTTGGCATGGAGACTTTGAACTAAGTCCAAGAGTTGCATATGGCCTGAGGACAAGTTGCCCACCTCTTCTCAATAGAGTCAGGCAAGGCTGTTTCTCATTCAGTCTTTCTTGTCCAGCCAAGCAAGCAAAATCTGTCCAAAAATAAGGATCAGTGGGTGTGATGGCCAGTTCAGCACTGCTTTTTGAATAGGCTCCAGTTGTCTTTGGCCGTCAATTTTTATCTCTTTCCAAGCCATGTGGAAGGTCAGTGATTTTCTATCCCTCCTTGTTGACATTTCTCTCTTTTTTCTTTTTTGTTTCTGCTGGTCTGACTAGGTCAAATAAGGGAGAATAATTGTAGCTCAAGGTTGAAAAGGGGGGTATGTGTCCTTGGTGTTTTCTAGCTTGATTGTTTTTCTGCAGATGTTTGATTACTCAAACTAGTTATCATCATCAGCGCATCACCTTCAAGTCTTCTTTTCATTAAGGTTCTGGTGAAGCAAGTATTAGCCAAATATCTCCTGAGATGTTCACTACCTTTTAAAAAAAATAACATCATTGTTGGAACATAGTTAAGAGCCTGGTGGCGCAGTGGACTAAGTGCTGTTAAAAGTAGCACTTAGTTGCCAGCTGCCTGCAATTACTGCAAGTTCAAATCTCACAGGCTCAAGGTTGACTCAGCCTTCCATCCTTTCGAGGTAGGTAAAATGAGGACCCGGATTGTGGGGGCAATAAGCTGACTTTGTATAAAAAAGAGCACCACTTAGGGGGGCCCGAAAGCCCTACTAAGCAGGTATAGACAAAAGTATGAAGGCTATTGCTTAACACATTGTAAGCCGCCCTGAGTCTCCGGAGAAGGGCGGCATATAAATCTAACTAATAAATAAATAAATAAATAAATAGCCTGGTTATTTGTTTGTTAGATTTATGTCCTGCTTTTAATTCAGGACTCCAGTGCAGCTGACATACACCTTTCTTCTACTGTCCCCTGCCGGATCTCCAGCAAGGTTTTCTGAAGTTTGTTTGCTCTCGGCTGCCATGGAAACGGGGATGGGAGCATGGGCGTTTGGGTTGGGAAAGCGAGCTGGTGTGTAATAGTCCCATGAGAATTGGAAGGGAGGTTTGCCCTCGTGAATTATGGCACTGCTGAGTGGAATTGTTCATACTCGGTCAAGGCCAACTGTCCTGAGACTCCAGATGCGAGAAATACCTGCAGGGGAGCTTTCCCATAACATCATTCTGGACGTTGATTAGACCCTGGGAGGAGGGATTTGGGGTGACTTTCAATATGTAACTTTTGCACCTTTTGATTCAGATCTTGCCTTGTTTTCATTGCTATTATTTCAAACTTAATAAGTACCTCTTTTGTAATCCAGTGGAGTTGGGGGTTTTCTTTCTTGAGTTTTGAACGGAGGTTGGACAGAACAGAGATGGAATGGTCCAGAGTCATCTAGGGAGCTCTTACGGCTGAGAGTAGACTAGAATCTGAGCTTTTGCAGTCCAGCCAACACCTTGAATGCACCATGATGTTGAGGGAAATGTATGGCAAATAGAAATAATAGGAACTTACTGTTTGGAGTAAAAATGTGATTTTAAAAAAAAACATTAAATATGATGTTCCTGGGTTGCCTTAGAGTCCTAGTGGAAATATAAGATTCCATTAATTCCTCTTTTTTTTTTTATTTATATGCCACCCTCCTCCGGAGACTCAGGGCGGCTTACAATGCGTTAAGCAATAGCCTTCATAGTTTTGTATATTTTATACAAAGTCAGCTTATTGCCCCCACAAACCAGGTCCTCATTTTACCTACCTTAGAAAGGATGGAAGGCTGAGTCAACCTTGAGCCTAGTGAGAATTGAACTTGCAGTAATTGCAGGCTGCTGGAAGCTAAATACTACTTTTAACAGTAGCATTAGTCTGCTGCGCCACTCAGGCTCCTACAGGTAGTTCTTGATTTATGACCACAATTGAGCCCCATTTTATGACCTTCCTTGTCACAGTTGTTAAGTGAATCACTGCAGTTGTTAAGTTAGTAGAACGGTTGTTAAGTGAATCTGGCTTCCAGATAAGTGGAACGGTTGTTAAGTGAATCGATTTTGCTTGTCAGAAGGTTGCAGAAGGTACTCTGACTCTGGGACACTGCAACCGTCATAAATATGAACCAGTTACCAAGTGTCCAAATTTTGCTGCAATGGTCGTTAGTGTGAAAAATGGTCATAAGTCACTTTTTTCAGTGCCATTGTAACTTTGAGCAGTCACTAAGCGAATGGTTGTATGTCAAGGACTATCTGTATAGAAAACTTCACACTGCAAGTATGTGGAGATGGTTGTAATCTTTTAGAGATTTATTTGGAAGAAAGTCCTATGGGGTTCCTATTGGGACATTTGCTTTTGAATAAAACACAAGTGTGTTATAAATCTGTTTAATTAAATTATACCAGTATTGAATATTAATTATAGTGGCACAGGAGAGGCACAGAAATTATAGCTGAAACTTCATCAAAAGCAGTGAAGAATTGTATTAATGCTGCAGAACAAACCTGAGAGGAAAATGAATAAAATATTCACTTTTGCAGTGGGATACTTAATAAATAATGCTAGTTTACAGAAATGCTCAGGTTCTTTAGTATTTTAAAATTTAATGAACTGTTTTATTTTTTTCCAATATAGATAAATACAAATGAAGTTACAAGATTTTCTGATTTCCCAATATCCAGGAAAACTCTGAAAGGTAGGAATGGAAACCTTAAGGATAAAAATGTCCTCAAATTAAATACAGTTCTATTTGTTGCAATCTGAAATGGATTCTTTGTCTTCTGTGTATCATCAGGCTTACAGGAAGCTCAGTATCGCATGGTGACTGAAATCCAGAAGCAGACCATAGGTTTGGCTTTACAGGGTAAAGATGTTCTGGGAGCTGCCAAGACAGGATCCGGCAAAACTTTGGCTTTCATTGTACCTGTAAGTAGGGAAATATTTGTTGTATATCATCATATAAGCTAATATGTATCCTATTTGTATTAATGGATGAGTTAGGTGTCACTAAAGGATTCATTATCTTGGCCTAGGACAGTGATGGTGAACCTTTTCGGCACCGAGTACTGAAAAAAAGTTGTGCAGAAATGTTGCGCACATGCGCACTCATCAGGGCCGCACTCCAGAAAGGCCAAACTTCCAAATTCTAGTGCGCATGCGTGCCTGACGATCAGCTGGGCGCCGAGCATGCGCAGGCTGGTTTTCAGCACTGCCACGCGCACAAAGGATAGCTGATCGGCATGCGCACATGCGCGCCAGAAACCCAGGAGACAAACGGGCAAGGCTGCGCATGCTGGGCGACATCACTTTGTGTGCCACTTTGGCCACGTGTGCCATAGGTTCGCCATCACGGCCTAGGATAAGGAGGACTAGTTATCCAGCTATTCTAGACTTCCGGATTACTGGATCTGTGGTTCTGAGTTAGGCTGGGCAGCACAATTATGGAAGTTACAATCCAGCGTACCTACAGAGTTGGGGAAGGTTGTTCTAACAGAAAACTTTACTCAAATAACAATACCAATAGCATGTAGGTGTATATACTGCACTACAACACTTTATAGCACTCTCCGGGCAATTTAAAATGTAGAAGCATTGCCCCCAACAATCTGGGTCCTCAATTTACTGACCTCAGAAGGAATATAGGCTGAGTCAACCTTGAGCACTGTCAGAAACAAACTCCAGGCTGTGGGCAGAGTTTGCCTGCAGTACTGCACTTTTAACCACTGCGCCAACAGGATTCTGATAATTCATCACGCTCATAAATTGCTCATTTTTGCTTGTATCATGTGATACAAACTGCGTAAATCCATTTTTAAAAATGTTCAACATTTCTATATTGCCTACTTTTCAAACTCTAGCCAGTGGATAGCATGAAATAATAAGGCCTAATATTAAAGCATCAAGATTATAAAATGATACGTTGTAGTGTTTGATTGATAAGCTTTGCTTATCAACTTTGCTTTTTGTGGGAACTTAAACAGCTTAGACCTTCCTAGATTTGGGGATTCTGGTCACAGTAATGACCAGAATTCCCTAAATAATCTCTTGATTGGACTACAGCAATGCCCTAATAATCTTCTGATTAGACAACACTATAGCAATGCACTCCACATGGACATATCTTGAAAAATTTCAGACCCTTCAGCTGGTGCAGAAAACAGTGACATGGGCATGTTTTGTGTGTTTCTAAAACAGCACATGTTACACCTATGCTTCACAAGCTCCATTGGTTGCCAATTTGTTTCCAGGACCAAATCAAGATGCTGGTTTTAGCCTTTAAAGCCTATAATGGCATGGAACTAGCTTATCTGAGGGACTGCCCATCAGATCATGTAGAGAGGAGATCTTGTAGACATGCAGTGAGTTTTATCTACTAGGGAGCTATACCCAGTCCCAGGAAATGTGTCTTCTTAGCCATAATGCCCACCTTATGAAACATCCTCACTCCTCATTCCCAAAGTGAGGCTACTCCATTCCTGTTAATGTCTCAGAAATTCCTCAAGAGCTGACTTTGTCATCAGGGTCCCCAAGGGGATTAGTGAAATATTGAGGTTAACGATTACTGTCTGTTATTATTTTATATATTTTAACCATGACTATTCTTACCGTATTTTTCGGAGTATAAGACGCACCTTAGTTTTTGGGGAGGAAAATAAGAAAAAAGCTGATTGTTGGGTGGATCGGCTTCCCGGAATACCCCCAATCGGCTGTTTTAAGAGGTGAATTTTAGCAACAGGTTCCTTGGTGTGAGCTCTGTGCTTTGCTTTTTTTTTTAAAAAAAAAAATTCTGCCTCTGAAACTTCTGAAACTCTGTTTTAGAAAAAACTTTTTCCTGCCTCTGAAAGCCTCTGAAATAGAGCTTCAGAAAAAAAGCCTCTGAAGCTCTGTTTGGGGGCTTTTTTTCTGAAGCTTCATTTCTGATGCTTTTTTCAGCCTCTGAAACCTGTTTGAGAAGTTGGGCGGGGCTACATTTAGAGTATAAGACTTACCCAGATTTTCACCCTCTTTTTATGGGGAAAAAGGTGTGTCTTATACTCGGGAAAATACGGTATATACAGGTAGTCCTTGACTTACGACTGGTCACTTAATGACTGTTGAAGTTACAGTGAGCTTGAAAAAAAATTATTTAGGACCTGTCCTCGAAGTAATGGCTGCTGTTCCACCCCCTTGGGGTCATGTGATCACATTTCGTGCGCTTGGCAGCCAGCTGGCATTTAAGACCAGTTGCAGCATCTACCAGGCACATGACTTTTGTTTTCCAGCAAAAAAAGATGCCCATTGGATAAGATGGATTTGGACTTACGAACGTGTGATTTGTTTAAGAAGTGCATCATTCATTTAACTTCAGTGACTTGCTTAATGCGTGCGCTAAAAACGGTCATAAAATAGAGTCTGGTCACATGATGACTCAACTTAAACCGCAATGACTTATGACCAAAACGGGGGTCATAAGTCAGTTTTTTAAATTAAATCTTTTATGCTGCCCAGAATAGGTATTTGTGAGATTTTTGTGAGCCCACATAAATTTGATAAAGAAACAAACCTTGCAATTGTCAGGCAGGTGCATTTTCCTTCGACAAGAGACTGAACTGGGCAGATGATAACGTTCTGCCTTGTCAAGCTGCAGGAGTGATGCCATTTTATTTGATGAGTGCTTTAGTGCACAAGGAGCATGTCTTGAACATCTCTTAGCTGGAAATAGATATCTATGGATGTATAGTCCGTGCTCCAGCAAAGTGATGTGGCTGCAGAGCTGTTTAGAAATCAGGATCCCTATTGCTTGCGAAGGAGAGTTTCACCACGGAGATATTTGAAGTGAGTTATTGCTTCAAAGGTTTGCTTTAGAAAGGAAGGTTGTAATTGATTATAGGTTAATATTGAAAAAGTGTACTCCAAGAGAGCATGTGATAGACTTTCTAACTAGTGCTTTTTAACTCTTCAGGCTCTAGAAATTTTATACCGACAGCAGTGGACTGCCATGGATGAACTGGGTGTTTTGATAATATCTCCTACCAGAGAATTGGCTTATCAGACATTTGAGGTCCTGCGTAAAGTGGGGAAGAATCATGAATTTTCTGCAGGTCTAATCATTGGTGGAAAGGTAGGCTCTTCTTCTAAACAATAATTGTTTAAATTATTTTTTAAACAATTGGCGCAATAGGACTGGGTGTTTTGTTAATACGATTTATTGGGTTAGGGGTTTTCTGTCTTCACTGTGAGTTGTATTGTGTTGGGGGGGTGCACTGAGGGAGCTCAACCAATCTCATTGTACATATGTTGTGCACTGACAATAAAGATTTGAATTGAATTGTTTGGGGGCAGTTAGAATATTCGAGTGATATTTGTTGGGACAGTGGATTTAAATGCATGCTAAGGATACGTATGAACCTCCCCTCCCCAATTCAGAACAAACCGTTGAACCAAAATTCTGCAGAATGATTTCAGGTCAGCTCCTAGCTAGTCTGACCGTCGAACTCTCCCTTTCTGTTTCTCTTCCTCCCTCAGTCATCACCAGCATGACATATCCCCCTGATCTTAGAATCATAGAATTATAGGGCTAGAAAGGACCTTGGAGGTCTTCTAGTCCAACCTTCTGCCCGAGACAGGAATTAATCTTCCTATCATCTATCTGCATCTGGCACATTCCTCCGGCCTTCCATCCAATTTTTCAGTGCTTTTCTTTCATTTTGAATAAGTTGAGGAAAATATTGGCTATGTTCCAGGATTCATTTCAGATAACAATAAAAAGCAAGATCGGTACATTGCTATCTTCTGTTAGTCTACCAGCCCCTCTCTAACATAGAAATAACACACACACACACACACACACACACACACACACGCTCATCAGAACCCCAAGCCAACCAGCAGAATCAGATTTTGTTGCTCTTCTGGAAGGTCAAAAGGGTGGTAGCAGACTTTACCTCAGGCAGCAAAGGCACTAGGTTAGAAACCAGGAGACTGTGAATTGTAGTCCTGCTTTAGCCATGAAAGCCAGTGGGTAACTTTGGGCCAGTCACTCTCAGCCCAAGTGTTGTGTGGAAAATAGAAGATGGAAGGTGTTTTAGACATGTTCCCACCTTGAATTATTTGTAAAAATAATAAAGGTGAGATACAAACAAATTAAATTAAAAAAAAATATTTCAAAGAGCAGGGCCACTGCAGAAAACCCCCACTTCCCCACAGCGTAAGAGAACATTGCAAAATATATTTATAATGCATTATTAAAATAAGGAATTTGTCCAACCAGTGATATGCTGCTTATTTGTAGATTGAGATTTCAGTAAAAGCAGGAACCTTGTGCAACATATCTAAACATCTCCCATTAGCCACAATCACTTTCTTCTTTAACATTATTCTTTCCCAAATACACACACACACACACAGAGAGAGAGAGAGAGAGAGAGACAGACAGACATACATACATACATACATACATACATACATACATACATACAGACATTATCACAGACCGGAGGTTATTTCATAATTTTGTGTTGATGTGTATAATTTGTGTGCAGATGTCAATCTCTGTGCTATTGAAGATGTTTGGAGAAAAATACAATCTTTTTTGGGAGTTGATGTTTGCCATGTTCAAAGTGGCTTTGTGTGGATGCATTTTGCAAAACTACGCATCCTAAATTCTCAACCAACCTGCTTTTTCAGGACTTGAAACAAGAATCAGGCAAAATCCATAATATGAATATCCTCATTTGTACTCCTGGTCGTCTTTTACAACACATGGATGAAACCTCGTATTTCCATGCCTCTAATCTTCAAATGCTGAGTAGGTATAAAATATTTGTTGGGAGCCTCTGATCCTGGATCTGTTCAGTGGGAATTCTGATTCAGAGCTTTGCTTGAAATCTTAATAGGAACGCTGCTGCCTTCTAACCTTAAACTTCTTACAGAACTGATGCATATATGTTTCTCTGGGCAATTCACAGCAGAGAATATTTCTTAAAATGGAAGAAAAGGGAAGAATATACTTGTTCAAACTTCTTGTACAAGACTCCTAACTGTCCTAAAGTTTTAAAATTACAAGAATTGTGCAAGTGGTTGCATGGATTTAAGAACAGCAATAAATCTGCATAAGAGTGTGGTGTTATGTCCATGTGGGATAGGACAGATTAGATGTCTACAACCACATCAGCACATTTGGATGATATGTAGTGGACCCCCGACTTAACTACTGTCAACTCTGAAACGAACCTGGTTGGGGCCATTTTGGAGGCTTCAGGGTTGCCACAATAAAAAGAAGGGATAGGGAGGGGGAACATAGTTAGATGGGGGTTTTGTAGCCAAAACAAAATAGTTTCCTGTGGGAACCAAGGTCATTCCAACAGGGGGCTGGAGAGAGGAGGAGCAAAATAACCAGGCAACCAGCCAGCACCTTGATTGGACAATGTGACTGATTGTTTGGGGAAAGGGGGAATTTTCACTTTTTAATCTGGTGAAAACCGCGGGAACGTTCAGAGTGAGTTTTCCCCAGTTTGTGCCAATATGATATCTCCAATAAAATTGTTCTTTGAGGAATCTGCCTGCCTTGAAGTTCTGCTTTCTATGGAGCTATTACTTGGAACCTTGACAACTACATTATGTGAAACATCCAACGGTGTTTCATTTAACTACTACAACTTTTGAAGTCTGATTTTCCCCAATTTGCTTTTCTCATTCCAGTCCTTGATGAAGCTGATAGAATTCTGGACATGGGCTTTGCTGATACCATGAATGCAATTATAGAGAACCTTCCTAAAAAACGGCAGACCCTGCTTTTCTCAGCCACGCAGACCAAATCTGTGAAGGACCTTGCTCGGCTGAGCTTGAAGGATCCAGAATACATCTGGGTGCATGAAAAAGCAAAGTTCAGGTTGGAATTCATCTTATGTAGTCTGCAAAGAAATATGTGTGTTTTGGGTACTGTCTTGTTTTTCTCTTATTCTGAACCTCCTTGTGGCATGGTATGGTCTGAGAGTTTCCAGTCTTGGGTTTAGAATAAAGCAGGCTAATGAACTGGAGTAAGCACATCCAGGAAAAGAAGATTTAATCTGGATTAATCACAGGGTGTTTGTAGAATTCCTTGTTTTACTACTTGCTTATCTTTGCAACAACCGTGTGTACAATAAATCACTGCAATGTATAACTTTTGGACTTTGAAGCAGAGAGCTGCAAGCTAAAGTAAGTGTATAAAATAGTTGATTTAAAAGAGACACGACTGGCTAACAGTGCGACTATTGGGAGCAGCCCAAGTAATTTTTGATTTGATCTCCAAGTCTTTTTTTCTCTCAAAGATCTGGAGGTGACCAGACAACTTGGTCTGTAACTGATGTCCAGTTACTAGATAGCCTCCAGTAGTTGAATTACAGATTATTGCAATGGCAGACAACATAATGCAGAGTTCATTGCATGTGTTTTTATGATTACAATTTGAGCAAATTTTCTTGCAAGCTTTTTCAAGTTTGCAAGCTTTTTCAAGTTTTCAAGGAGCCTGAGTGGCGTAGGAGGCTAATGCCTCCTACTAAGACAGCATTTAACATCCATCTGCCTGCAATTGTGTGGTTGTGGGGGCAATAAGCTGACTTTGTATAAAATATACAAAAGTATGAAGGCTATTGCTTAACGCATTGTAAGCCGCCCTGAGTCTCCGGAGAAGGGCGACATATAAATAAAATTTAAAAAAAAAGTTCCACATGTCCTGTAAATGCTGTCCTTATGGCTTGTCCTGCAAGAGGGACTGATTTCTGAGATGAACAAGTTATCTTTTCACTTCCCTGCTCTGAACTTCGCCCGAATTAGGAAACAGCAATTGCCACTTATTCCCATTTTTTGGCTCCGGGTTCTTTGCCATTTTGAAGCAGAAACCTAGTGAAAACTGTAAAGTTGAAACCTAAAATATAGGTGTCCTTGCTTACCAACTGCCTCATTTGAAGTTATAATGGTGTGTGTGTGTTTTTAAAAAAGCTTTGCAACCAATCCTTGCATTTACAGTCATCACAATATCCCACAGTCAGCTGATTAACATTTGGATCCTTTGTAACCTCCTTGTGACAAGCAGAGCTAATAGAGAAGCAAAATCATTAAATCTCAGGGAAGTAAGGCCATAAACCTATCATTGATCATGTGATTTTTTTCACTTAGCAACTGTGGTGCTAAGCAACCAAGTTGCTGGTCCCAATTGTGGTTGTTAAGCGAAGATTACCTGGAGTTCAAGTAAATGGGCCTGGTGGCTCAGCAGACTAAAAGCATTGTGATTAACACCAGCTGTCTGCAATTACTGTAAGTTCGAATCTCACCAGGCTCAAGGTTGACTCAGCCTTCCATCCCTTCTAAGGTAGGTAAAATGAGGACCCAGTTTGTGGGGGCAATAAACTGACTTTGTATAAATATACAAAAGTATGAAGGCTATTGCTTAACACATTGTAAGCCGCCCTCAGTCTCCGGAGAAGGGTGGCATATAAATCAAATTTTTAAAAAAAACAAAAAAACACCTCAGAACTTGAGGTGGAAGTTCTCCTTGAGGTTGAAAAGAAATTCCCTGACTTTTCCGTTCGCATGATTTTCCTTCCGCTCTCAGGCATCATCCTGGCCTGAATTCTCAGTTGCAAAATTGTTGTTGACCTACAAACCTTATTCAGAAGATAGGGCTAATTCAATGCTTTTGGGTAAAATTGGATCTGCTTGTTATGGAAAAGAAGAAGCAAAATGAAACAAACAGGAAACAACTTCAGGATAATTGTTGTGATCTAGGCTCACTTAGTCATTAGAAGACACAATTAGTCCCAAACAATTACTTCATTCCCAGTTTAGTCCAAATTAAGTCCAAAAGAAGTCCTTCAGAAAAAGTCCTTCGGGCTTATCACAAATCTTTATCTTCTTTGGCACCCTGCCAAAGGCCTTTCTTGGCAAAGCCCCATGAAGTTCAAAAACAAGAGATGTCGACTGAAAACAGATTTAGCAATGTTGCTTTCCTACAAAGAGCCCAAGAGCCTTTGCTGCTCTTTTAAACCTTATGGGAGGAGCCAATCATCTCCTGGCCTTACTCCCAAGTTGTCCCTTTTGCTTTAGCTGCTCTTGCCTTCTGGCAGCTCTGTGCATGCGTGCACTAGGAGCAGGCTTCTCCTGTTCCTCTGCCTCTCTGCTGTCTGATTCTGGAAGCTCCGGAGTCTGCGCATCATTCCCAGATGGCCCTGGCCCCATCTCTGCCTTCAATGCAGAGCCCTCGTCCGGGCCTTCCCCAGACTCCAGGACTTGCCCATGGTCCTCTCCAGCCTCCTCACTGTCCGACTCTGCTGCCAGTTCTGCAGGCTGCTGGTGGACCACAACAATAATACAGTGTTTTGGATTGTTTTTGATCTACTTATAACAACCATTTTGAGAATTCATAGCCCCCGTTTCACACATGATCTCCATATAATTAATTCGGAGTAGTTCCAGCAAAGTACTTTTTAAGTTTCAGAGTGGAAACCATATCAGAAAAGGTACACCATCTGGCTTCTGGATGGAGCTGCGTACTAGACAGGTGTTCTGCCCTAGCTACGGGTCCCAAGAAGTGTAGCACATACACACAGCTCCAAAACCTCCGTTTAGTACAAACAGACCCTTTTCAAAATGCAGGCTTTAACCACAAATGTCCTTATCAGCCTGCTATGAATTACAGAGATTAAACAAAGTCCAACGGGTTGGCAATCAGCCCAGAAACCAAGTTGTAACAAAAAACTCACTCTCAAAATGCTCTGCGTAGGACCAAACGTTGTTTCCAGCAACATTTGCCAGCTGTGTGTGAACTTAAATAGGCTAAGGGAGTGGCCAATTAGCCCCAAGCCTTACTCTCGAGGAGACCTCCTCCTGAGTATCCACTCCTGCCTTTTGGCAGCCCTACGTGCTCGAGCATTGAGAAGGGGCTCCTCCACTTCACTCTCTTCACTTGAAGGAGCCTCTGGAGGTTCTGAAGGCCCAGGCTGAGTCTCTGCCTCTGGCACCACATCCAATTCAGTCTCCTCGCTGTCCGACTCGAACGCTGGCTGCACAGGCTGCTGGCGCGACACCACACCAGCCTCCTCGTCGTTGGGATCAGCCACAATCCGCGCAGGCCCCTCGCGGGCCACAACAACAGGACTTTCAGTATGATTCTCCTCGATTTGATGTGACAGGTAGATTGTAAGTAGGGAGAGGCGGTTCCTAAAATAACCTGGCTTCGGTGATTTGAAGAACTCTATTTAATTTCAATTACACTTAAATGGTAAATGTAACTAAGCAAAGTGACGTTTACATTTTACCTTGGCCCTAGTCATTCATATTGAGAAGATGGTCTCTGTTGTGATCCAGGCCCAAGTAAGTAGTAGGAAAATCAGTCAGTGAAAAAACAAACTTTATTCGAACAGCTGAGAATTACTTCATTCCCAGCGTCATTCAACTAAATTAAAGCAAATTCCTCCCAACACAAATTCCTCAGTCCTATTGCAAATCTTGGTCCAATTAGGCAAACTACCAAAGGCTTTTCTTGGCAAACGTTCAGAAGTTACAGATACAAAAATAAATACAAGACATAGACGAAGAAGAAGACGAAGCTACTAAAGTTGTTTTCCGGCAAAGCCCAAACGACATTGCTGGTCTGTTTTAAGCCTTATGGGAGGGGCCAATCATCTCTTGGCCCTACTCCCGAGTTGTCCTCTTTGCTTGAGCTGCTCTTGCCTTCTGGCAGCTCTTCTCATGCGTGCATTAGGAACAGGCTCCTCCTGTTCCTCTGCCTCACTCCTATCAGTCTCTGGAGGCTCTGGAGTCCGTACCTCACTCCCCGATGGCCCTGGCCCCATTTCTGCCTCCGACGCAGAGCCCTCATCCAGGCTTTCCCCAGCCTCCAGGACTGGCCCATGTTCTTCCTCAGCCTCATCGCTATCCAACTCCGCTGTCAGCTCCTCAGGCTGCTGGCGGACCACAACAGTCTCTTGCAAATGCCCTGCAAAAACAAAGGATGCCTCCTTCTTGGATAAAGTTGCAGATCTAGTTTTACTTAAATAATACTTTGAGACACGTTTACTTGAACATATATTGTTTCTTTTTCATTGTTTTTTTTCCTCCTCATGATGTTTTTATCTGTTGTCTATTTCTCCTTTTCTGGTACTTTTAGTACTCCAGCAACCTTGGAACAGAACTATGTTGTTTGTGAACTGTACCAGAAAGTCAATATGCTGTACTCTTTTCTGAGGAGTCACCTGAATAATAAGAGTATTGTATTTTTTGCAAGCTGTAAAGAGGTATTGTATAATCCCATATTATTACAATTTATAAGAGTGTTAATTATAATTTATAAAAATCAAATGGATAACAGTCATGCAGGGTGTTGCATTTTAAATTGTCTATCAATATATTCTACGGTACAAGGAGTCCTCGACTTAACAATAGTTCGTTTAGAGACTGTTCGAAGTTAACAATAGCACTGAAAAAAGTGACCTATGATTGTTTTTCACGCTTCTGATCATTGGGGCAACCCCATGGTCATGTCATCAAAATTCAGATGCTTGGCAACTGACTCATATTTATGATGGTTGCAAGTGTCAGGGGTTATGTGATCACCTTTTGCGATCTTCTGACAAGTAAAGTCAGTGGGAAAGCCAGATTCACTTAACAACCATGTGACTAACTTAACAAATGCAGTGGTTCACTTAACAACTGTAGCAAGAAAGATCAACAAATGGGGCAAAATTCCCTTAACAACTGTCTCTCTTAGCAATGGAAATTTTGGGCTCAATTGTGGTCACAAGTCCAGGACTACCTGTAATCAGAAAGTTAGAATACTGTAAAACAACCAAAGTGTAACGTTCTGGTGTCCCGCGTAAGAAAAGCCAGAAATACAAGTTGATGTTAGATTGTTTATCTGGAAACGCGGACCCAGCACAAAGCGACCATCCAAAAGGAATCAAAGTTTGTGCTACCGTGGTTAGCTCACCCGCCCCTTATATTGTGCCCCACCTCTCCTGTGTGTATACCCCGTCCCTCCCATTGACTGCTTAGACAGCCTCCGTAGTCCGGCCATGCCCCTAGCCGCCCATCCTGGCTAATCCTGCCTGGCTTCCTGCTGCCGACCATGCTCCAACGATCAGCTGTTTTCCCGATCCGACAAACAGCTGTTTCTCACTGAGCCGGGTAAAGCCAGGGTTCTGCTAGTCAGACAGCAGCTTTGTGAATGCAGGAGCGGGCAGCCAGTTAAAGATGACGGAGCGAAGCGATCTGTGGGTCTCTTGGGTGGCATGTGTGTCTGCTCCTTCCCTGCCCCTCTGGTGTCCCCGGCTGGTCTGGCTGTCTGGGGCTCACGCAAAGCAGATGAAAGCACGTAAATTGTTTTGCTGAATCCTGAGGCTGGAGAGCACTGTCAGCACTATAACACAATCACGTTATTTATTAATAACAGTTATTTATCAACTGCTACATACATATATATACTTCTTTATACTTCTATAAAGGGAGTTTATAGCAGCTATAAACTCCCTTTATATAAGTTAGCAGTTAAGTATCCAAGCAAAGAGAAATTTGGCCTGTAGGTAGAGGCAAATATTCCAACTGGACTTCTTCAGATATGTTTGCGCTGTATTCAATGAAGTGTGTGTTTGGTTTATAAATCGACCAAAACGCATAATAGTAAACATTGTCATCCAAGCATTTTATTCTATGAGAGGAAAGGAAGGTGTTTTTCCTGATTAGGTGCCTTGTAAGTGTAGCTTTAAATAAGCATTTGGCTTAAAAATGAGATGCCTTTAGATCAAAAGGTGGGGTTTATTTATAAAAAGGTTATTATTTTGGCAATAACTCCCATCTAAATTGTGGCAAGATCCTTTTTTGAGATATCGTGAAGTTTAAAACAGCATCAACTCTGTTGGGTGTAGCTATAAATCTGTCACTAACTGAAAAGATGATGGTGACAGGAGGTCTGGCAATTGATTACCGTGCAAATTGCTGTGAAATTGACGAAAGAAGGTATGTTCAGGGGCAGAAACAGATAGATTAGCTGAATTAAATGAGACTTCGTGAGATTTCAGAATTGTAAATTCTAATCAGGCTCCTGGGTTTTTCATAGCATTCGCTTTTAGGAAACATAGTGGTTTGGTTTTAACTCCCATGGTAATTTTCTGAAAATTGCTGCATGATAAAAATGATATGAAAGCTCCAGGAGGAAAGGATATTTTTCTGTTTTTCCCCCCTAGGAGACACGAGCATGCCTTTTCCTCTGATTTTTTTCCATTTTGCAGATTTCTGGCCTTTTCCATTTGCAAACCTTTGTATCCCTGTGTCTAGCTAGCTGAGGTAACAGACGTGGCTCTTCTACCTGTTTGAAACTAGTACTAAAGACTAGAGAAAGCTGCTTCTTCCTAAGCGTTGAATTATATGTCGTCTTTTGGGATATCTTTTAACATCCCAATCTAGCTCACTGCCCTGGGTTTTTTCTTCCATGGTATTATTAACCAGGTCTGATCCTATTTAGCTTTTCTACTTCAGCCAGGACGGGCTAGGCCAGGGCTGTCAAACTCGCTTCCCACGGGCCAGACATGTCACGCACTGGCCATGCCTACGCCCGGTTTAGCGAAGGAAAAAGTTGCGATACATCACATGATGCCGCCGTGACCATGCCTACGCCCGGTTTAGCGAAGGAAAAAGTTGCGATACATCACATGATGCCGCCGTGACGACGCAAGTTTGACACCCCTGTAGGCAGTGCTGGCCTACAGTGTAATACATATGTCCTGTCAGCTAGTCTTGCTCATAAAATTTAGTATTAAAATTATCATTGGTTTCTAGGTTCAGTATTTGTTTAGAGTCTTTTGTCGCCTTCGTCCGGGTCTCCCTATACTGGCTCTTCACGGGAAACAGCAGCAGATGAAAAGAATGGAAGTTTACCGCGATTTTTTGCGCAAGAAATCGGCAGTTCTTTTCGCTACGGATCTTGCAGCTCGTGGGCTAGGTAAACAGTTTTGCATTCCTTCACATCCAGGGGAGTTATCTAATTGGTTTGGCCCAGTTTCTGAAAATCATTTATTAAATTAATCATTTAAGGAAGAGACTAAGATCCAGCGGGCTAAGGTTGAGTGGAGAACTCATGTTCTCCAGCAGCAGATCTGGGATGCTACTCTTTATCCTTTCATTGCCTGTGTCCTCTTCTGCTGCTTCCTCCACAGTCATGTTCCCATTGCTTCAAGTCCTGCTGTATCTCAGGAATGAGACTAGTCTAATTCCCTCCTAAGTTAAGATCCAGGTCAGAATCCAGGAGGCCAGCCCAGCAAGAAGAGGAAGATGAAGAACTAGGAAAGAACAAAACCATGTGTTCCCTAATTCAGATAGCACCTTGTCCACATTTCTACAGGTTTAGGATTTGTACTTGTTGATTTTTCCAATCTTGCATCCCCATGTGACAATGGGCTTCAGTTTCTATCATCTCTGGTCAGGATGATCAGATTTACCTAGTGATCAACTATTAAGTATAGTTAATTAGTTTATTGATCATATCCAGAGACAAGAGAGTGTAAACCAACAGAAGGATAAAGTAGGCATAAAAGTATGGAACAAAGAAATTCAGATAAGTGCATCACCTTTATTGCACATGTGACCTCACTCTGTTCTATATAATGAGCTCTCAGCTGAATAGCTTTAATTATAAACTTGGTAATTCTGCTGGCTGGCAATATATTTATTGACACCCCATTGTTGAGATTCTAACAGGCACTTTAGTCAAGTAAAGATTCTATATACTGGGTCCTTGTTGGGGCAAATAATTGGCATTCAAATAAGATATGTACAATGCCTTTGATATCTGAGGCTAGAGATCAAGTATCGATAAGGCTTCAATTAAATTTTCCTTCTCTGGTTCAGCACTTCCTTGAAGCTGTATCTGTTCCAATGTATACTTGTGCCTTTCTTGCATTTTGAATGTAAAAGATATGATTGATATAAAGTGTTTTTTTATAAAATTGCTGGTCTTCAGTTTAATGGGCCATTATCTTAGTTCAGCAGCTTCCAGCATAACTATCGTATAGAGAGAGATGGGGGCAGGCGAGGAGAGCATAATAGGAAAGGAAATAAGGAGAAGGAGAAGAACAGAGACTAGACAAAACCTTAAAAGAGAAATACTGCAATAGAAATTTATTTGTATTAAAAAGTTAGCCGAAATAAAAATTGGATTATTTCTGAGCTATACGTGCATTGCAAACGTCTGGTTTAAAATCATAAATGACCAGTTCTCCTTTTCAATTTGTAAAATGCAAATGATTTCTCTCTCCATACCAAGTTTAAAATTATGGTCCCTTTCATTATTTAGGAAATGAAGCTTCTATTAATTTTAGTTCCATCTGACAGATACATGTAGCTAGAATATGTGATTAATTGTACTTTGTGAGCAGTCTCTTTCAACACAGTGCCAGTAAAATAAAGCTGGAGTGCAAAATTCATATGGAATTATACTGCCAACATAGAAGGTGTTCGTATGTGACTGGATTTCAAATGGTTTTTTTTTACAGACTTCCCTGCTGTGAACTGGGTCATTCAGGTTGACTGTCCAGAAGATGCAAATACATATATTCACAGAGTTGGGAGAACAGCCAGGTATATAAAGTTTTTATGTTCTATGGAGTGGCTTTCCCTAACTTTATGTCCTCTGATTCTGTTGTCCTTTCCATCTTCCAGAATTAGCCAGCCAAGTTAGCTAATAGTTGTGGACATTGTAGTCCCGATATCTAGAATATATTGAAGAAAGCTTTTCAATGTTAAAACTATTCATAGGTCTAAGAAAATATTAAGGTTAGCCCTGTTATTACATTGGATTGGTGTTTTTCAAAATGCTGCCTGGAGAATTCTGGGAGCTGAAGTCTATGCATCTTAAAAACGGCCAAGTTTGAACCACATGCATTAGATTATGTTGTTATGATAGTTTGTGACTGGATTCATGTACTTTGTTTAACAGCCAAGATGACCAATACTGAAAAAAAAGTAAGGAATGGTGTGATTGGTACTTTTAAGTTTAAGAAAGAGTCGTCTGAAAATGGGCAGCAAATAAATGTGATAGATTGATTAAGTAAACAAAAAGAAAGAAAGAAAGAAAGAAAGAAAGAAAGAAAGAAAGAAAGAAAGAA
>WNWU01000016.1:752235-857977 GCA_012654045.1 Ptyas mucosa
ATCTATCTATCTATCTATCTATCTATCTATCTATCTATCTATCTATCATGCCTTCCATCTCACTACCCAATATGACTCTGGGTGGCTTAAAGGTAAAGGTTCCCCTCGCACATATGTGCTAGTCGTTCCCAACTCTAGGGGGCGGTCCTCATCTCCGTTTCAAAGCCGAAGAGCCAGTGTTGTCTGAAGATGTCTCCGTGGTCATGTGGCCAGCATGACTAAACGCCAAAGGCACACGGAACACTGTTACCTTCCCACCAAAGGTGGTCCCCATTTTTCTACTTGTATTTTTACATGCTTTCAAACTGCTAGGTTGGCAGAAGCTGGGACAAGTAACAGGAGCTCATCCCGTTATTGGCTAGAGCTAGCCAATTTCAGGAATGTCTTCTACATGTCAGCCCACGTCGTCGGGGCTGTCATTCCAGTGGGAACAGAGGTAGATAGAGTATGCAGCCCACGTTCCTGCCTGGATATCTTGCCTTGCCGTCACTTGCCTCCTCCTGCATACAGACGATGGAATCCTCCCAGTGTAGGAGCTGAGAGGCAAGAGAGAAGGCTTTTTCTTAGCACCTCTTTCTTCAGTCATCAAATCCTCCATCTCTTCACCCTTTACCAAGTGTCAGAATCTCTGGCAGCTGCAGAAGCTTTATTGGGCAACTGGTCCGATTATTTGATTACTTCAGATGAAAACAGTGAAGGAGGCAAGAAATAAGTACATCATTTAACACTTTCAGAATTGTTCCAAGTCTAGGGAAATATACACATGCTTCTCTCCCAGTCTTCTCTAAACCGTAGAGTTTAGATATGCTATACCTTCAGATTCTACATTAAACTGGTACCCCCCCCCCCCGTGAATATTTTCCATAATGCTGTCAGGTTTCTTTGTTCTATCTGATTTTTTTAAAATTAAAATTCTGAGGGACTAGGGCGGTCGGTGGTGGTTACCCATTTGTCTTCCAGATACAATTAAGTTTAATTAAATAAATACTGAGCTAATTAATTTAATTAATTAATTAAATACTGAGCTAATAGTAAAAGAACCCACTGGATTTCTAACAGCATTTAGCACGTTTTGGTTCGTGAGCTTAAAGAAATCCAGTATTTTTGGACCAGTGAGCATATTGGGAAATTTGAAAGCAGGCCATAGGTCTCTCACAATGAAGGGATCTGTCTGTTTCCCAAATGGCACTTAAAATAGAAATTATTTTCTACAAAGTGGGTAATGATGCAACCATTTATTAGAAGGCAAGTAATGAGAGTACTCTGTCCATCCCTTAGATTGCTCTTTATCACTCCAACAGATTGATAACATTTTCAGCTGAAACACCGAGGTTCCGCCATCTACCATTGTTGTTTTCTAATAACCCTATGAGCTCTAGAAGTATTCCCCACTCTGCCCATTTCCCATAATTACTTTAATTAAGAGAAATCAGGAAAAAGTTAAAATCAAATGGAATATGCAACCTTGCAGGTGCCATCGCAAGATTAATAGATACACTGGAGCCCATGGGCACCAGTCGGCCTACTTTTGCTTAAGAAGAACTGTATTAAAAAAAACTAATGCAAACAAAATTGAAAATTAATTTTTGGCAAGTTCTTGGTTTAACTTTCACTTGACCTAAACTAGACACTGACATAAAAAAACCCCCTTATTTCCTAGCTTCAGTTGTGGAATAATTTTGTTTGATCAAATAGGAGTAAAATATGAAGTTAAATTAGGCAATATCTTATGTCCAGATACTTTTTGAGAAGAACATGATTGGGGTTGCCAGAGAGATCATAAGCTTTGTCTCATGGAAGGCCCATTTGATAACATAGATTACAACACCAGCATAGTAGAACTATAGTGTCTTCATGCAGAAATATTTATAGCCATCTGGTTCAGAATTTTCTTCCATGAGGATTGTTTTGATCAAATTTGATATAAAACAAAATACAGGGCCACTAGAGGACAGCAGTTAGTTTTCATTTTTGGAAAGTCACTTTCATGTTTTTTTTTTTTTGCCAACAAATGAAAACATACTTTAAATGCTTTACACATATAACTAAGTCTCAGTGCCCAGTTTGTACATCGCACTCAGCCCGGCAGCAAATATGCTGACTTGCAACTGATGCAAGCTTTGTTTGCTGAAGTATAACTAGAAAATTTAGCTTAGCGTAACTAAACCTGGTTTCGAACCCAGAAGCAATTAGAGAATGAAGTCATAATTTGTTTCAGTTTTAGTCTCTGGTTTCTTCCAAGTAGATTAAACTGGGATGCTGCCTTCAGCCATTATGCCTGGCTCGGTTAGCAAGAAACAGCTGTTTGTTAGCCATTGTGCCTAAACAACAACAACAAATATGTTTGTTGGTGTAGAAGTGAATAGCATGAGAATTTTTAAAAAATGGTATGTTCTGAATTTCAAAAGAATCAGAAGTAACAGGTAACAGTAACAGAGTTGGAAGGGACCTTGGAGGTCATGTAGTCCAACCCCCTGCTCACGCAGGAGACCTGTACTAGGGATTCGAACTGCCAAACCTCTGACCTTTCTGACCGAGAAGCTCAGTGTCTTAGCCACTGAGCCACCTAGTCAAGTAATGTATAAATCGAGTGTATACAGTCTTTCTTACAGTGATAAAAAGGATTACTGGCTACCAAAACAATGAATAGATGCAGACCATCCTTTCACTGCAAGAAAAAAAAAATCTGGTTTTTTTGATAATGAAAATGTGGGAAGGTAACCCATGAGCTATGCAGTAATCAACTACCTGTGTGTCATTTGAAGTACGGTTCTCTTTGGAATTCTCTTAGATTTTTTTAAAATAAGGCTATTAATCAAAGCACTTACATTTATTTTTGTTCCTTGGACTTTTTCCAGACATCACTACAAGGAAGGAAATCTGACAGTCAGCAAAATTCCATGACCATTGGTTAGATGTATTCAAGGATAGTACTCAGACTGATTAAGCCTTTTAGAACATTAATGGATAAGCTTTCTATAATGAATATAGTGGTGGCCTGAGCAACTAACAAATATTAAAGCTGTGTCTCTCAACCTTGGCAGCTTTAAGATTTGTGGAGTTCAACTCCCAGAATTCCCCAGCCAGGATGCTGGAAGTTGAAGTTCGCACATCTTAAAGTTGAGAAGCTTGAGAAATATTGCTTAAGGTGTTGAAACTTAGTGAGGGGAAATTTTGGGCTCAGTTGTGGTCACAGGTTGAGAACTGCTTGTAATTCCTTTCTGAAAAGCTTGGATTTGAAGGAAAAAAAATGCTCTCCCCCCCCTTTACATAGGTACAAAGAAGGTGGTGAAGCTCTCCTCGTTTTGCTTCCTTCAGAGGAAAATGGCATGATTCAGCAGCTGTCGCAGAAGAAAGTTCCTGTCAGCAATATCAAGTAAGTTCTTTTCCAATTTGTACATAACTTAGTTATGCATTTGAAACCGAAAGTGATTTTTTTTCTATGAGGTCGTTTTTTTTCTTTGTAAAATAAGATTTTTAAAACTTTCTTTTAAACTTAAAAATGATGCAGAACATAATGAGAATATCCATTAGCAACAAACACATCATTTATTTATTTTTTTACAAATAAACGAAACATATTGCCTATATTTCAAATCTTCTTATTTCCTAGGAAAGCACATAGACGAAATGCTCTTCCATTATTTCAAATGTTTGGTGAAATGGAGGTCTGTAAATACACTCTGACCTTTCTGTTTTTTCACCTTCTGCAAGCAATTTTACCTTTTTTTTTTTCCCTTCCAGGCTAAATGATGTGATCTGCCAACATTTAATCTGTTTAGGAAAGACAGAGCTGAGACAGTGAACTCTTGTCAGTAGCAAAATTACATGAAATGTGGGATGGTTTGGATGCTGTGTGGAAGGTGTAGATGGTGTGTGGTAATATTAACATCAGTAATATATTTTTCTTTTTAAAAATTTGTACCGTTAGCCAAAGAAATAAAATTGGAGAGAAAAAAAAGGCTACTGCCACTATTAACTCCTGCCAAACACCCACATATGCTTTTAAAATCTATTATTAAAATACAGTACTTTTCAAAACAAATATACTCCAATCTTTGAAACGTTGAACATTTGGCAAAAGTGGCTGTAGTACACAGTTCCTATATTGCTATATTAAAATGCTGATCTGAAATAGGGCAGTGTTAAATTTGTAGCATTAATGCTATTTTAGCCTTTTTCCTCCAACCAAAGCTCAGTTGATAGCACCAATAGTGTCCTGCTTTGCTTCCAGTGATATCAGTTTTATACTTTCATGCATACAAAACTAATTGCCATTTGCTACCTAATATCCAGTAGTTCAATATGCAGAAAAAATTAGTTCATATGCTGCACTGAAGTAGCTGTTCGCTTCCGATAATGCTGTTTACAGTGCTTTAAATCATGGATGATAAAGTGGGAGTGCAGTGAAGCATGCAGATTCTTGTAAATGGCTCCTTTTTGTCTTCCTAAAGGAATTTAATTATTTTCAAAAGCCATTTAAATAACAGAGCTGTAGCTTGCTATGTTCATTTTTGCAGAAGAAATAATAATCCAAGATTGTTTGAATACATAAGAATATTGTACCCTAAGTCTAGCTAAAGCCATCTTCTTTTCAAAGGTGTAAATGATAAAAGGGGCTAGTGGGGGGAAGGGAAGGGAAGGGAAGGGAAGGGAAGGGAAGGGAAGGGAAGGGAAGGGAAGGGAAGGGATGAGATGAGATGAGATGAGATGAGATGAGATGAGATGAGATGGAAGGGACCTTTGAGGTCTTCTAGTCCAATCCCCTGCTCAGACAGGAAACCCTTATAGCATTTCAGACAAATGGTTGTCCAATCTCTTAAAAACTTCCAGTGTTGGAGTCTTCATAACTTCTGGAGGCAAGTTGTTCCACTGATTAATTGTTCTAACTGTCAGGAAATTTCTCCTTAGGTTGAAGGTTCTTGAAAACATTCAGCAGGTATCAGGTCCATGTTTAAGAAGGCACACTGAAGTTGGGCTACAGAATTCAGCATATGAAGAATACCTGTTTTCTGATTTTTAAACAATATAGAGAAGGGTTTTCTTGAATCTCCAATAAAATGTACTGTCCTTTGGAAAGTGCTAAGACTTCCTTGCTTTGTTGTTTGTGTCCTGCGCCAGCAGTTAGTGGGTAACACCAATATTGTCTTCTTTATTTTAATATGATGTAGGAATCATTATAGGCTAACCATAAGGAGATCTACTCTCTGCACAGATAATCCTCGACTTACACAGTTCGTTTAATGACCATTCAAAGTTACAACGGCACCAAAAAAGTGACATGACTATTTTTCACACTTACAACCATTGCACTATCCCCATAGTCACGTAATCAAAATTTAGACACTTTGCAACTGGCATGTATTTATGATGGTTGCAGAGTCCAGGAGTCATGTGACCACCTTTTGTGACCTTCTCACAAGTCAAGTCAATGGGGAAGCCAGATTCACTTAGCAACCGTGTTACTAGTTTAACAACTGCAGTGATTCATTTAACAACTGTAGCAAGAAAGATTGTGAAATGGTGCAAAATTTACTTAACAACTGTCTCACTTAGTAACAGAAATTCTGGCTCAATTGTAGTCATAAGACGAGGACTACCTGTGATCAGTTAATTCCGTTGTCCAAATACCTAGATATTAATCTCTTTCTGTATGGTTTTAGAGCAAGGCTCCTTATCCTGTCTGTAAGATAAGTAATTTCTGTCACTGCTTTCTTTTCAGTGGTTTTCCAAATGCTAAAACAGATACTGAAATCTTCTCTGCTGCTGCATCTATCAGTCAATAATGTTTCCTTGTCTAGGCTAAACATACCTAATTTTTAAAAACAGCTTTGCCTTGCTGCCTCTACATTGCAGTCCCTCCTTTTAAATCTTTTCCAATTGCCAATATTTTCTGAGACATCGTGTGCCCCAAATTTCTAGCAAATTTTAATCAGGTCACACTAATGCTGAGTAAAATGGCATTATTATTTCCCGTGTCTTGACAACCACTACTCAGCCTTAAGACCTAAAAATGGCTTTGACTTCTCTAATTAGTACATCACTTGGTTGCCTCATTTTCAGTATTTTTGTGCACCGTAGCTTCTGAGTTTAGCTTGGATTAGCCAGTTCTTGGGATTCGATTGTCATTTCCTATATTTAATTGAGTAACGTTTAGCCATGTTGGATTTATTGTGGCCCTGGTTTCTTCCTAGATCTACATCTTAATGTATGAAAATATAGAAGGATGGCCTGAAATGTTATCCTTGTATAATGTATTCTGAGGAGAACTTCCTGTTACATTTTATTTGTTGATCTTGATTTGTGAAATAAATTGTTTTTTTATATTATTATTATTATTTTAGTACTCACAGTCTTAAAGTGACAGAAGAGAAAGACAAGGGAATTATTTGGCTTATTTCTGAGGGGAATTGTTAAGGTTGGGGAACTGGCATGGATGCAAGGCCTTTATAAAACTTGATGTGTCCATCTCGGCCTTGGTGATCAGTTGTTGGTTGCGTTGGATTTTGGTTTTAGACCTTTGATTACGGATGTAAGTTAGAAAACGGTTAGGAAATTACATAGTGGAAGATATGGAGGGAATATTTACAATGCAAGAAAGTGAGAACCAAGGGAGGAATTGGGGGGGGTGAGACAAGAGGCTTACTTTCTCCAGCTGCTTAAGGTAGATACAGTTCTGAGGTTAAAAAGTAAGAAATCAGATACTTCTCTTTGTGGTCTAAATTGCTTATGTGTCTTGGATTTTTTTAAATATAATAAACCAAACAAATCAAATCTTTTGGTGTATTTTCTTGAAACTACTTTTTAAAAGGTGAATAATCCCAAATTCTGATGCTAGATGCTTAGGTCCTTATGTTAAGACTTTTTACATAGTTCCTGAAGGATTTCTGTCCAAGGAGTGTCAGACCTCCTAGAAACTAGAAGGAGGCTGTGGTTACTCAAAGTAATTACAAGTAGTTCTCAGCTTACAACAGTTTGTTTAGTGACCATTCGAAATTACAATGGCACTGGAAAAAGTGACTTATGGCCGTTTCTCACACTTGTGACCATTGCAGCATCTCCATGGTGATGTGTTTTACATTCAAATGCTTGACAACTGACTCATATTTACGACGGTTGCCGTATCTCGGGGTCACGTGATCCCCTTTTGTGACCTTCTGAAAAGCAAAAGTCAATGGGCAAGGCAGATTGACTTAACAACCGTGTTACTAATTTAAAACCATTGCAGTGATTCACTTAACAAATATGGCAAAAAAAGTTGGAAAATGGGGCAAAACTCACAACAAATTTCTCACTTAGCAACATAAATTTTGGGCTCAATTGTGGTCATAAGACAAGGACTACTTGTACTATTAAAAAACAAAATAAGGTGGCTGGTTCCCCTTCTTAGAACTCTTTGGTGCTCTATACACAAATAAAGAGTTGGCATTCCAATGATTGATTATGTTTATTTTTGATCCATATAGTGTGAGAAGATATCTTTTGGCACAGACTCTATGAAGTAATCTAAAACCAGTTTTTATTTGCAAGTGACTCCTTGCTTTGGGTCACTGACATGGTAAAAGCAGGTTTAACCTGGAATGGCCTGCCAGCCAGAAAATCTGTTGAAGCAAATATTATTTATAAGGCTATAGTGGGGCATCGTGTTGTTGAATTGACTTATCCCCTGATTCTTTGATGGAGAACCACTTCACATTTGTGCGTGCACAGTTGTGTTTGTGAATTTGGAGTTCTGGTGAGATTTCTCAGGTTTGGAAACATTCTAGTGAAAACATTTTTAACTGCTTAAAAAAAAAGTTGCCTTATGAAAAAGCTCAGTATGAAAAATTGCTGCTAAATATTCAGCTCTTTCCTTCAGAGGAGCTCAGTTTTCTATCTTTTTATAAGTAGAAGGAGATATATAATGTTAATTCTGTAATTTTATCTTGGAAGAATGATTTCCTCTTCCAGTTCAAATTGTTTGCTGGATAAAAGGCTGGAACTGCAGCTTTTGTTACTTCCATTATTAATTTTAAGAGAACAATCTGCATACCTGATACAATTTCAGCTGTGTATTCACAGTAGTTTTTCTCCATTTTAAAATAATGGGTAGGAGAGATGAAGAAGTATTCCTCAGATGAAGAAGCAGTTTTTCTATGACAGGTCTTTGTAGGCCTTATAGAGAAGATTTGAGAATGTTTCTGTGGTTTACCTGTGTTCTCTATGCCTCTCTGATCTTCCAGAATCAATCCTGAGAAACTTTTAGATGTCCAGAAGAAACTGCAGTCCTTATTGGCTCAGGATCAAGATTTGAAAGAACGTGCACAACGGGTAAGGGGACAATGGCTAGTCCACTGATATGTAAATGGCATGATTGTAGAATTTCATTTTTTAGGTATATAAGAAATATTAATCTTGAATAAGATTTTTGGTTTCATGGGTTATAGGAGATCTGAAAAGATATGCTTATGTTCTTTGACTAAAGTAAAGAGGTATTAGAAATTAATTAATTGAAATTAATCAGCAGTTCACTTATTAAATCATTTATTAAAGGAAATTTATATGGTGGCCCAGCTCACACATTGGGGATTCCAGACAGCCTATAACAGGTGTGTCAAACTCAAGGCCCATGGGCCGGATCCGACCCATGAGATGCTTAGATCTGGTCCACGGGCCACCCTGGAAACAGTGAAGGACTGGCCTGTGGTGCCTCTGCCAGTGAAAACGGAGCGGGGCGGGGGTAGAGAATATCACCTGGCAGGTACTCAGAGGACAACTTTCTTATAGGGGCATCATGTGGGGCATCATTTCCCTGAAGAATAGACTTGGTCAGACTCTACTAGCTTTACAGAAACTTAGTGCTGTAGACTTACGGTAACATCATACTTGAGAATTCTGAGCATTGAACTGCCAGCATGGCAACAGCGAGACGGTTGCTTCTTTCCATACTGGCCAGGGAGGCAGATGGCTGACTGCCAGACAATAATTGTCTGCTGACCATAGTGCTCTTTTATTTAAATTTTAATAAATCTGTTTTCTAACTGATCTCTCAAGCTGTTACATTATTATGGTAGGCATTTAAAACAAAAACAAAAATAGGGTGATATTTAATCTCAGCAATGAACCATTAGTAAAACAACAATGCAACTGCTAACGTGCTGCTTAAATAACATTCATGGCATGGGACCGTCTCTCTCCAGTTGTATCTACCCATTGTATGAGATCCAACAGGAGAGGTATGCCCTGGGTCTCATCTGCTAGGCTAGAGAATATCACCGGGCAAGTACTCTGAGGACAGCCTTTTCTTGTAGGGGCATCATCTGGGGCATCGTTTCCCTGAAGAATAGACTTGGTCAGACTCTACTAGCTTTAAAAACCTGGCTTGTTGCTGTGTTTGGGCCCAGATTGTGGGATTGAACTTGAATCTTGGTTTTATTGATGGTGTTGGTTAGTTTTTCCCCTTAGCTTCTATATTTGTTATTTATAATTGTTTGTGATGATTTTATTTTTTGTTACCTCCCAGCGTCAAATGTTTGAGATGGCTGGCCAAATAAATCTCTCTCTCTCTATATATATATAAAAGCAAAATACCACTCACGCATCATCACGAAATCTCCAGAACTGTAAAGCCTACAAACTTGAAATTTGGCACATATGTTCCTCTTGGCTTCTAGGTGCTCACTAAGAAAGGATTTTTTGAAGTGGCCATCAGATCATTAGTATTTCTTATATTATTATTAACACACTCTGATGCTAAGGAGTTAGACATTCTACTCCCCCTCCCCACCTGAAAAAAACTCTGTTCCAACAGCCACTTTGGTGTGGGTGTGGCCAGTGCGTGACTCATCCGGCCTGTGGCCTGGGAGTTTAGACATTCTACTCCCCACCTGAAAGGGAGAGAAGGGGATAAGATAGGAGAGGCTTCTGTGGGGCCAGCCTGAGGGAGAGAAGGGGAGAGGATCTATGGGGAAAGCCTGAGGGAAAGAAGGGGATAGGAGAGGAGAGACTTCTGTGGGGCCAGCCTGAGGGAGAGAAGGGGAGAGGAGAGGCCAATCGTAACTACTCATTAATTTTCAAGCTGTAAGTGTCAATTTATCAAGCCCAATCATATAGTTTTGTAGCGGAGCACGGGTATCCAGCTAATTGAATATATAAAATAAATGAATCAGATTTTTGATTGAGGATGTATAATGGTAATTGGAAATGGTAAAGAGATGTATCCAAGAGAATACTCAGATGAAACACAATTTAGCCTACAGCAGGATTATGGGTGAGGTGAGCAGCTCAGAAGAGACCTTCCCTAGTTTCTTGAGCTGCAGAAGGGACAGGAGGAGATACTTTCAGACTTGTTTGATTCTCTTAAAGTAACCTTACCATAAAGTAGAATTAGCTCATCTGGCTGTGTTTTCTGTTGGGTCTTGCTTACAAGATTGACAGGATGTGAACTGTGCATTCCTTGGAAGATGATTGGGATCACTAAGAAGACCTTATTTCTGCTCTGCTGCAGTACCTGATGTTCTGTTGCTCTCAACTTGAATTTGAGCATAAGTGTGAGGATGAAGGACTGATCAGGTTCATGATGAAGGGAAGGACTGCATTGCATTCACCAGCTATTCCCCCCTTCCCCCCACTCCAAAAAACCCTTCATGCATGAAGAGAGGAGGAAGTAGCATAGAACTCTATATTTTTGCACAATACAGCAACAGTAGCAACCAGTTTTATTTTAGTCATTTTTGGCATATCTTTGTGCCCTTGCTCTTCCTTATTTCTATTGTGCTTTTGTCATTGAGTTGCTGAGTCAGCTTATTCAAATCTTTTTTAACTTAGGTTGTTAGTTCTCATAAAAACTTTATAGAGCAGCTGGTTATTGCCGAAATAATTGTTACCCCGGTAAATAGTCTGTCGGCCACCTGAATTTCCTGTTGAATTGGATATCTCATATAAAAAGAACATTTTTTTTTTACATGTCTAAGGACGTTTTCATATACGACATTTTTAAAATTAAAAGCAAAAAATATTTTTGTTCCCTGAAAAGAATGTATGAACTGATTGAAAAGGAAGTGCAGTAGGTGTCCAGAGGTGATTACATAGAGAGAAAATTGGTCTTCTCGAGCTCTGGAGCTTAGAAAAAAATGATTTAAGTTTTGCAAAATGTATGTTACAAGATATATATATATATATATATATATATATATATATATATATATATATATATATATTTATTTATTCCTTCCTGAGTTATATAAAATTATTTAAGAATCAAAAGGACAGCATTTTTTCTTTTTTTCACTCACTCTACCTTTTACCAATAAATATTCACATCTTTGCATAGCTTGTCAAAACTTGAGACTTTATGCATACAGAGATATAGGAAGCTACTTTATTGGATGACATCTGTTGCCCCATTGTAGCTTGGTACTATTAATTGTGATTGGCAATGTATTGTAACCTCCAGAAGAGAAGCACATTTCATGTCATCTTCTACCTTATTCTTTTAGCCTAGGAAAGGTTGGTCTCTAGGGAAAGGAGTAGAAAACCTTTAATTTCTTCCTCCTGAAACTCATGCTGTGGTATGGACAAGTTTCCTTGAGTCAAACTAGGCTCCTGACGATTGCATGGACATGTTCATGTTGTTTTCTTGGGAAGAGGTTTGCCACTGTCTTTTTCCAGGTTTGTTGTTTGTTTATTTGTTTTGGCTTTCTAGTTTATTTTATCATCCTGGAATTTCCTGTTGATCTCCATCTAACCACAACAAATTCCATTTAACTTTTTCAGGATCAATCAAAGCTAGCCTAGGACTGCCATCTGCTGTGACCTTTGTGCTGCAAGTGAGGATCATATAGCAAATTTGATTTCCTCCTCTTAGTTATTAGTTCAAAAAAGATTCACATTAATATGGTACAGTTCACTTATTGGATGTTTGTGTTTGTTTTTGGTGTAGCAAAAACTTTCATTTGGCAATGTATACCCGTACATACTGTATCTCCATAGATTGAGAACCAGTACTTTGCAGTTCATGAGTACTTCTGATGTAGAATGTCACAGAGTTCAAATCTTTTTGTAAATTAATTACAATTAGAATTAGACTAACAAGAGATGGAAGGGACCTTGGAGGTCTTTTAGTCCAACCCCTTGCTCAGGCGGGAAACTATACCATTTCCACTGAATAAGTTGTTCCATTGATTCTGTCAGGAAATTTCTTTTTAGTTCTAGATTGCTTCTCTTCTTGATTACGGTAGTTTCCATCCATTGCTTCTTGTCCTGCCCTCAAGTGCTTTGGAGAATAATTTGAGTTAAACCTTTGAGTAAAAATGAAAATCGTTGAGATGTAGAAGATAGAATATTGAATATCCCTGAAAAAGTCTGAAATTATACCATGTTTTGGTCATCATGTGTGTAATTACTTTTTTCAACTAAACCTACTTTACTACATAAAATGAAACAGAATAATGTAGAAAATTTAGCCACTGAATCCCTTACTTAGTTGAAGAATCCAACTTAATGCATTTTTTAAAAAATGACTGTGTAATCTATACTTGAACATATTCAGTGACTTGTATCAATAAGGAAACAGCTGCCGTCCTAAGATCTCTTTTACAAGTGCTATTAACAAGCCAGATTCTTCTCACTCTGTACCTGTGTCTTTGATTTTCATAACTAAAGGTGGCAAACATATCCAACAGGAAAACTCCTGTTTTCCTCACAACAACAATCCTGTGAATCCTGGACTGAGAGAGAGTGACTGGCCCAAGGCCACTCAGCTGGCTTTTATGGCTAAGGCAGAACTAGAACTCACAGTCTCCTGGTTTCTAACCTATTGCCTTAACCACTAGACTGAACTGGTCTTGTGATGTCCCAAAGGTGCTTTTTCAGGAGGCAACTGGATTTTCTTGTTATTTCTTTTGAAGAGGTTTTGCTTCTCATCCAAGAAGCTTCTTCAGCTCCAGTAGGATAGTGAGGAATGGAAGGATTTATATTCTTTGCAGACAGCTGGTAATTTGCATCCTTTTAGAGGGTCGTTGAAGCACTTGGAGGTTTATCTGTGTCATCAGGGTCACCTGAGTAGTGTTCCTGGTTCTGCAATTTTTCATCTGGAAATCCATTCCTATTTCCACAGTATTCAAAGGGTGTTCATCCCAAATTGTATAGCTAAAAGTCTTTTCTTTTCAAGGAAGTCCAGTTTGCCTCCTGAAAAAGTCTGCAGAGATTCTCAGTCATCCAGGTCATGGTTGTCCCAAAGATGCTTTCTCAGGTACTAACTCATAAGCAAGCTGAAAAAGTTTCTTGGATGAGGAGTGAAACAAAAGAAAAAACAAGAAAGTCCAGTTGCCTCCTGAAAAAGCAGCTTTGGGACAACCATGACCTGGATGACTGAGAATCTCTACAGATTTTTGGTCTTGATGATATTTACTCTTATCTCTCATTCCATTTTGATGAAGAGTCTTAGATACATAGTCTTTGAGCTTGCTATATGCACATTTCATCATCACTCCATCCAAACCACTTTTAAGTGGCTTGCTGATCAGTATGGAATGGATAGTTTATAAAACGCATTGCAGGAATTGGCATTTGATTTCTTCTCACAATCCATTTGGAAAACTATCTACTTAAAAAAAAAAAATTAAACAAGATTCATCTGACAAAACTTATTCTTCAAAAATCCAGGCAGATATTTAGCAAAAATCATTACTTTTAACATATTTAAAAATCAAGTTTTAAGATTCACTCCAGAATATTCCCAGGTGTTAATGACAGATTGGCCTATAGCAGCGGTCCCCAACCTTTCTGGTACTAGGGACCAGTTTTGGAAGAAAATTTGTCTTCCATGGACCTGGCCCGGGGAGGGGGGGGGATGGTTTTATCCACAATCTAGATCAGGGGTCTGCAACCTTAAACACTCAAAGAGCCATTTGGATCCGTTTCGCACAGAAAAGAAAACACCAGGAGCCACAAAACCCTTCCCGTGCATGACTATTTCTTGAGCGGACACAAAACTAGCATATGTAGTTGAATTAAACATTCTGTTTTTCTTCTGAAACTTTTCTTTTCTTGGATTTAGCCATGGTTGGCCTACCAGAGGTTGCAAAGCTCAATAAATCGCATGCCAGCGGGTGTTGCACATTGCCAGTTGTGACACATATTTTGAATGATGAGCCGCAGCAGAGGGGTGAAAGAGCCACATGCGGCTCCAGAGCCGCAGGTTGCTGACTCCTGATTTAGATCCTGCTCATGTGCTCATAAAGCTTCACTTGCTTACCTGCTGCTTGCATGGCCCAGGTCCTAACAGACCATGGACTGGTACCGGTAAGCGGCCCGGGAGTTGGGAACCCTGATCTATAGTTACTGAAAACCTCATTTTTTCCCTTTTTTTAAGATAGAAACAAGATTTCCTCTCCTTCAGTAATCTGGCACTTCATATCTTGAAGATTTTTCACAGATAATATATAAATCTTTGGTCAATCAATCTGCTAGTTTCTGCAATATCATAGGCTGCAATTTATCTTGTCTGAAGATTTAAACTCACTCAGACTAAGCAGATATTCCTGTGTCATATTTCCATCAGTCTCAAACTTCAAGCTCTTCATTCTGCCCTTCACATTTTTTCTGATTTTTTTTTGTTTTGTTGGAAGAGAGTAAATCAAAATAGGTGAATAGCTTTGCCTTTCTTTGTCACTAGTTAGAGTTATGCAGTGTTCATTGATCAACAGATATACCGATTCTTTGTTTTGTTGAAGATATCTGAAGATTCTGCATTTGTTTTTAAAATTCTTAAATCAGTGTTACCTAATTCTGAACTTCGTTTTCCCCATATTGAGTTCCAGGCTTTGCATTCTTTCTTGGTAACTTACTACACTTTGTTTTCAGATTTTCATTTGACTTTTTTGTCTAGTTGTGTTACTTTGTACCTACTTTTTTTTTTTACCTGGACCCTTATTGGAATTGTTTGCAGTAATTCCTACTTATTCTAGTTTATAACCTTTTTATATTTTTCATCATTAACTCTGTGACAAAAGGAAAGCATCTATGCGATCAATTATTCCACAAAACCTAATCACACAGGACTTGCATTTTTAAAGGAAGCCATCAAAACTAAAAACAGACCCCTTTGCAGATAATTTTAGTGCCTCTGAAATGAATTTAGGGATTTTTAATTTGGCACAGTTCATTGAAAGGCCTTACAATTACTTCCCTTGGTTTGCAACACATGCCAAATTTTATGACAACTCTCAAAGCTGGGGGGGGGGACCATATTTACAGCCTTGCTCGTAAAAGCTATTTATTACTCCATTTTTAATCACACATTTCTTCCAGTAGCTCAAGGCAACACATGTGCTTCTTTCCCACCTCCATTTTACTTTCCAAATTACAATGAAAAGTATGAAAAGTGAAACATGAGGCTCATACCAATTAATTATTCAATGACTTTCTTGGCCGAATGGAATTGGATTGTCCAGTCTTAGCCCAACCTTTCCAAACTCGATACTTTCCTGATGTGCCTGGGCAACAATACCAACACTCCTTGGAAGAAATGCTTCAAATCACTTCCTCTTGCTTTTGCAAGATCAAGGCTGCTAAAACTTGCAGGATCCAAAGATTTCAGGTGGAGCCTGTCTGGAAGGAGATTATCTGATCACTAGGTGTGAAAACATTGCTCCCTTGGGGTTGTAGGACTGCCTCTTACGGAGCATCTCCTGTTTGTGTACAACAACAACAACAAGAAGAAGGGAGATGCTGCCATAGATTTCTGATCTGATTAAATTATAGCTTAGTATTGATGAAATGAGTCATGGAAATGGAATGATGAAAAAGAGAATGGCAAGCAAATACTGGAGTAATAACTAACAGGAGCAGGTATAATGATAGGTTATAAGCTGGCTGTTACAGGGGAAAAATTAATCAATAGTTGTAAACAACGCCAGTTGGATTCATCTCAACCTGGACACCAACATTGAGTATATTTATATGGATTATTTTCAACTTGTAGATCTCATCTGACAAGCAGATGTGTGCAGAAGTGAGGGCCACAATCTGATTGCTTGACCTAAATCGTTCCTGGCGGGTTAAATTGACTAGGTGAGACTGGTCCTGTGATTATAAGAAGTGATTAATGCCTTCTTGGCTGATGGATGTTTCTCGATTGCTTAAAGGAAGCAGTCATATGAGCCTTGTTGGGGGAAAAAAAAAGGAAGCTCCCTGAACATGAAAGAACCTTGTAATTAAAGGGAGTCTTTAATCTTCCAAGTCTAGGAAGGTGATTGAAGAGGCAGCTTTGTATCTGCAGATTTGGACCCACTTTAATTGGGGATTCACCCAGGATGTAGGAGTGAGATTACATTAGTTGTCTTGGTAGAGATCCTGCTAGTTTCGCTGGACCTCTTGGCACGTACAAATAATAAATTTTATAATTTAAATTTTAATTGCTGTAAACTGTTTCCTGTAAACAGGAAAAAATGGATCATAAACAAAGTCTAGACCAGTGATTCCCAAAGTGTGAGCCGCGGCTCCCTGGGGAGCCGCGCTATCGTCATAAGGGCGCCGCGAAATATTCAATTAATACCTGCGCCCGCTGGGTCTAACGCTGATGCGCCATTTCTGAAACATCTAGTGCGCATGCGCAGTTACAAGTCGGATTGTTATGGGAGCCGCAAACCGAAAAAGATTGGGAACCTCTGGTCTAGACTATCTATCCCACTTTCAGACTTTCAAAGTAGTCCAGCCAAGAAACACACCGGGAAGGACTGTCTCTAATTTTATTGTAAGGTTGCATGAACAATATCTTGCAAGTGTGAAAAATATATTCATCTCCCATTGCCTGTACAGCTCAAGGGACTAGGGAGCATCCCGTCTGAAGCGTTTGTGCATCCCTATTTCTTCTATAGCAGGGGTGTCAAACTTGATTTCATTGAGGGCTGCATCAGGGTTGTGTTTGACCTTGGGGACCACAACAAGGTGGGTGTGACCAGGGTGGGTGTGGCCAGGGTGGGCGTGGCCAGCTTGACGTCACTCGTGGTGGCGCCTGTGGTGGCCTGAGCGCTATGCCAGCGAAAACTGGCTCCCAAACTCCATTTTCAGCTGCAATGGCCTCCTGCAACCCTCTGCCAGTGAAAACGGAGCTCAGGAGAGTCACACGCAGCCCTCCTGAACTCTGTTGTTTCTGGCAGAAGCACCGTGGGCTGGTCCTTCATTGTTTTCAGGGCCAGATCTAAGCACTCCATGGGTTGGATGTGGCCTGCAGGCCTTGAGTTTGACATCCCTGTTCTACAGGCTAAGCTGCCACTTAATTAACCATTGTACTGTCTGCAGCTATTCCCACATCTCCCATTTCTACCATAACATTAAGCACAGCCAAAGGCCAGACAGTACTAGTGGACTTGATTTCACCATATTTGAAAGGCACCATGTTGGGGAAAGTGGCAACAGCACTTTTCTCCCATGATGCTATAATCTGCCTTCAGGTATAATGATAGCGAATTGGGAAAACGAAGCGACAATGGTAGTTTAGATACAGAAACATTAAACAGAGTTTTGGACATGTAAAATACTAATAGCTTTGAAAGCAGTTTTGCCTTTTGGAACAGTCAGATTGCTCACCTATCTTTATGGCGTTATTGTAATTGAATAAGAGGAGCAGGTGCTTTCTTCGTAAAAGTCTTTCAGAGAACAGTTTTCAGGTTTGCATAGTTGTATTAGTTGGCAAGAAAATATTGTTGATTTAGTACCTGAGTTAAAATTACCTTGCCAGAAAGAGATAGACAAAACTTACTGGGTGAAAAAAAATGGAATAAGCTTTTTCCTTCCCTCCCCATTTTGTCATTGCTTTCTAAAGCAGCCTTTTAAAAGAAGAATCGAGTGGAGTGGAGTGGAATAATTTTGGAACTTCAGGATATTGATGAAACAAGTGGAGGAGACAAGGGCTTTTGTTGTAGCTGACAGATGTAGTGATAGGCCTGCCCGGTAAATCCAGTTTTATTGCTATATTTAAAGCCATTCTTTTATTGCTGTGTGATACTAAAGTTACAGTCTGTTCTTCCTTTTTGTTGAATAAGACTGCAGTATCTTTCTGAAAGTGTGAATAGAAGCTAAATAACGTTTGACAGTCTTCACCTGCCTAGAATTTCCTTGGGTTTCCAGGATCTTTTAGGATAACCTTGCCCCATCTAATTTCTTCCTGATGGCAGAGACTTCAAATCCCATAATAACCCTAAAGTTTGCACGTCAGTTTCCTATATAAATACTAGTTAAGAGATGCTTTTAGACTGACATCATCTGCATATTAACTAGTTAACTAGATCCTTTTGGTTAACTGGAGTTTAGAATTGGGTAAAAAGATTCTCTATATTAAATATTGGTGTGAAAATTCTCATAACTAAAAAGGTTAAAAGATTGCAAGAGGAGGAGAACTAAATCCATACTTTTGTTCCCATTTTTTAACCGATTAAAAGAGAGTTGATCCATTACATCTGCAGCGCTCTGAGGAGTATTGTTTTCACTTCATGTAGTTCTGTATGTGAATAGTTTGCAATATTTAGTGCCTCTTCCAAACAGTTGTGCCTTTGATATTAAAGTATACCCATATATCCATCGTTTTGCCATCAAACCCTGCAGCTCTGTAAGAGATATTGCAGTGGAATAAATAAAATGAATTTTGAATTCCAACAAGCTTTATCCAGGGACGGGTTTCAAAACACGTCGTTACTGGTTCGTTCATGGGCGCTGGCGCTCTCTCTCTCTCTCTCTCTCTCTTGCGCACGCGCAACTCTTCTGCATGTGCGCAGAAGTATCCGAACTGGTAGCAACCCACCACTGGCTTTATTGCTGCAACTTTTAATTTTTAGCAAGCACTGTGTTATTGGGTAACTACTCCTGTTTCAAAAAGTGTTAAATTTCCCACACTAGCAACTATAACGGTTACTTATTTCTGTAATGGTTATGTAGCATGTTGTTTACATTTTTTACTGGACAGAATTAATGCTTAAAATCAGCAGTAGTGATAGTATATTACTATACAGATAGTCCTCGAATTACTACCACAATTGAGACCAGAATTTCCAAAGCCGGAGAAGGTGGTTATTCAGTGAGTTATGCCTGATTTAGGGCTGCAGATTTCCAATAGCCCTTTTAGCTGAAATACATAACTTTTCAGTGTCTGAATTTCATTCCGTCAGGGGGCCATCTGCACAACCAAGTTCCTAAGATCTCATGATAATGACTGGTGGGAATCATCAAAATATTTTATTGTAGTCATCTGGCGTAAGTTGTGTATGATGGACAAAAAAATGCAAAAGACACAGTCAAGTACTGCAGATGGGTCTGTTCAGTCTTTTGGGTGATAATGAAAAACGTAATGACTGATAATAAGTCTTTATTTTAAGGTTTGCAGCTAGCAGAAGAATGAATGGGAATTTCCTATGTGGGCCAGTAAATATATCTACAAAAATATTTTTTCCTTTGTTTTCCAAATAAAAATTACTGAATAGTGTTGCGGAAACATAAAACAGTACGGTTAGAATTATACACTTGAGTTACCAGCCAAATGAAAGGGCATGCTGATAGCAGCAGGTAATTCAGTTTTATAGAAGTGATTTTCCAGTGTTTTATTGCAACCTGGATATCGTGAAACTGCAAGTAAAACCTTTACTATTTTGTTGTTGTTGTTGATGCTTCTTTTAAGGGCAAAAATATTGTGTATCGTAGCTTCTCTTAGTAGTTCAAGATGATTTCCAAGGACAAATACTTTCAGTTTCAAGAAATAATAAAAAAGAATGAAGGTTGTTTTGAAAGTCAAGTGAAAAACACTAGGAAAATACCCACTGGATGGAATTGGGCAGAGATTGCACCAAAGATGTGAAAATGCACTTAATATAAGCACTACCAAAATATTAAAAATGCATATACAATGATAACTTATTTGTGCATAAAATTTAATCATTAGAACTTAGTGATACTGAAGAAGGAAGGCTGTGTAATTTTTTTCAGTCTGTGTATTATACTTGGTTTTTGAACAATGTGCTGGGGGTTAGTTATACTTCAAGAATTATCTGGAACAAAACCAAAACAAGATAGTTCTCACTTAATGATGGTAATTGGGACCAGAATTTCCATCACTAAACAATACAGTGGCAAAGCACAACATCATATGGCCACGCCATATTTGATGACAGTTCTGATAATTCCTGATTACTGTCGTTAAGGGAAACACAGGTTGTTAATTGAGGACCTCCTGTGATGGCGACTCTGACTTTCTGCTGGCTTCCTTCTGACTTTGCTTGTGGGAAACCGGCAGGGACCGGCAAATTATGATGAATGAAAAATGAAATAAAAAAGGATATCTTGATTTTCAGTGTCAAGGAGGACTTTATAAGCTACTGTACATTTAAAAGTAATTAGCTTAAACTGTGCATCTGTTTCGGTTGAGTTTCCATTTATTCTGTGACTTGAACAAGTTTTTTTTTCTTTTTTCCTTAGTGTTTTGTTTCTTACCTGCGATCTGTCTACCTAATGAAGAACAAAGAAGTATTTGATGTGTTAAAGTTACCCATTGCTGAATATGCCCTGTAAGTGCCATTGATCTTCAGTAATTGTAGATGCCGTACAAAAACTATACATCTTTTTTAATAGATTTCTTTTGAACTTGGAAATTTTAATCAGTGAGCCAAGCCAACATTGGCTCACTGATTAAAATTAGCAATGAAAATCAGTTTGTTAAAAATGGAGATTAGTCAAACAGAGCTAATGGAAATGAGGAGAAAAAGCAATAAATGAATCCTTAATCATTTTGTGCTGCCTGTTAAAACCCAATAACATGGGTGCCAATTTTTAATTTTTTTTTAAGGTGTCTTAAAAGTCCTCATTAGTTAGTCCTCACTTCATGGGAGAGTTCCTTCTGTTCATGTCTAAGGTTTTAGATTTGGTCCTTTAGTTCTTGGAAAACCCTTCCCTAAAGTTTTAAGAACTATTGCCATTCAGTGATGATAATCCTGCACTATTTTATTTATTTATTTGCTTTTTATTTTGCCATCGTTTACGATCAGCTCAAGGTGGCACAGATCCATACTACATAATTCCATTCATTTATATCTTTTGTCCTTCCTAATTTATTTATTTATTTATTTATTTATTGGGTCGATTTATATGCCACCCTTCTCCGGAGACTCAAGATGGCTTACAGTGCGTTAAGCAATAGCCTTCATACTTTTGTATATACCTGTTTAGTAGGGCTTTCGGCCCGCCCTAAGCGGTGTTCTTTTTTATACCAAGTCAGCTTATTGCCCCCACAATCCGGGTCCTCATTTTACCTACCTTGGAAGGATGAAAGGCTGAGTCAACCTTGAGCCTGGTGAGATTTGAACTCGCAGTAATTGCAGGCAGCTGGCAGCTAAGTGCTACTTAACAGCACTTTAGTCTGCTACACCACCAAGGCTCTTATTCTCATTTTCTAAGATCCTTCTCTGATAACCTGACTTCTTTTGCACCATCCCCCTGAAAGTCTTCTCCTTCCAAAAAAATCATAAATTGACACCAGGATCAATAGCAAATTTGCCATGTCTGTCTGTCTTGTATGTCTACCAGCTGTCTACTTATAAATAGTCCTGCATGTTTTATGATCAGTCACTTTACAACCATTGGAAGTTAAGACGGCCATGGAATGGCTGCTTTAAAGAATATTCTCCCTTCCATCTCACTTGAGGCTCACAACTCTGGGGCTGGTTAAAAGCTGTGAAATCCCTTCCCCCATTTTTAGTTAACTTTTGATGTACGTCTGTATTTTAAAATTTAAATTTAGTTTTTATGTTTTTAACATTTTATTTGTGCACTGCCCAGAATCCCTCTGTGAGGGAGATTTATTTATTTATTTATTAGTTTGTTTTATATATGCTGCCCTTCTCCAGAGACTCAGGGCGGCTTACAATGCATTAAGCAATAGCCTTCATACTTTTGTATATACCTGCTTAGTAGGGCTTTTTGCCCCCCCCCCCCCGAGCGGTGTTCTTTTTTATACAAAGTCAGCTTATTGCCCCCACAAACCGGGTCCTCATTTTACCTACCTCGAGAGGATGGAAGGCTGAGTCAACCTTGAGCCTGGTGAGATTTGAACTCGCAGTAATTGCAGGCAGCTGGCAGCTAAGTGCTACTTAACAGCACTTTAGTCCGCTGCACCAAGGCTCATGAGATGGGTGGTTCCTAAATGCAATAGATAGAAAGATACTGTGTTTCCTCAAAAATAAAACCTAACTGGAAAATAAGCCCTAGCATGATTTTCAAGATGCCCATAATATAAGCCCTACCCAAAAATAAGCCCCAGTTAAGATAGTCAGGCAGACGGATGCATTTAGTACTGTCCTGCCTAAAAATAAGACCTTACGGGAAAAATAAGCCATAATTTCCTATCCTTTCTCTGGGAAAATAGAGTATAACATATGAGGTGACCTCCTCCTCTGATTCTACCCACAGAAATATAGCCTTGTAAATAGGTGGAATAGAAAGAGAGAGACTGGCTCAGACTGGTGTATATTCATAATAATGAATGAAGTCTTGAATCTGGATTTCACCAATCACACATAATCACTACACCAATAACTAATGTGTCTTGTCTAAGAAAAGAAATACTCATTAGACCTCAATATTAGGCTTTCTGGAAGTATTTCAGATTCCCCCTCTGGGAATGTCAAACCTTAGGTAGCTTTTGCTGTTTGGATGGGTTTGACATTTGAGAACATTAAAAAGTTCCTCTGTGCTGACTCAGATCAATTATCCTTCTAGTCCGAAACTCTCAACTGCCAGTGTTTTTCAGTGTAGAACTCTCAACTGCCAGTGTTTTTGGCTTGTGTAGAAGTTGTTTCAATGTATAGGATTGGGTAGAAGAATTGGGAAGAACTAAAACCTTGATACTGTAATAGTACAGAGGTAGTATTATATTTTCTCAAAAAAAATCAGATTATACTTTTGTCAGTAGTAATAATTGGTTTGAGTCGTATTGTTAATGGCAGAGTGATTTGTTGCCTGTTTGATTAAGGCCTGAGGGATTGAAAGTTTGAATCTGCACTTATTTTCAGTGGCTCATTGAGCCACTGTCCCTATCCTATTTAGAGATATCAGATAATTGAACACTGGGCTTTGTACATGTTCCTTTGATCATTATCCCATCCCTCTGTTAAGAATTTTCAACATAATAGATGTCAGGCAAGGTCACATTATATTATGTTCACTTCAAAGAAAACTGCTGTGGAATTCTGCCAGCCGTGTGCATTTCTTATGCCAAAGATTAATAAGCCTGGCTATTTAATTATGAGTGAAATGTTCCTTTGCTTTTCATTGTTCCATCGTTGTTAGGTGTATGGTGCTTGCATTGCCCATATGCTGTTTTAATTCTTTTCACCATTCTTTTCTAGGATTGGTTTCTCAGGGATGCTGAGAGTACAAATCCTTTGATTTACATACATCTTAATTAGGGATGGGTTAAAGACCAGGGCACCTCTAGAGCTTCCACTCCAGAGGAATAAAAGGATATGAAAATGATTTCAAGCTCATCTCCCTTGGCTTAATTTGCTAAAAAGTATTGACTTTGGTCATCCATGTCTTCTCTTTATTTTTTTCTCCCCCAAAATAAATTGTGGACAATGTATTAAAGTGCAGATGTACAATAATTAGTTTGAGAAGTGAGTTATAAGGTCTCAATTTTGCTTTTGGTTTGAATTGTGCTTTTCTTACTGATTTCCATCCCATTCATATGAACAAAATACTAAATGCAGTTCTAAAAGGTGGTATAATTTGTGACTATTTATGTAATCTTTTGTCTAGAGAAAGGAAGGAAGTCTCTTAATGGCCATTGAATCTAATATTCAATAAGGGTAGAATGAAACAAAGATTTAGTTTGTCTTTTTTTCCCTTAAAAGCAGGTTCAGCTATATTGTAAAGCACATTATTAAAAAAAAACTTCTGAACAGACACATACCCTCAGTGTATGATTGTGAAATTTTAATAAAATGCTTCATGGATACTGATTTGTAGGGCAAAATTTATTAGTCTCTACTCCTGGTATACAGTAGATACCTTTAGGCATTGAATGCATGTTTGGCTTTGAAGGATGACTTCTTTCTTATAAAGGTTTCCATATCATTCTTTAAAGTTTTCTTTTGTATACTCTTTTCTTCAGAAATCAGGTGGGTAGCAGAGAGGGAGAGAGACAGAAAAAGAGACAAACCAAACTTTAGAAGACCTCTCCAGAAAGAATGATCTCATGTCAGTTCTTTTGTCTCTTTGGCAAGTTGGGAAGACTTTTTCATTTCTAGTTTTTACTTTGATTTAAACGCTGCAAGATTTTGGAGTCTCACCAAATCTTCCTACCAAATTACAGCAGCAATGACAGCGATGAATAATTAAATATGGGAAGAAAATCCATGTTTAATTAATTAAGTTATAACATGTTCAGCCCTTCCTTCCATTTGTCCTCATCTCTTTGGAGTACAACCCATGCAAATCACTTCAAAAATGTTACGCATCCCTTTTATAAATGGACTCCTATTTTTCATATTTGAGAACGGTTTGTTTGATTGCACTTGCTTTAATTATATTTCAGCTGTGTCAGCCATTTAGGAAGCAGCATTGCCAAAAAGCTGGGCTAATGATAAATAAAGAATTACATATTAGAAAACCATCTATAGGATAACGATAATGGAAAGTTAAGGATTGAAGAAATATATAAAAAGTAGCGTGCAAAAGATTCAGATGTTTAGTTGGCCAGAATTAATTTTGTTTGCCAGATGTATGAAAAGTCCTCACTATTAAGATAATGCCCTTAATAATCTTACCGTGGTTTTTTCTTTGGGTTTTAAAGTATAGTATAAACTCAGCAATTATAATTTGTTCCCCATCTTTTGTGCCTTATTGAGTGTAAGTCATACATAAGTTATAAGTTATTACTCTGTGTGTTGTGTCTGGCCTACACAATTGTTAAGAATTGCTTCCAGCCAGTAGAAGTTTGCTGTCTTACAAAACAACACCATGCAAAACAGATTTTGATGAACTTTAATGGGTGGCCTTTAATATTAGAGCAGAGATCCTGTTCTGATACTTGATACTTTTCTATTTTGTAGCTCTCTTGGGCTTGCAGTGGCCCCTCGCGTACGATTTCTGCAGAAAGTCCAGAAGAAACTGCATACAACGGAACCTGAAAAAGAGGGGACGGAGCAGGCTGAGGACTCACAGTTTTCTTTAAGTGATGAGGACTTAGAGAAATGCAGGAGAATTTTCTCTAGAGCAGGCATTTTGGGACAAAAAGAGACAGAGGGCCTCTCTGGGCAAAGCAGTCCTGTTGAAAAAGCATTGCAGAGTCCGTCTGAGCCAGAAGAGCCGACAACAGTCCATGAATCAAAGCCTGAAAGCTTAAATTTTTTCGATGATGATGATGATGACGACGACGACGATGCCTCTAAGGATGTGCTGATTGTAAAACGGCGAAATGTATTTGGCGTAGAACCAGAAGAGAAAGCACCATTGGTAAGGGTTTTTGTTTTTTTTTAAATGTTAAGAGCCAGCCTCCTTCTTCTGGAAGAGGGTTATGATTGTCATTCTCTGGCTTTCCGAATATACATAGTTGGCTATTGCATTACACAAAATACCAGACTATTAAGCCTGTGCCTTGATGTAGCAGAGCTTTTCCATTGCTCATTTCCATATGAATTTGGGATAGCTGGTTGTAATAATTTATTAGTATGAAGCTCTTGCAGGGACGCGGTGGTTCAGCGGCTAAGTCGCTGAGCTTGTTGATCAGATTGTCGGCAGTTCAGCGGTTCGAATCCCTAGTGCTGCGTAACAGAGAGAGTTCCCGTTACTTGTCCCAGCTTCTGCCAACCTAGCAGTTCGAAAGCATGTAAAAAATGCAAGTAGAAAAATAGGGACCATTTTGGTGAGAAGGTAACAGAGCTTCATGCGCCTTCGGCATTTAGTCATGCCGGCCACATGACCACAGAGATGTCTTTGGACAGCACTGGCTCTTTGGCTTTGAAACGGAGATGAGCACCGCCCCCTAGAGCCGGAAAACAACTAGCATGTATGTACAGGGGAACCTTTACCTTTTATGAAGCTCTTACTGGTTTAGATTGAATATAAGTAGTGCTTGACTTACGATCATAAGTGGGACAAGAACTTCTGCTGCCAAGTGAGACAGTTCTTAAATGACTTGTGCCCGATTTTACAACCTTTTTCTTCAAGTTGTTAATGAAGCACCGCAGTTAAGTGCATCTTAAGCAGAGGCAACTCTCTCCCATTGATTTTGCTTGTCAGAAGCCAGCTGGGAAGGTCGCAAACAACGATGACATGTTCCCAGGATACTGCAACTGTAGTAAATACATGTCGGTTGCCAAGTGCCCAAATTTTGATTACATGACAGTGATGGATACTGTGATGGTCATGTGAGGATTGGTCACAAGTGACTTTTTTCAGTGCCATTACTTTGAATAGTCGCTAAACCTCATTTGTAATTCGAGAACTGCCTGTAGACTCTGTTTTTTTTTAATTGGTTGATATCTAAATTGCCCAGATTGAGTTACTTGGATTGTGTGTATTAATGCAACCTTTCCCAATTTATCATTCTCCAGAATGTCACTGTTGCTCACACAACATATCAGGGAATTATGTGGCTTGCTATCAGGGTAATTGGAACCTATCAGATTAATATTTTCTTTCATTGCCGACTAATTTACCTTTAAAGTGCTCCATGGCTTAGGACCTGAGTACTTACGAGACCACCTACTGCAACCGATAACCTCCCACCAACCAATACGCTCTCACAGAGTAGGCCTATTCATAGTACCATCATTAAAACAATGTCGCCTAGTAGTTCCAAGGGAGAGAGCCTTCTCTGTGGGGGCACCTACTCTTTGGAACAAAATACCCCCTGGAATATGAATAATCCCAGATCTTCGCACTTTCCGATGTGCCCTGAAGACCTTTCTGTTTCAACAAGCAGGGCTAGCATAAACACCTAAATTCTATGCCAAGGTCTTAGCAGATACACCAAGTTGACTCAATTTATTATTTACTGTTTATTAAAAAAATAAATATTATATGTATATGAAATCTTAATCTGTTCACCGCCCTGAGTCTTCCGGGAGAAGGGCGGTATAGAAATTCAATAAATAAATAAATAAATAAATAACAGTTTAATGCTTGAATTTTGTGAGCTTCCCAATAGTTCTTATGAACTAATGTTAGGGTTACAGCATAGATTTTATTTTTATAAGACTTTAAGAAATATTAGTAACTTGAACATGTATAATTTGATAATTTGGATGTTAAACTCTTATTATTCTTTTGTAGTGCTAATTAACATTGGATTGTGGATTAGATAAAATAGAATAATTGGCTTTTCCTTTTATTGCCTTACAAAGCAAAAGGAAATGTAGAATTACTCCATTGCAGAATATTATGACAAGGGCCCTGGAAAAAGCCCTGACATTTCTCGGAGAAGTACATTATTTTATTATGTGTCAACACTAGTTCAATCAGAACTTCTAATTTTAGACTTAATACACACATTGGCATACTCACACTTTCATCAGCAAATATATTTTCTAATGTTGACAACTCATTTAATAAGTTGCCATGGTGAGAACAAGTTGCTTAATTAATTTTGTGGGTTTTAAAAGTGCACTGTATTTTAAATAATCAGTGTGAGTTGACCTTGAAAGGAACACTGTTCAAATACTAGCTACTCATAATTTGCTGAAAAGAGTTTCCAGTTATTTTAAATCCAGACTGTGAAGATAGTAACTCAGTTTGCTTTTAAACATGCAGCCTATCTTCGAATGACTTTTAGGTTTGCCACCTTTTTTAAAAAAAATTTGATTTATATGTCACCCTTCTCCGGAGACTCCGGGCGGCTTACAATGCGCTAAGCAATAGCCTTCATACTTTTTGTATATTTATAAAAAGTCAGCTTATTGCCCCCACAAACTGGGTCCTCAATTTACCTACCTTAGAAAGGATGGAAGGCTGAGTCAACCTTGAGCCTTGGTGAGATTCGAACCTGCAATAATTGCAGGCAGCTGTGTTAATAACAGGGTGCTTTAGACCACTGTACTATCCAAGGCTCTTAAACCTAAAGGATGATCAGTGCTGAGAGTTGTAGAAAAGTGTATATCAATGCTTTGATTGTGACCAAGTGTGTCACTGAGGAACTGGAAGAAATTAACCATTTGAAATGAAAGTCCAGTCATAATTATATCAAGGAACATATATCGAATGACAAGCTCTATCCATGTACAGTATATGCTTCGTGCTTTTTCTCTTCATGGTTAAAACACTTCCCCAGAGGGGCAGATGGCAACTGTGGTTAGGGGAGCCTTTGCACAGGTTTATCTTGTGCACTAATTGTACCCTTGCTTCACTGGGAGACCTTACCATCACTCACACCTTAGTTATGTCTTGACTGAATTATTTTAATGTGCTTACGTGGTGCCTGCGTTTGAAGATTACCTGAAAGTTATAACTAAGTCAGCATGCAGTGATGCATACAGTTTTAAGCACTTTGCATTTTGCCCATGTTACACCGTGTGTGAGAACTGCACTGGCTTCCAGTTGCTTTCTGGATGCAATCCAAGGTACTGGTTACTACTTTAAAGCCCTACATGCCATGAAACCTGGTTATTTGCAGGACTGCATGTCCCTGAGTATACGTACCAATCCCACCAGCTCAGATATGGTGGCTGCGCTTCGCCTTCCCTTAACTGTTGCCATCTGATGGAAGTTTGGAGATTCAAAGGGTTTCCATCTCTCACCAACAGACCCAGCTCTTCACTCAGGCATTGGATTAGAATGGAAGCGAACCAAGCAAATGTAGATTTAAAGTCAATAGGGGGATTCCTAGGTGAGATATGGTGAACCAAAGATGTGTTCACAAAAGTGACTGTGCTAACCACGGCAGCGCCCAAGGAAGATTGGCTTCCTGGAAACTTTCCTGATAAGGAGAGGATGGGATATTGCCCACATGTGCTCTGGATAGTTGGTCCTCATGAGGCCACTGCAGGACAACAATTCTCCACAGGTTTAAGTGCCAGGAGATGAAGAGATGAGATGAATCACAACTGCGACAGAGGCTTTTAAAATTTGTTGTGAAATACAGTACAAGCCTTGCTTTCAAAACACTTTCGAAAATTGCCTATTGACCATGTTAAAACTATTGGAAACCAAGCGGCACACTTGGAAATTATGGTACTATAAAGAAATGTAGTGATGACCTCTTGGGGAAGGAAAGAAGATAGCAGACTCCAAGTTTAAGTGGTTTTTAAAGGAGTCTAGACAGCTCATGGAAAATTGGGCTGTCAGTGATTACATATCCGAACGGCGGCTTACTACTTCCAGAATTGCAGACAGTATACTTTAAATGTCAGCTGCTAGAGACCAATAATGAAATGTAACCCTCTTATATTCTTACATACTTAGATCCTGATTTCAAGGGACATGGTTTGGCTATTTGCAAGACTTAATAGGTTGGGAAGATTTTTCTACAACAGATACAAATCTTAGTGGACTTCATTTTTCTTACTGTTTTTTCAGTTGGGAAATGGTTAGTATATCTTGTTTCTGAGATAAATCTACCCGATACAAATGTGGCAGAAATATGTTTGAAATTGCTATAATTGATGAGACAATTTCATGTTGTCCCCAGTTCCAAACTGTTTCTCCCCCCCCCCCCCCCCCGGTCTCCTATCATGAGCTTTCCGGTAATATTTACTCATTAGCAATTGGCAGTTATTTTTGGCTTTGGAAATCCAGGTAAAAATATTTCTCCAAATTGTTTATGTTAGTATCATCCCCACATCTAAAAAGGAGAGGATGTCTTGGATATTTTGCTGATAGATTGCAATGATTAACTGACTTCATTTTTCTATAATAAGGGAAATGTGATGATTTAAATAATCCGTCCAAACCTATCACAATACTGAGTTTGTGAAAGTTACACGACAAAATCTCAGCAGTCTTTTGTATTTCTCTAAAATCTTATTTATCCTTTCTTCTTTTTATATTTTCCTTTTTAAAAAAATAACAGACCGCTAAAAGATTTTGAGGGGAGTAAAATAAAGCTTAAGTATCACGTAGGAGGAACAGATTTGGATTCATTGGTTCTTCTGATGGTGGTTTTATAATACAAATGTGAGATTGTTGGTAGATAATTATGTATGCTGTCATTGAAAATGAGATAATAAAAATACAGTGGTCCGGGTGGATACGTATGATGCTTATAACTTATTAATTATTATTCAAGGAATGCTAAGGCACTTCTGATCTTCCTCTTATAAAAATTCTACAAGAATATGGAAATTTTACGGCTGGGTGATTTATTATTTGAATAGTTGAAAGTATGATCCTGCCGTTTTACCCATTGAACTGAAATACATATTGTTAGTGACTATGTTCCCCCTCCCCCGATTAAAATGGAATAGCTTATATCTACAGAATTGGAACAGACTATTAGTACAAATTATATCTTGAGAAATTTAAATGCAAATAATAGTGACTTTAGAATCGAGTGCTGGTTAAGAAAGACTTTGCAGATACAAATTTATGGATTGGTCAGCTGTCCAGTTCCTGGGTCTCTTGGCACTTATTTCAAACTTTTACTGGCCACTCATCAAAGGGGACAAAAGTCCAAAATAGATATCCTCTGCTCTATTTCCAAATCCTTGGAGAGTCATGAGAGTTGGATAACCATTTGTCTGAAGTGGTGTAGTGTTTCCTGCCTGAGCAGGGGGTTGGACTAGAAGACCTCCAAGGTCCCTTCCAACTCTGCTCTGCTCTGCTCTGCTGTGCTGTGCTGTGCTGTGCTGTGCTGTGCTGTGCTATGACTGGGAGATGTAATAATCTTAATCAGTGTGGGACTTTCACATTTGAACTAATATCCAAGCATTAACTCATAGTGGCAATTGTATGTAAGTGATTAAAAAAAGGAATGTGGAAGAAAGAGCTGAAATATTGTGGCCTAATGTCCAGAGATTTTAGTGTTTTTTTAGTAAAATGATCAAGTGAAGAATTTATATTTCTCATGATTACTTTCTGGGAAGATGGGAAAACTGTAGTCCTAAACTTCTTTTTGTATTCTATCACAATAGTGAAAGCGTTCCATTTAAGAATTTGCTATTTTGATTCAGTTGCCAGTTGACACCAGTGTAATAACTTATGTTTGCTATTTAGAAATCCAGTTTTTCGTCATTAAAGATGGGAGTATTCAGTGTTAATCTTTTTAATTGAATTCAGATTTGAATTACTTCTTGTACCATTTTGAAAAACGATACAGAAGTATGAGCAATTTTACTTTAGCAATATGTAAAGGCTAGTGTTTATATTGTGGAAAATTAGATGAATAATTAATAATTTAATTTTAGAAACATGTAAGGGCTTCTATTTTTATAGTTCAGCTGGTGCTATATTAGTGAAATGCTTTTAATATTCAGTCTCTTGGTAAGGCCATTACTTCCACAATATGTCTATGCTGTTACTATGTATAACTGGAACTTAAGTCCCCTAATATAGGCTGAGAATCAGTTATCTTTATCGAAGGCATTAATATTATTCAGATTAGTTTGTACAGCTAAAAATATAACCCTGGAAGACATTTGGATAGAATCTAAAGTAGATTGTAAGGGAATTAATTGTAAGCACCTTGAAAAATATGGTAATTATCATAAACTAGCATGGATTTGTTAAGAGAAAATCTTGCCAAACTATCCTTAACTCATGTTTTGATTGGATAATTTCCTCAATAGATTGTGAGAATGTCATAGATATAACATTTTACAAAGTACTGATGATCAACAAGCTAATTAAATGTAGGCTATTTGACATAATTATTAAATGGATACATATCTGGCTTGAAAATCATCACCCCAAAATGCTCATTGGTCATTTTTTTAAAATCAAATTGCAGAAGGATGTATCAAGTGGGGTGCAATCAATCCTAAGTGTTTACTCTTCAGTATTGTGATTAATGACTTGAATGAAGAAGTGGAGCTGAGGCTTACTGAATTTACAGATATAAAATTTGTTAACTAGTTAATACCTTAGAAAGCAGAAATAAAATTCAAAATCACCTTGATAGGTTAGAGAAATATGATGAAAGAAAAACAATAAAATTTAAAGGGACCTATAAAGTGGTTCACTTAAGAAACAAGTAAATGAACAAATATAGAATGGAAGTACTTGGCTTAGTAATGGCATTTGTGGGAAAAAAGTGGAATAGTAATTGAATGTAAATGAAATACGATCCAGCAGTATGGTGTTGCAGGAAAAAAGGTATGTTAGGTTGCATCAAAAAACTATAGTTTCCAAATCATTTACAAATAAAACAATTATTCCACTTTATTTCTGCTTTACTCAAGCCCTGCCTGGAAATGCCAGAACCAACTTAAGTTATTATTACAATCTGTATCTCTTAAAAGACGTGCTAATCAACGCTTCGATCACTTCGAACTCTTCTTGAGTATTGCATCCAGAGATGGTATTCAGCCGGTTCGTACTGATTCAGGTGAACCAGTAGCAGCAGGTGGGGGTGGGCCTGTCCGGACATAATGCCGTCCTATTTAGCCACATTTTTGAAACCGGGCACATGCGCGGAAGGCACGCGTGCATGCAAAGTGCATGCTTGGAAGGCCGGGTGGATGCGGGAAAGTGCGTGCGTGCGGTGAACCAATAGTAAGAATAAGTGGAACCCACCGCTGATTGCTTCCAGTCCCAGATCCCATACGTTAATCAGGTTCAGAGAACAGCAGTTAGAATGATTAGAAGGGGACTAAAAACCTAGGTCCTTTGATAAGAAATTGATGAAGCCGAGAATATTTATAGTTGAAAAATGTTGAGTTGTATAATTGAAAGGAGAGCCATTTGGCAGAGGTCTTCGTTGCTCTGTGGAGTGGGTATGTGAAAAGACCACAGACTGTAGGCAGCCTCAGTCTGTTCATTGTTCCTGAAGATCTCCTTGGTTTTCCTAAGAATTCTGTAGCTAAAACATTAGGAAAGAACACCTTGAGTTCCAATGGGGGAAAACAAAATGAACCCGACCAATCATGAATAAGAGCCCTCTATACAATACTGTTTATTATTCTGCTCTCTTTTTTCATTGTGAGGCTGCCCAGAATAATTCTCTATAACTTGGCAAGTAATTCTGCCAGAATTGGGCAGCCTAGAAATTCAATGAATGAATGGATTAATTAATTCAAGTGCTTGAAGGCATGTCATAGAGAAATTCAAGACCCATTTCCTCTTGTTCCAGAGTACAGAACATGGAATTACACTGTAGATATAAATGAAATAAATTCTGACTGAAATGTTATAAAAATATTCAGTAAGAGCAATAATGGTTGCTCTTTATTGGGTGGGTTTCTCTTCATTGAATTTTTTTTAAAATTTGATTTATATGCCACCCTTCTCCGGAGACTCAGGGCGGCTTACAATGCGCTCTTGGAATTTGTCCAAGAGAGATTACTCAGCCATCTGTCGGATATATTTTAATTTGAATTTCAACACTGAGCAATTGGACTTGATGGCCTAAATGGTCCTTCTAATTTTATGTTTCTGTTATATGTATATATACTTTTAGAAAATACAAGGGAAATTATTAGAAATACTATAAAAAAATAACTGTAATGCAAAGGCCTCTAGCCTCTAGTCTTTGCATTATGCATTAAGTGGGGTAAGATGGAATGTGCCCCACTTAATGAGGGAGGGATACATAGGAAGGAGGAATACATAGGAAATGATTTAGATGAAAACTTAATTGAAATGTTAACTGGAAAAAAGCCCAACAAAGGCAGGGTTAAAATAAGCATAAAACATAAATATTAAATGAAAAACAGTTTCCTTGACACTGAAAAGGAAAGGGGAAAAAAGTAGAGTTCATGTTGTATTTTATGGAAGAAATGAATTATTGGTTCGTGTTGGTCATGCAGTCTAATAAAAATAATTTTTAAATGTTACAAAGCAGAAAGAAACCTAATTCAATGCAGCAGCAGCCAGCTTTTAAACTTCCAATAGTAAATCATCAGTAATTGCTGAGAATTTTTGCAGAATGTACATCATTTTGACCAATGGTTTTGCTGTTTCAGTTTTTTTAGAGATTTCAGAAAATCTTGTTTCAAGCCCCATATGCTATTCTGATTCTAAAATAGCTGTTCTAACATTATTGGAAGCATTCCAGTGCTGTTCAGACTATTCCAGAATTGTTCTAAGTTCAAAATGGCTTGAATTTATATCAGGGCTATTTCCAGTTTGGAAAAATTCAGGAATATCATTTGATATGTTTTTTGTAAGGTCCGAATAAATCATTTCATTTTTTCCCCAAGAATTTTATTGACTATCATAAAGATAATGGGAAAATGGGAAAGGGAAAAAAAGGGGAAAGCGAGTTGGAAAGGGGAAAGAAAAAAAGCATTGACTTTCAACTTTTTTTCAGTACAGTAAAGTACAAGATAGAATCACAGCCTCAACGTTTTACTTTAGCCAAACAAATACTAGCCGTTAACACAATAGATTAATCAGAACAAACTCACAATTAAGAGTTCATTTCTCTCTGTCTCCAGCAACAAAATCCAGAAGCAGTTTCCAAGTAGAGATAAAACTGAATGTATTCTTTTCACTAATTAAAACAATCAATTTTGCTGTCTCTGCTAGCTTTTCCATCCTTTATGTTGTAGGGATTGATGTATCTTTCCATTTCTGTACATTTAGAATTCTTGCTGAAGTCAACATAAACAATAGTAAAGTTCTTTTTTTCAGCAAAGATCTCTTTTTCCAATTTGTTGTCCAATAATCCTAAGTGAAAAACTTCAGTTTTCAATTTTACATTAGTTTCACAAATCTTCTGAATTATACCATGAATCTGGGCCCAGTATTTCTTTGCTTTACCACAAGTCCACCAAAAATTATAAAAACTATCTTCTTTAAAATTAAATTGCCATCATGCATTTGAAATATCTTTATATATCTTTGACAACTTACTAGGTGTTAAACACCAGTGATTCATCATTTTATTTAAAAAATCCTTGCAAGGTGTAATTCAGTGTTATTTTAAATGGTTCAACCTCATATTTTTCCTTTGCTCAAGCATTATATTGTATTCAATGTTCCTTGCCCGCTGAACTGTACATTGTTTCATGTATTCATTTTCCAAATTCAGTTTTAACAATATTGTGTAAACCAGAGCAATAACATATTCACCATGAGCATTCAATACAATTTAATTTTTTTCCCCAAATTCAGACCCATAACTTTTTTTGTCTAAATTAAATTTTTCCTTAAGTTGTAAGTATGTGAATCAGTGGCAAAATGTCCTTCTGATTCCAATTTTTCTTTTCACACGAGAGTAGTTTCACTTTGGCTAAAAAATTTTATTTGATCATAAATCCACTAATCTGACTGATTAACTCATTTCAGACTTGCTGGTTCTGTTTATCTCACTAAAAAAATGTTTGGTTGTTAGTTAATTGAAATAATCAGCTTGGTATTTTTTTTTACCTCTGATAAAATAAAAAAAATATATATTTTAATTTTTTCAAAATGTTTTCTCAAGCTGTGTAGGAACATTTAGTTCCTACAGTGGAACAGCAGTTCTTTTGAGAATGTTATTTGTAAACTGATGAAGGCAGAATATGTGCAAAAATAGGGAGAGAAATAAGATTGAACTTGGGTTAAAAATATTACAGGACTAAGCTTTTTTGACAAGGGAAGTTGGGAAATGCTGTGAAATGATAATTTTGCTTAAATATAATAAGTCATTTATTGGTAGTAGTAAAATATTATTACTATATATTGAATTGAAAAATAAGCCTATCCAAATTGCCATGGTGAATTGATCTAATATCTTAGCTAATTCAACATTAATTTTCCACTTTCCAATTTTGCATTAATTTTAATCTCAAAATGAAAGAATTTTCCACTTTTGGCTGTATGTTTTCTTTCAAAAACTTAAATGGAAGCAATACTCACCCATTAATGGTTCCAACAGTTCTGTAGAAGAATAGCAATGTAGTAAGGGTAAATATATTAAGGAGTTAGGGTACGGAAGATATTTGAAACATTCAGTTACATGCAGTTGCCTAAATAATTCCAAATTATAGTGTTCGGGGTTCAGAGAAGAGAAATTAAAGATAGGAAACAGAATACTAGATTTTACTAAATGAGGATCCGAGAAAAGTAATTGATTCCTTGTGTCTCCTTGTATTGTGTCTATGAAGTTTTCTTGATGACATCATGGTAATGATTTATCAATGCCTTCTTCTGGTTACCGTATATACCCCCCAAAATTGGGAAAACTTATTGACTCGAGTATAAGCCAAGGGTGGGAAATGTAGCAGCTAGATACCAAATGCATACCATCGTACCGTATTGCTTCATATTTATAAAACCATCTGGAGACGATGCGAAGGGGGAATAAACCCACAGAAAATCCTGCTCCTGGTGCTGCCAGGGAAGAGGCACCGCAAGAACCACTGTTGCTGGAGACGAGGGGGTGCCAGCGCCAGAAGCAGAAACCCCCACCCCCTTGTATCCAGCGGAGCCGGTTCTCTCCCCCTGGACAGTCTGCTGGGCTGGGGAGAAGGGAAGCCCCGATCCTTCCCCACCCCCTTGTATCCAGCAGAACCGGTTCTTTCCCCCTGGACAGTCTGCTGGGCTGGGGAGAAGGGAATCTCCAATCCTTCCCCACCTCCTTGTATCCAGCAGAGCCGGTTCTCTCCCCCTGGACAGTCTGCTGGGCTGGGGAGAAGGGAAGCCCCGATTCCCTCCCTGCAACCCCTAAAGCCAAAAAGGGGCACGGGGGAGGGACGCCGCACCCCCCCACACACTCCATTTTGGCTTTAGCAAGCCTCCCTGCAACCCGGGGAGCCAAAACGGTTGCAGGAAAAAAAGCATTTTTTTTGGTGACTCGAATATAAGCCGAGGGGGCTTTTTTCAGCCTGAAAAACGTGCTGAAAAACTCGGCTTATATTCGAGTATATACGGTATTCCCCCCCCCAACTTCCAGCTTAATCTAATATAAGGTATTAAGGACGCAGAAATATAATTTTGTAACTAATTTTGTTTTTATTGATATAAAATATACTGAATTCCAGATATTCATATCCATAACGATATTTATTTTCCTTCATCAATTGTTTTTATTATTAGCTCATTCTGGGGGACCCAGATTGTTGGAGGTAATATGCTGACTCTGTAAACCACTTAGAGAGGGCTCTTAAGCAGTATGAAGTGGTATGTAAGTCTAAGTGCTATTGCTAAATGTCATTGCTATTCTTACTGTTGGCTTTGTTTTCTTTTAAGTGGCACGCTATCGTTGACAAATAGTTACTGCTTCTATAGCCCCTTTTAATATTTCCAAATCCAAATGACTTCTATTTTCCTTTTTGTGTTTTTCCTTAAAAAGCATCAGCTATAAAGGGAAGTTATCTCTAAAACATCATCTAATATAAAACTAAGAACTTCGTAGAAATGTCTTCCTTAGAAAAGCACTAAGAAAATACAGTTCAGAATTCAGAGCACGGATATCCTGTTGACAACATTTGGTAAGATTAAAAGAGTAGAATGCCATTGTTGGAGTTTATTATAGACGCCCTCGGGTTGGCAGATGAGGTTTTTTTCTGCATCAGATGACCAGTTTTTCAAAGAAGCATGCAATAGTGATAATGGGAGATTTCAATTATCCTGACAATTGCTGGGAATCTAATTCTGCCAACAGTCAGAAGTCCAGCAGATTCTTGTCCTTTCTTGCTAACAACTTCATTTGTCAGGAAGTAGAAGAAAGAAGGTCAGGGAGGAATCGGTTGAAGATTGAAGAACTGAAGATGATCATATTATCCTTGGGTTTAGTATGATAGGCAAAGGAAGAGGATCCCAACAGAGATAGAACTGCATATGGGACTACACTACAGTAGATTTTGATGAACTCAGAGGAAAAGAAGTACAGCTCTAGGAGCTTGAAATTCTGAAGGTGAGAAGTATTCAGGAAGGATGGGAAAATCTACAGCATGAAATACTAATTTCCTAAACTTTATTTATTATGCAGAACTCACTTCTCCTTTATTGTTCAAATTGATGCTTCTGAGTTTGCATTCGGAACACAATCAATGCCTCTTTTTTGAGACCTCTATTATCTGTTAAAAAGAACTTAGCAATGAAACACATCATTAATCACTGAACCTACCTTTTAGAAAAAGCATTGTATCCCATCCTGATTCACCCTGATCAGAAGAATCTGAAATGCATACAGACTTTCCAGAAACTTACATAATATCAGATCAGATTGGCACACTTTTTTTCTTTCATTTTGAGTCATAGTTGACAGAACAAGTTGGGTGAGGATCTTTACCTTAAACCTGATTTTTTTTCTCCTGATGAACCAACTTCTGTCTAAAATTTGAGTCACAGCGACTGGACTTGTTTTCTTGTTACATTGAGATGTTGACTGCTGATAGAAACAACTCTTCAGTCTCATCACTGGAGATTTTTAAGAAGAGGTTGGACAATTTTTTTGTCTCAAATGGTATAAAGTCTCCTGCTTGAGCAGGGGGTTGGAGTAGAAGACCTCCAAGATCTCTTACTCTGCTATATTGTTATATTGGCGGCCCAATTAGAAACAATCTTAATGAGAAGAAAAAAAGGAAGAAATTAAAAGAGGACAATATGGAGGCAGAACTCTCTTAAATGATGAAAAAAAAAAGGCATGTGTAGGAAGTGAAAAGGGGGAGGATGTAATCAAAGAGTATGGGTCCATCTCCAGACATTGTAGAAGTTCTGTTAGAAAGGTGAAAGCTAAAAATGAGCTGGATCTTGTAAGAGATACTAAGAATAGTAAAAAACATTATTTGTATATGTTCAAAATAAAAGAAAAACCAAAGAGGGTGTTTAATTACTTTACATGTAAATCTAATTAAGTTAAATTCATTAAATATGGCAAATATTGTTTCAGCTATATTTAATCTTCCCCGTTTATATCATGTAAAATTGCAATGTAGTTGTCAGGTCCGGCGCGTCTGGTGGTCCGGGGCTGCCATTCAGGCGGGGAAGGCTGCAAACCACTGCCTACTCAGGACTGCCACCCGCTGAGTTAACTGCCTGTCCGGGACTGACCTACTGCTGCCTGCTGAGTTCACCGCCTGTCTGGAACCAACCTGCTGCTGCCCGCCGGGGCCATGTATAACAACAAAACCACATCGCAGCGGAGGAAACACCAGAGAGATGGCCGCGGCAACAGCTGACGGGCTGCAATGGTGGCAACAGCTGTGGGGCAGCCATGGAAGCAATAGCGGAAGGCGGCAATGGCAGCAAGCGGATAGGAGGTGTCCGTGGCGGCGAGAGCAACTGCACAGCGGCCACCTATGCACAAGGTGGGGCTGTGTGTGTGATAGGACGAGGAGGTGGGAAACGTTCAAAAAGGTGGTGGGGAGCACTGGGTGATTAGCCCGGACTTGATTTCATTGTTTTGCAGATCTTGCATTCTTTGTTGGTCAGTTTATGCCGGAGTGGAGATAAAATCCTAGAAACCAGAACAGTGTTTGGTGGTTTTTTCATCCCTCAAACCGGAACATGTCAGTAGTAAGAAATGTTAGAGGGGTTTGGGAAATCCTTTGATGGGGATAAATCTGTGGGTTCTTAGAACTACAGACTCCACTTTATAAGATTCTTAGTAGGCAGGTACACTTTCCAATTTAAAGCAATGAGGATAAACATTTCCAGGAAAAAAAAACACATTGGGGGAAATTTGTGCTATATTAGTATTCATTTTTATATTATCTTTCACTGATCACTTTCCTCTATTAAGAGCTTTCCCCTATTAAGAGCAGACGTGACAGTGCATATATCTTGGTTAGGATTTAGCATGCTTGGTCTTTTTATTCAAAGTAAAAATATAATTTAACCAAAGTAATTATGTTTAGTCAGTCTGTTTATTAATTTGCTTTAATTAAAATTTTGTTACATATAGAACTGTAATTGGCAGAATACTAAGAAACCTAGGATGTCTTAATTTTATCAGTGCCAAGTGGAAAAATCAAAGTTGAAGACAGAAGAAAGTATCAACAAGACACTTACAGACAACACAGACAACTAAAAAAGTTATATTAACAGCAAATTCACTAATCTCTAGATGAAATTAACAAAGTCTATGAACAAATGTGGCACTGAAGCCTCTTTTCTTCTTAGGCAAAATTTCAATGTCCCTTTGGGGTAAAATGGCATTTTTCTCTTAAATGGGAATGCTAACTGCACGGTTTATTCTCTGAGTATAGGAACTATGGCGCTATGATATTCTAGATAAAAGTATTCCAATTATAAGTTAATAGAAACTGTGTAAAGAGAATAAAAGATAAAATTGGAGTACAATATCTTATTGAATTCAGTATTCTGGAAGAAAATCTTTCACAAAAAGGTTGTTCTTTTTAACTTGTTCCCCTTTCAGGCTAATTTATAGAACAGTGACATTTCTAGGAGTTTTTCAATTATTGTATAAATTAAACTCAATTGTATTCATTTACAAACAGAATTAAGCCTTAATATATTATAAAACTCCAAACCGGTATATTGTTCTCAAATGAGACAGGTATAAATACAGATGAATAAACTTTTTAAAGAGCTTTCTCAGAATTTGTAGAAGGAATTTAGGGAGTTGAAGCCTCAAGACATCTGGTGGCCATAACCGGGAACTCAGCATAAATCTGGTGTACAGAAACCATTAGCAAAATGATTTGGTTAAAAGCTGGAATAATGGGTTTGCAGAGCATTTTTGAAATCTGGTGCTGAAGGTGGAAGCTGCCTCAGTCCTTGAAGGTTGAATCCGGCACTGTGGTGGAGCACTGATTTGAGAAAATTCAAAGATATCCTTTGGATATGCAGGGATGCACCCCAACAAGTATTGGTTAAATATATAATTGCTTCTTTGTAAAATGCTAGTTGCCCCTTAATGGACGCTTCCAAAATGGCTTCACTTACTATAACGTCACTTCCTGACTTCTACTAGCACCTTAGAGTGAACAATATTAGGGAAAACTTTCACATGCAGTCAGAATTGAGTTTACAGTATGTTATTAGACAACCTTGGGTACTGTAGGAGAAGGAGTGGCAGAACCTAGGGATGGAGTTAAAAGAGGGATCAGCGTAGAATCCCTACATAGGCACAAGTAGATTAAGTCCAATCCTCTTTGAATTCTGCGTCCCCTTCTCTTAACTACTAGCAGGTGCTAATCATTAGTTGAGAATATTCTTGTGCATAGACATGATTAGTAGAAGATTAGTATAACAATAGCATTTTAGGTTTTACAGGACTCTCTGGGCAGTTTACAATGTAAGCATAATTTGCATATTGCCCCCAACAATCTGAATTTTATCTAATTCAAGAGGGCAGAGTTTGCCTACAATGCTGCATATTAACCACTGCACCGTTTCTAGAACAAATAATAAGGTTGTTTAGTATCTCAGGTTTGAAGGGGGAAAGTACAGAGCCAAGAGGGCAGGTACCACCTGTTGGAAACTCCTTCGGACACACCTGGAGTTGTGTGTCTGCAAGGCAGTTCTAGGGAAAAAAAACCACCTTTGATTTAAGGAGTTGTTGACATAATGCAACTATTTGCCACAAGATCTTTTTTTTTCCTTTGAATTTTACATGCTTCCAGCCATAGTAAGTTATATAAAAAGTTTTTTTCTCAAACAATGTAAATTTTTCACTGAATTCTATAAAACTGGATTGGCAGTTGCCTCCCCACCCCACTCCCATTCAGAGATGGGAAATATATTCCTTGCAAATAAAATGCTTTCTAAAAGGGAAAAATGTATGGGAAGTATCTCTATTGAGTGTTTCCCAGTTTTTTATTCTTGTTTCCAACTCATTTAAAAAGATATTTTTATGTATTCGGATTGGTTGCTAAACATTCCAGATGGACTCTCACTTTGGGGAAACTTAATTCAGGCTGTTGTTCAGTTCCCATATACCTGGTAAGGAAAGGTTAATCCAAAATCTGCTATTTTATATGTTGGTTGGATTTTGTTCTGCCTTTTCAAATAGCAGCACACATACCGTATTTTTCAGAGTATAAGACGCACTGGAGTATGAAATACACCTTAGTTTTTGTGGAGGAAAATAAGAAAAAAGCTGTTTGGTAGGTGGATCGGCCTCCCAGAATACCCCCAATCAGTTGTTCCCAGAGGTGAATTTTAGCAACAGTTCATTGGTTGTGAGCTCTCTGCCTTGCTTTTTTTTTTTGTGCTTTTTTCTCTCTGAAAGCCTCCGAAAGCCTCCGAAAGCCTCCGAAACAGAGCTTCAGAAAAAAAGCCTCTGAAGCTCTGTTCCAGAGGCTTTTTTTCTGAAGCTCTGTTTGGAGGCTTTTTTTCTGAAGCTCTGTTTGTGGGCTTTTTTTCTGTAGCTTCATTTCTGATGCTTTTTTCAGCTTCTGAAACCTCCGTTTGAGAAGCTGGGCTGGGCTACATTCAAAGTATAAGATGCACCCAGATTTTTACCCTCTTTTTTGGGGGGGAAAGGTGCGTCTTATATGCTGAAAAATACGGTAGTTATTTTTCACCACAGCAATAACTCTGAGGTTGGAATAGCCCAAAATCACTAAGGAAGCTTCTGTAGCTGCAGGTGGGTTACAATATCTTGCTGGTTTTTGGTGAGGGATTATTTTGTTTAGTTTTCTTCGCATGGTTGCAGAACATGCTTGCTTTTGCAATGCATTTGCCTAGTTATTACAGCAAAGCTATAAGAATGTGAGGTGAGTTTTTGCTTATGGGTTGCTTGTTTCAGAATCTGAAGCTGATTAGGACTAAACAGGATGATTGGTTCAAAGTCACCACCTGATTCCTTCCCTAAGGGAGGATTGGAAACTAGGTTTTTTTCCACTCTTACGTCTAGCTCAGGGGTTGGTAACTGGCTCAGGAATGCAGGGAGTTGAAGTCCACAGGTCATAAAGGGCCAGTATTGGCTTGACTACTACAGGTAGTCCTTGAGTTATGACCACAATTGAGCCCAAAATTTATGTTGCTAAGTGAAACATTTGTTAAGTGTGTTTGCCCCATTTTACGACTTTTCTTGCCACAGTTGTTAAGTGAATCATTGCATTTGTTAAGTTAGTAACGTGGTTGCTAAGTGAATCTGGCTACCCCATTGACTTTACTTGTCAGAAGTTTGTAAAAGCTGATCACATGACCCACAGGAGACTGCAGCCATCATAAGTATGAACCGCTTGCCAAGTATCTGAATTTTGATCATGTGACCATGGAGATGCTGCAGAGGTCGTAAGTGTGAAAAACGATCACAAGAAAAACGATCACTTTTTTCAGCGCTGTTGTAACTTTGAATGGTCACTAAGTTGTAAGTCGAAGACTACCTGTATACCGTATTATCTTTTTATAGAATTTGAATACCTAATCTATTTAAACTAACATGATCTTTTTCAACCTGGTGATAGTGCTGCCTGATGAGAATTTTGGGCCTCTTTTTGTTAAAGGGTAAGGACATTAAAAGACTGATAAAAATACAACAAAGTTTCCTTAAAAGTGACAAAAACATTTTCATCCAGATGGAAGCTCTGCTGTTTGGTCTATTAGCTTTCTTTTCTGGGTCCATTTGCTAAAAAATATTTCTCCTGCCTGTTCTTGCCCCAAAGCAATTATGGGTGATTTAGAGGTGTAGGCCTCTTATTTTTGAAATGAATTGCTAGATGTTCTTATGACATCAAACCTTGCAAGATTCCAGTCTTAGATTTTGTCATTTGGATAATGAAAAACTGATGTTAAAGCTGTCTCTTAAGTTAGCTCCTCTGTTCAGGTCAAGTTAATTTTCATCTTTAAAACCCTACATGACTTAGGAATGGCTATCTCTGTGACTACCTTCTCCAATTTGTTTTTTTTTTTAAAATAATTGTATTGAATATTTTACATTTTAAAACAAAACACACAATAGCAAAAACAACAAAAACAAAAACACACACATCAGACGTTAAAATACAATACTAACAATAGATATATACAATTTTACAACTTTCTGCATCAACTTTTATCTTTACTCTTAGCTTTTATCCTCCTGCTTCTTCTCTTTATTTCTAAATATTCGTAATTAACTGTTTTGTTAGCAAGGTCATTATTTACATTCATATCCAGTATGTTAGTATCAAATTTCAATTTATATTCTTATTTCTTAATTTGATTTCTGTTTTCCAACCATGTATAAAACCTATTCCACACTTTATAATAATCCAAGTCTTCTCTCTCTTTGATCTCCATAGTTAATTTACCCATTTCGGCGCATTCGAGGATTTTCTTTATTATTGTTTCTTCCGATGGTGTAGTAAGACCTGGGAAAGAAGGCTAGTTGTGAGTCCAGCTACCAAGACTTAACCTGAATATCTGGACCACTAACCCTTATTACATTTTTAGAGAGCTGGAAATATTAATTGACAGAAGTCGCAGTAATAAATGGATTAAATAAATAACTGTGAGGGCTGGGGTTTTGTAAGACTTTTAAATTATTTTGAGATGCTCAATTCAATTACTGGCCAGTAATTGTATTAAATATCCTCTGATCCAATAGCTTGTGATGCTGCTTTAGAAAATTTAATTGGTAAAGGGCCATCGGAAAAAGAGGTTTTCTGCATCTTTTGGAGCTTGGAAGGGAAAAGCTCCTTCTGCATTCAGATTTTTTAAAAATCATGAGCAGCAGTTTGTTTAAGCCATTTGTTAAACAGATTAGAAACAGGTCTGTCTTGTAAATGAGCTAAGTATTCTTGGCTTGTTTGTTCAGTTCTGGCTTCCTTTCTTTCCTCCTTCAACTGCCCTTACTCTTCACTCCTGTGAATTTATTAAAAGCTTGGGCAAAGCACCAACACAGAAGAAGACTAAGCAAGGAAACTATAAGCAAATCACGAACCCCGATACATACATCGTGCTACTCTGCAGTTGTATTCAGTAAAGCAAGCAACTAATTATGTTTTTCATATGGTGGTTTCCTGCTTAAAACAACCTAAACTTTGTTCGCCGATTCCTACTCGCATATCATGTTAAACGAAAATTATCACATGTTACGATTAATGCCGTCTGTCTCATTATGGAAATAGTTGCAATGTCTTGAGAAAGTTTTGCAGCGACAGATGGGAAGGTCTTCTCTGGAAAGCCCACAAGTCTGGAAAACACGAGGCTTACTTGAAAAAGAAGTGCTTTATACATGTTTCTTTGCATTGGAGAACACCTTTTTGAAAGGATTTTCACAGACCTTATTCTTAAAAATCAGTCCAATCTTGGAACTCCATTTTACAGTGATAAATAAAGAAGAAAAGAAAGCAGAACAGAATCCCATAGTTTTCCCGCTTTAAGTCCAATTCAACAGAATTTAACAGGATAACAGTTGGACGGGACCTTGGAAGTCTTCTAGTCCAACCCACTGCTCAGGCATGAAACCTTATACCGGTGATGGCTAACCTTTTTGCCATCACATGCCAAAAGTGTGGGAGCGTGGGGGTGTGTGTCACACGTGCATGTGCCCATACCCATAAATGCGCCCCCCCGGTGCATGTGGGCATGACCCCCCACGTGACCCCCGTTTTTGGCATGCGATGACACAATGGGCCCAGTAGGCCCGTTTTTCATTCTCCCCAGGCTCCAGAGGCTTTCTAGGAGCCTGGGGAGGGCAAAAACGGCCTTCCCACCTCACCGGAGGCCCTCCAGAGACCGGAAACAGCCTCTTTCCCAACCTCTGGTGAGCCCAGAAGGCCTGAAAATCAGCTGGCCGGCATGCACATGCACGCTACAGCTAAGGTAGGGCAATGCTCACGTGCCCACCAATATGGCTCTGTGTGCCATCTGTGGCACCCGTGCCATAGGTTTGCCATCACGGCCTTATACCATTTTAGACAAGCAGTGCCAGCTTTTTATGTTTTGGATTGCTGTCTTGATGAAATAGTTTTTTAAGATTCAGTGTGTTTATTGATTGTGATTCATTAGTTTGAAGACCCCACCCTCCCTGCAAAAAAAAAAAAATCTATTAGAATTCTTTGAGAAGTGATTGTATTTGCAAAACAGAAGCAAAAATCACTGGAAACAATCTGCTAAAATAATCATTAGTTCTACAATATGGCTTGATTTATGCAACAGTGATCTCCTGAGTATGGAGGAGGAAAGGAAGGAAGGAAAGAAAAAAAAAAGAAAGAACTTTCTCTTAAAATTGCCTGAATCTCCTATATTCATTGTTTTCTGAATTCAGAAAATTGCATAAACAATTGCATGTAAAATATGCATTCAGATTTACAAATGGTTATTTAACTTTGTACCATGCATGAACAGAAGTATTAGCTTCTGTTCATTTAGGGATTCCTGAAAAGAACAGGTTGCCTAAACTTTTGCAATTTGAACAGGTTGCCTAAACTTTTGCAAGCAGTAATTGGGGGAAAAAACCTCTTTTTTTCTGTTCTGCTCCCTCACTTCTCCACAGGCTTGTTCTGGAAATCAGTACATGCCTAAGATTCCAGGTTTGTGACAGTAAGCTTCAGTTCATCTCTGCTGTTTAACAGTTTGGAGTTCCTGTGTGTTTTTATTAAGTTATTTTGATAGCTTTGAGCTATAGTCATGTTAGAACTTGCCAGCTGACCTCTGATTTTTCATTTTGCAACTTTAGTGCCTCTGGCTTTTTTTTACCACCCTTAGAGTTTTTCCAATCATTTTCCATTCACAGACTGAAGATATTATTTGTGTTACAAACTGCATAATCAATTACCATGTTTTAATAGTAATTATGATAATTATAATTATTGGAATTACAATAATATTGTAATTGGTCTTGATTTTGTGCCTTCGAGTTGGTGTTGAATCTCAGTAACCACATAAATAGATTTTCTGAGTTATAGCAATTATGATTAATTAATACATAAAGATGACATGCAAACATTAACATATCATTGTTTACATAATTCACCACAACACCTCTCTGGAAGCCCACTAATTCCCTGCCTTACCTATATTTTAATAGATCCTGTTAAATAGAAAATATAAAATAGCCAAATTTTGATAGATGCTGCTATATAAAAAAAGTTAAATCAAGTGGCAATGCTCCATTTTGTTGGAAGGTAGTTCTGTTAAAGTTATCATTCTGGATCTCTTGCGTCTGATCCTAAGGAGTCACATAAGTAAACTTGATTAGTTTAGATGGACAATACCATTTTATCTGTGTTTCACAACTGAAGTCTTCTCCACATATCAATCTGAATGTCTTTGGATTGTTCATGTTATAGTATATATGAAAACTTAATAAATATTGAGGGTAGTAGTATTGATTGTATAGCTTCATACAAAGCTATGTTCTCATACTGTTTGCCTGCGCTTGTATCACTTTACTTATTAATCAAATTTGTAGCGCCACCCATCTCATAAAATACAGTTTTGGACATTGTAGGTTTTGTAGGTTTCACACTTAATTTTATGACATGCTGTATTTTGGGGATGTGCATGTGTCAAAAAATTGAAAAATATACTTCAGTCCTTGTATGAGCACAAAATCATTTTTGTAGTCATCCCAAAAAGTGCTACTCAAAAGGAAACTGGACTATCTAGTTTTGTTCCTTGAAAATGTTCCGTTTCTCATCCAAGAAGCGTCTTCAGTTCAAAATCATTTTGCTAGTCATTAAATCACATATGTCTTCTTTTTCAGATTTCCGTTTGAGCTTGAATAAAGATGCTGTTGCTTTAAACAGCTGACTAATAAAAGTTTGGGATTTTTTAAAAAGTAGCTGCAAAATGCCCTCAAAATCTTGTCTAAGGAGTCTGGAGACTGTTGGGTTCTGGATAGTATGAAACAGACTGAAATTGAACCCTAGAAAGATGGAATTACTGTTTGTTCACTTTGCTTCTCTTCAGCTCCGGTGTTGTCCCTCAACAGAATGGTCCTGACCTTGAGGGAACAGGTCTGGAACTAAGGGATATTCCTAGACCAAGGGTGTTAAACTTGATTTCATTGAGGGTCACATCAAGGTTGTGTTTGACCTTGGGGGGGCTAGGGTTGGTGTGGCCAGGGTGGGCATGGGCAGCTCAATGTCACTCATGTCAGGGTACCTGTGGCAGCCCAAGCGCTCTGGCAGCGAAAACAGGCTCCTGAGCTCCATTTTCGACTGCGACGACCTCCTGCAACCCTCTGCCAGTGAAAACGGAGCTTGGGAGTGCCGTCCGTGGCCTTTGCGAGCTCCATTTTTGGCTGAGATGGCCTTCAGACACAATCCCCCCGAGCTCCATTTTCGCTGGCACCACAGGTCGGTCCTTCACTGTTTCCAGGGTGACCCCGTGGGCCAAATCTAAGCACCCCACGGGCCAGATCCGGCCCCTGGGCCTTGAGTTTGAAACCCTGTCCTAGACTAACAGTTGACTAACAGTTGATGAGCAGATGCAGACGGTGGACATTAGGGTCTGTGTATAGCTCTGGCTGGTAATCAATTGTAGATCTTCTTGATGAGGATATAGCTACGGTGCCTCGTGCCATTGCCATCATATGATCGTGATTCATTGAGGTTACCTAAAACATCCACAGGCTTCCTTCACCTTTTTGAATGTCACTTAATATTCTACTTGTGTAACTACTTTATTTTCTGAATTGGGAAATGCACGTGTTATGAGCTGATAAAAGGTTTTTGAATGCTTATTCTAACAAATCAAAGCAGGGTTCACTTTTGGTTTCTGACTGAAATATGCTAGAAGGCCCAGCTGTGTATTAAAGTGTAACTTTAACAGCTGTCCTAAAATTGAGTTTGACAGTTGCTTTGCTACAGGCTTGATGATAACATAAGGGGTAAGCAAGCAGAGAAGGAATGGCTGCTTGAAAAGCTCAGTGAATTTTTCTCTGAGGTCATTTCGAACAGATTGGCAGATAAAACAGAAAGGGAATTCTATTTTGCATCAGATGTTCTTGATCAAATAGAATACTATAACTTTATTACAGTTGTTATTAATGGTGCATGTCACATATTTTTAAACTTCTTATATCAGTGAAAATAATATCAGAAGTCACTTTAAATATTTCTTTACTTTACTCACCCACCCACCCCTCCGTACTGTTTATTTTCCCTCCTCTTTCTCTAGGTTTAGTTTTTATTTGCTTTTACTACTGTCATTATTAAAAAAAGGCAATATGAATGAAAATATAGTTTTGGGGATATGAATTTAACGTTCATCTCCCTTAAACGTTAGTACTTTATTTTTTATAATGCCTGTTTTTTTCCAAGCATCTTTTATGCGGATTCTTTTTTAACTTTTGCTCGTGTCTTGCAGCTGAAGGTTGCTCAATACCTACTGAAACAGACCTAACACAAATTGTATTGAAGTGGAAAGAAAATATGGCTTATGATATATATTAACATATTTTAGACATCCCTAGGATACTGACTGGTGTAGAAAACTACATAAAATTATAATATCCTATATGACATAATTAATGCATATGAAGATCGTTGCTAGATGTTAGCTTCTGTCAAAAAATGTGTGTAATTGTGTGTAATATTCATGACCCAGAGTTACCTTGAGTAATAGCCTCTGTACGGTTGAAATACATGGTAAAAAAAGACCAGTGTTCCTTATCAGCCCCATTTCATTACTGCTCCCAATTTCTGCTATAGAAGACCAGCCAGTGAAACATGAGAAGGAAGATTTCATAAGAGATGTTCCATAATTGATAGAGAATCTGCAAAGTTAAGGCAATGGAGAGAGATACAAGGAAGCTTTAAAACTGGCACAGAAGACAGACTTGAAGGAGGAACAGAGGAATGACTCATAAGGAGAAGTGGTAATTGAGGATTCAGGAACTGACATAAGAGAACGCAGGACATAATGGAAGAAAACAAATGTTGGATAAATGAAAATGTACCAGATGGGATATGGATCCACTTTCCCTGCAAAAGTTCTTTTGAATTTACTCCTGGTGTCTTTCACTGATAAGTCCATGCAGGTATCTTGGCAAAAGTAGAAAAGTGATTGCTATTCTTGTAGTGTTTTTGTAGTGTTCTGGGATGCTTATATCATTTGGTTATCCCTGGTAGTCTGCTTACTAGGTTAATCCTGCTTAGGTGCTGAGCTGCAAAGGGTTTTTTTGTAAATAATTATCCTAGTGCAGTGAGGGTGAACCTTTTTTCCCTCAGGTGCTGAAAATCCGTGTGTGTGATAGCACATGCGCACGTGCCAATACACATAATGCAATGCCCCCCCCCGGCAGGCCCTGCATATGCGCATGTGACCACCACCCCTGGTGCCCCTCCGGCTCCAGCACATGCGCGCACGACCCCTCTTTTGGTACTAGCAGGCCTCCCTGAAGCCTCCTGGAACCAAAAACAGGGCGCGGGGGGGGGGCGCTGCACCATCTCCACCCCCCACGAATGCACTCGCATCTCCTGACAGAGACCCAAAAATCGGCTGATTGGCAGAAGGTACACAGGCATGCATGGTGGAGCTGACCTGGGCGTTGGCTCGCATGCCCACAGAGATGGCTCTGTGTGCTACCTGTGGCATGCGTGCCATAGGTTCACCATCACGGTCATAATGGTTTGGGGCAGGCAAAGCGAAGAAATGGCAGGTTATCTTTGTTTAACAATGGCCTCATATATATATTTTTTAAATTTAATTTATATGCCGCCCTTCTCCGGAGACTCAGGGCGGCTTACAATGTGTTAAGCAATAGCCTTCATACTTTTGTATATTTATACAAAGTCAGCTTATTGCCCCCACAATCTGGATCCTCATTTCACCTACCTTAGAAAGAATGGAAGGTTGAGTCAACCTTGAGCCTGGTGGGATTTGAACTTGCAGTAATTGCTGGCAGCAGAAGTAAGTGGATGTTAATCACTGCCTTAGTCTACTGAGCCACCCAGAGCTCCATATAGCAACTGTTCACAGTTACGATGGTGATGAAAAGTAACTTAGAGACCAATCTTGGATTTATGACCTTTGCTGGTCTGTGAAGTAACAGAAAGCTGAAGTAATGCCACAAAACTATGATGTCACTTAGTGACTGCTTCACTTAATGGTCAAGTTGTCAGTTCCAGTTGTAGTTGCTAAACAAGGACTGCCTGGACCAGTATTTGATGATGATCATGGGAATTCTTAAATGTATTTATTTCAGCAACATTCTTCAGAAAATATTACTCTTACTGTGTACTTTTAATTAAAATGTCAAAGAAGTACTAATTTATAGATGGAGAACTGTTGGAGCTGGAAACCCCAGCTGTGTCCTGACATACGTGTACATTGCAAGGAGTATCTTAAAATTTTCTCACATTATTGTATGAACATTATTATAATAAATGAAAAGAGTACTGCAGCTAGAGGGGAGAAAAATTTTCAAAGTGACGGTACACGTTACTATCTTTGATTGTTGCCACTATGCAGCTTTGTGATGGATGTGGCATTTTTTAAGGTAATCATGTACCGGTATGTATTGCCTCACTCACAAAAGCTACAAAAGAAAAATGGCCACAGCTCGGCCAACTTCAGAGCTGATAATAGCTAGGCATTGTTCATTCTGTTCGTATCATATGATATAATGTCTTGCACTGATTGGTGATACAAGAGCTGCAATTTGCATCAGATAACATTTGGAGCCTTTTTAAAGGGAGCTACAATGTAGAATGCATGCAGTAGTCAAGATGGGTTTCAATCCAAATTAAGTTCTTAATGAACTTAAGATGAGTTTAAAAATTAAAGCGTTAAAAAAAAAATCCAGCATCTATTTTGTACCAGACATTTTATTAATTTAGCTGAACTGAAAGGAATCTATTTAATCAAGTCTCAGTGGATGCTATGTGGACTGAGTGCCCAGACCCTTCGTTCCAAAATTATCTTTGCTTTCTAAAACCAAATTACCAGATGGAACTGACCTTCTATTGAAACTGGTTGCTATTGTTGTCAATGTTTTAAAACATTAGAATTCTCCAACCAGTTAAAATTAATTCAATGTATACCTATCCTAGATTATTTACTTTTTAAATTTCTTCTTCCAATTGATTTTGAAGAGTAAAATATCTGTCAGTCACAGTAAATAGCACTAATATATTTCAAGAGTGAATTTTTCCCAGAGGAAGATCGAGATGTTCTTTCTGAATAGGTAAACAGATCAAATTTTCAAATGACATTCATTGTAAGCAAATGTAAAATAGTTCACAGTGATGAAAAAGGTTATATGGATGGCACCTGAAGTGGTTGCATATTGTCCTTGCAACAGATTTTGGTATCCAGATGGCCCGCTAAATGAAAATGATTCCTTAGTGAACTATTCTTGCAATGAGGAAGGAAAGAATATTTCATGGAAAGGCTAATTAAGAGAATGAAATTAATAAAACTTTGGTTAAAAAAAACCTGTACAGGTTCCATTCCAACATAATTGTGGATAACAGGACCTTGAAAAAACATATTTTATACATGCGCTAAAGCCCATCTGCCATTTGTATATACATAGAATATACAAAGAACATTGCTCAAATCCTCCAAACAGAACCACATGCCAAAAACTGTAAATGTGCAAAACCTTTACAATGGGTTAATGAAGCCTGGCATGTATTGTCAGATTAAATCCAAGGACAACAAAGAGCAATTCAGCCAGAATTCAGTTATTTATTTGCTGATATACAATTGACAGAATTTTGCCAGAGTTTAAACCCTTATTATTCCCACCTTAATGGATATACTCTAGGACAGTGATGGCTAACCTTTTTGCCATTGCGTGCCAGGAGCGTGGGGAGTGCGGGGGAGGGGGGTCGCACTTACGCATTCCTACACCCGTAATTCTATGCGCCCTGCCCCCATGCATGCATGCGCGACCCCCCCGCTCCCGGGACGCGAAAGGCCGTTTTTGCAATCCCCAGGCTCCTAGAAAGGCCCTGGAGCCTGGGGAGAGAGAAAAACGGGCCTTCCCCCCCCCCAAGGCCCTCCAGAGGCAGGAAATAGCCTGTTTCCCTACTTCTGGTGGGCCCAGAAAGCCCAAAAATCAGGAGCTGAGCTTGTGTGCCCACCAATATGGCTACAAACCTATACCATAAGTTCGCCATCACAGCTCTAGGAAATTCTAGCGAGTAGTTATCTTTACTCTCTTCCTCTACCTCCTATCCAGAGGTGTGGTGGTGCAGTGGTTAGAATGCGGTATTGCAGGCTAAGTCACTGCTCGCTGCCAGGAGTTCATTCTGACTGGCTCAAGGTTGACTAAGCCTTCCATCCTTCCAAGGTCAGTAAAATGAGGATCCAGATGGTTGGGGGCAATATACTGACTCTGTAAAACTGCTTAGAGAGTGCTGTGAAGCACAGTGAAGCGGTATATAAATTTAAGTGCTATTACAGAGCCAATAAATAAAATCCATACAGCAGCAACTCATGTCTGGGAAGACAGAGCAATGATTCAATCCATGTTGATTGGGGAATTCTGGGAAATAAAGTCTACAAATCTTCCAGTTGCCAAAGTGGGGAAACCTTGATCTAATCTAACAACAGAATTTTCATCAACATAAATTTTCATCTGAAATGTCAGCACTGGAAGATCTAAGTTTATTGATTGATTGATTGATTGATTGATTGATTGATTCAATTTATATGCCGCCCTTCTCCGGAGACTCAGGGTGGCTTACAATGTGTTAAGCATTAGCCGTCATACTTTTGTATATACCTGCTTAGTAGGGCTTTCGCGCCCCCCCCCCCCCCAGCGGTGTTCTTTTTTATACAAAGTCAGCTTATTGCCCCCACATTTTAACTACCTTGAAAGGATGGAAGGCTGAGTCAACCTTGAGCCTGGTGATATTTGAACTTGCAGTAATTGCAGGCAGCTGGTGCTAGTTAACAGCACTTTAGTCTGCTGCCCACCAAGGCTCTTTATAGTTATCCTGATGTACATGCTTGAGTTAAAAGTAACAATGTGAACTTCCATATAAAACCACACTTCCATTTCCTTATTGTGACTTTCAACACTTCTATTTTATTAGCTGTTCAATCATTTTTGCATCATCAGTGTCATCATTATTTCAAGAATATTATTAGCAAAATAAACTGATAATGCATCACTCTTATATTTAAGAGTTTGCTTTCTAAATTACTGGATTAAATGAACATTATTTAAAATAGCATTCATATACTCAAATTGTGCTCAGATTTTTAAACTTAAAATTTTCATAAAGGCTAACACTGAATTTTAACATTACTCTGAACAGCTATATATCACAAACTCTCTGGCAGAACACTTTATCCAGATAAGGATGCATAGACAATTGTATTTACTATTTCAATTTTGAGGCAGCCCAATGCTATAATGACTTTCAATAGCTAATAGCAATAGCACTTAAATTTACATACCACTTCACTGTGCTTCACAGCACTCTCTAAGCTGTTTTACAGAGTCAGCATATTGCCCCCAACCATCTGGGTCCTCATTTTACTGACCTTGGAAGGATGGAAGGCTTAGTTAACCTTGAGCCAGTCAGAATTGAACTCCTGGCAGCAAGCAGTGATGTAGCCTGCAATATCGCATTCTAACCACTGTGCCACCACACTTCTGGATAGGAGATAGAGGAAGAGAGTAAAGATAACTACTTGCTAGAATCTTCTAGAGCTGTGATGATGAACCTATGGTATACGTGAATGTTACTTCAGTGGCATAATATTCATACATAAACCAAACTTATAAACTTCTCCACAAATTTTAATAACCATTTTTAATATGGGGGAGTTTTTAACTTGGGGTCTCATTTAGGTTTCAGTTAAGCTAAGAAGTTGAATTTGTATTAAGTAACAAATTGGAACGAACAAGAATTCAGTTCAGAAGTGTTTCAAGTTTATTCCTTTCATGCACACTCACATGTGGACATAGTGTGAAGTAAACATTTTACATGAAAGAGAAAATAGGCTTGGTTTATGTGGTCTCTATTTGCAACTAATTAAAATTCTCACAAAATACATCAAATAATTTTGTCCATGGTAATTGCTGCAAAGATATTATTCGCTTCCTGTTGGAAAGTATACACAGCTCTTTCTGCAGAAGAATTACTAATTAAATTCTTAAGATTCTCCTTCAGTGTCTAAAATAATTCTATGCTTTAAAAGAAAAATCTGACACAGAAGTTAATCTAACCTGGAAACAATTTTTGGGTAATAATTCTGCATACATCTTAACACAAATTCTTTAATTTGCTGTGATTGAAATTAATACCATTTCATTATTTATACCATATTGAATATTGCTGATATTCATATATTACTTAAAAATATATTACATATTTTAACAATGATTGTGTATTCTTTAAGACAGTATAGTATATTCAGTTATTTAAAATCATTTTTATTTTCCTAAAAATGTATATTAAAAATATAACAATGAGGGGACTTCCACTGGAGACATAGAAAAAGTACAAAAGGCAGTGATAGTATTAATCATTCATTTATTATACACACACACACACACACACACACACACACGTGTGTGTGTCTGTATATGAAGAGAGGACACGGTGGCTCAATGGCTAAGATGCTGAGCTTATCGATCGAAAGGTGGGCAGTTCAATGATTCGAATCCCTAGTGCCCCGTAATGGGGTAAGCTCCCGTTACTTGTCACAGCTTCTGCCAACCTAGCAGTTCAAAAGCATGTAAAAAATGCAAGTAGAAAATTAGGGACCACCTTTGGTGGGAAGGTAACAGTGTTCCGTGCATCTTTGGCGTTTAGTCATGCTGGCCACATGACCACGGAGACATCTTCAGACAGCGCTGGCTCTTCAACTTTGAAACGGAGATGAGCACCGCCCCCTAGATTCGGGAACGACTAGCACATATGTGCAAGGGGAACCTTTACCTTAATGTATATGAAATGCCAGTCAAAGAGCAATGTTGGATTATGCTTATGATAAAAAGGAACCGTTTGAGACCAAATTTTTTCAAGAATCCTAAATTTTTCATCCCAATACCTTTGAAATGTAAAGGGGAGGACAGAAAGAAAAGAAGGGCGATGAATTAAAAAGGCACCTTTTTGGTATGGAGAAATTTAGACTTATATGCCAATAAATTCCAAATGAGTGCAGATAGAGAATTATTTAGCATATCTTACATTTGCTATCATTGGTAGTGGCTCGGAGAACTTCAGCTTGTCAGTAGCAGATAAATGGGCCTGAGCCTTGCTTTGATTCATTATCTCTGCTGCAGTAGTTCATCTCTTCAATTGCCAGCAGCAGAAAGAAAGACCAGGCTTTCATTTTCTGTTCCACATTGATTTTTATATTTCCTTTATGTTAGATGCCCTGAGCAGAAAGAAAGGCATAATATGAGTGTGATACATTCATTGAACTAAACAGCTTTAAAAGGACCTTTTTTATTCATGATTTTTCGGGCAATACGGCACATGATGGAGACGCAGAATAGCTGCATCCCCCTTTATTTAGATTCTATATTTAATTTCCCAAATTTACATGAATGTAAAGATTCACTCGAGCTGAACTAATCAGTTGCTTGTTTTATCTCTGGATCCTTTGCTCAACAACATTACCAAAGTGGTTTGCCCTTGTTTTCTTCCAGGGTTTTTTTTTTCAACTTCTCTGTCTGGTTTTTAATCCTTTAATTTCCTGACAGTTTTCCATCCAGGCACTAAAGTACCTACAGAGCTGGCGCTGCCAGTTACCTTGGGGCTCCAATGGGAGAGCATCACAGGGGTAGTGGTTATTTATTTATTTATTTATTTATTTTTATTTGATTTATATGCCGCCCTTCTCCAGAGACTCAGGGCGGCTTACAGTGCATTAAGCAATAGCCTTCATACTTTTGTATATTTATACAAAGTCAGCTTATTGCCCCCACAATCTGGGTCCTCATTTTACCTACTTTAGAAAGGATGGAAGGCTGAGTCAACCTTGAGCCTGGGATTCGAACTTGCAGTAATTGCAAGCAGCAGATGTTAATAGATGTTAATAACAGGGTGCTTTAAACCACTGTACTACAGGCTCTATGTCCTGGTTGATAGATTAACAACAGATCCCACCACTCCTTTCTTCCTGCTCCCCCCTTCCATCTTTAATTGAGCCGCAGTATTTGGGTCTTTCTATTATCTTATTTATGTCTTTTAGCTTACACAGGTTTTTAAAAATCTTTTTTGATTGTATGCAACCCAGAGTTTCCCTGAGGTAAAATGGGTGGTCAGTAAATTTTACAGATAAATAAAATAGATACCACAAAGAAACATCATTTTTGCCAGTCAGCGATGAACTGAAGTTTCATGCCTTCCATGATTTATCTAGTCAAACTGGCAGCTTGCAGACCGGATGCGTCATGCACAGGCCACGCCCACCCCAGCTCCGTGAAGGGAAAAAAGTTGTGATATGTCATGTGACAGCAACATGATGCCATGAGTTTGACACCCGTGATCTAGTAGATAAAAAGATATATGTGAACTTAAGGGGAGGTCATTCAGTGTGGAATATTGAAATATCCAGTGCTCTTATACAGACTTTTCTTCTTCTGGAATGTTCTATTTCCTCCTTTCTTTCTCAGACAGCATGTTCTTTCTTCACTAGGGTGTTTTGGACCTCTTCTCCAAGACTTTTCTTTCCTTCTCGTTCTCTTCCCCCTTCCCCCCTCTCCTCCAATTGTATTTATGCAATATTTTGCTGTCCTTTCAGTTCATTCATATCTTTTCTTTGAGTGTGGATAATCTTTTCATTATTTGGGAATTACTATTCAAAGTACAAGTTCCTGTACAGGTAGTCCTTGACTTATGACTGTAATGGAGCTGGGAATTTCCATCATATACCATGACTGTCACAACTTGAGGCATCCACATAATTGACCTAATTTTATGACAGTTTTTGCAGTGGTTGTAAATGTGGATTTCTGGCAAAAAAAACCATTGTAAATCATGGTCCCATAACCACAGAATTCTGCAAATGGCTGTAAGATCTGTTGCTGAATGCCCAATACGCAAGCACTTAATTGCAAGGGGTAGGCTGGCCTTGGTAATTTTGAATGGACACTAAGTGACCGGTCATGAGTCGAGGACCACGTGTAGTTTTTAGAATTTAAAAACAATACCTGAAGGTTGTTGGGAACAGATTTGTTTGCTCTGGTGAAAGTTTGCAGCTCGAAAATTCGTAAGTAGAGGACTGTCTATAATGGAATCCAGCAAATCAAGCAGGGATGACAGTGCTTCTGAGAAAGGAAGTGAGATTCCTTCAAGTATTTGCAGAGCGACAGAATAAATAGGTTTCCAAGTTTTAAAAACTTCTTTGTGATCTATATATTATATATAGCTCCCGTGCATAAAATTTCAATTCAATAGTGAATGGAGATAACCAAATATTAATATTCTATTTTATGCTTTATGTTTTGGAACATTAACATGTATGCCTCAAATATTTAGCAACAATAGTTTAAAAACTAGACTAAGTTAACTCATACGGACAGTTTTCTGGTGTTTAAGTTGCATTAAGTGCCTGCATTCCATGTTCTCAGATTTTGAGAAGCTTTGCACATAATAAATCTTTATCAAATAATTGAATTTATAATTCTGTTGGTTTAAGAGATTCATGAGCATAATTAATTTATTTGTGTGCCTCAAGAGACACTTCAGTTATGTCTGAGTGAATATAAATCGTCTCAATATTCTTCATAGCTATGCCGACTAAATGCTTTCTTTTCAAATGCAACAGCTTGCTCTGTTGTTTCCTTTCCTTTCCTTTGTTTAGAGTGGTAAATAAAAGTTGCTTAACTCACTTAAGTCCATTAAGTAGTTATCTTTAAAGAGGGATATTCAAGTAATTCAAAGTGCTGATTGCTTTGTTTTGACAGTTTTATCCATTTACAGATTAGATTGTTGAGAAAATTAGAGATGGATCTGGGTTGTGGGGTATGCAAATGATTCTTGGAAGTCAGTTGTTGCCAAAATAGACAGTCCTGAAGAATTGTATTAATTCTTAAACACTTTCCTCTGTACTTAAATATTTTGTCCTTATTTAAGCAGGCTTTCTCTCTTCTCTGTAGAAGATAGGCAAGCTGACAGTAAAAATCTGTGAAATGCTCCTGCTGTTGCTTACTGTGTCAGCAGCTGAAAATGTAAACTGTTCTACACTTCGTAGAATATAAGCATAGTGTAGACATTTACAAAGGAGTACTAGTTATCATGCTACCAACACGAGGAAACCTTGTCATGAAAGAGTTAATTTTTTCTGGAAGGGCTACCCACTCACTCCCAAATTCTTGCCTCTACTTTCTTGAGAAGATCCTTTGATAGCTTTGGCCTCCAATAATACATCCCTTTCATGTTTTAATCACCCAAGAATGTTGTTTAGCTTAATGTGAAATATTATTTTGGTCATTGGGCCATTGAGTCAGTGAACAGTCTTACTCTGGATTAAGATAATGATCAACAATTGACAATTTTATGTATCACATTAATTGATTACATCTGTGACAGGCAAAGTCATGAGATTTTTAACATTACTGTAGTGAATGTAGACAGAATGTTCCAGTGTTCTCTGGGATGTTCTTTCCCCAGAATGGTGAGTTTTCCTTGTTCTTGTGGAGTAGTTTTTTTTAATGTGGAATAAAGGCATGGATGGTTGAACAGAGGAACTGGAGATGGTAATAATTGAAAAACTAAATTTTAGCAAGGCAGTTGTAAAGTAGCTTGAAGATCCCAATCTCTCAATTTTTTGGCTGCTTTATGTCTCTGAACTCCAGCTTCAGTATAAATTTTCAGAAGCAGTTCTGGGGATATAAATTACTAAACGTCTTGAGATGTTTGGGTTGCTAGCAAATTTTTATATTTAACTCACTGAAGAAAGGAATTCCTAAAAGCAATCTAACATATAAAATGGCTCTTTTTTGCTCATTTTTTAAAAATAGAAGCTTCATCTAGATTTCAGACCACTTAATAATAGATAATCCATTCTATTAGACATCTTTGGCTGGGGAAGGAACACTTGACTCTCCATTAATTGAGCTGAGATCAATTAAAGCAAATGGAAGGATTTCAGATAAATGATCTATTTAGGCACAGCATAGCAATTTCTTTCTTTAGATGATCATAGTTAAAAAGCTGAGAAAAGTACCCTAAAACTGAACATTAAAACAGTTCAATGATATTTTAACAATCTGTTAAATTAAAATGATCATCATAAAAATATAATTGCAGTTTAGCCAGTGAAATCCTTGGTGGCCTCTCTTCCCAAATAAATCTTGCCAGCCCTCCCAAGTAAATTAGATAGGAAATTTGATTAATTCTACTTTATTGTAGACTACATAACAGTCGGATGTAAAATCTCCTGCAGCCACTTTTAACCAACCAGTCAACCAGTTTCTTCCAAGTTTCTTCCTTTGACTTTTAGGCCATTAAGGGCTCTTATATAATCAGTCCCTTGGCAGCATCTCTTCCCCTCATCCATCAAGGTCACTCTCACAACCCTTTACAACTTTCTCAATAATCTGTTTATCTGAGCAAAACACCTACTGGGAATTGACACTGTAGTACCTCTTAAAACATAAATCAATTTAACAGCTATATTTATTTTAACAACATTAATCTTGCCCTACCAAACGTATCTATTAATATCCAGCATGATCTTTTAATTTTTTTTTAGCATGTTGATTTCCACATATATAGGAATAGGTAGTCCTAAATTTGAAATAAATTCTATGAAATCTTTGTCTATTTCACCTATATTACACCAATCTTTTTTTGATTTCTGTATCCGTTTTTACAAAAGACAGGGCAAAAGAGGACTGCTCTAATACAAAGTGAGTTATTGATCCAAAATTCCTGACATAGCATTGTAAGAAGTGAATACTGCTGAGGACGTTTGGAAAACTTTGTTCCTCCTTTTTTTACCTCAGAGCAGTTTACAAAGATAAATTAAGATAGACATCCATGACTTAGAGGCACAGTATGTTAGTGCTTTCTCTAAGATTAAGCTGTGGACATTAAGAACAAGCTGAAATTAGCCACCAATCGGAATCGGGTACTAGAAAGGCTAATATAGTTGTAAGTTACATTAAAAGAAGCATAGTAGAAATGATACTGTCAGCGTTTCAAGTATCGCATCCACTGAAAGCAAACTCAGAGGCAGGTAAATTCCTCAAACAACATGTTTATTGGATACATCATATTGGCACAGCCGGTGAAAACCAACTCTAAAAGTTCCCGTGGTTTTCACCTAATTAAAAGAGCAAAAGTCCCCCCTCCCAGATGTCACCAGTCACATTGTCCAATGAATATAGCTGGCAGGCTGCTTGTTCACTCCTCCCCTCCTTCAACAGCCACCTGTTACGATGACCTGGGTTCTCACAGGAAAACATTTTGTTTTGGCAGTTAGCCGGGCTATCTACTTCCCCCTTCGCTTCCCCCTCTCAAGTTTTGTGGCAACTATGAGGCAGCACAAGATGGCTTCAGTTTACATCTCTCTCTAAGCGGCTTACAGAGTCAGCATATTCCCCCCCCCCCCCCAACAATCTGGGCTTTCATTTTACTGACCTCGGAAGGATAGAAGGTTGAGTCAACCTTGAGCCTGGTGAGATTTGAACTGCCAAATTACAGGCAGCCGGTAGTCAGCAGAAGTAGCTTGCAATATTGTATTCTAACAACTGCGCCATCGTGGTTCAACTCGTATGCTGAAAAAACAACCCACAAAGCAGCTTAAAGAGGGCCCACAGTGTGCCAAAATGCCCTTTGAGCCATGCTCCTGGACCATACGGGGCTGGCTTTGCGCTGCAAAAAAAAAGGAAACAAAGCCAAAAACAGCCTTTCCCCTCCGTCTTTTTCTTCTTCACAGCATAAAGCCAGCCCCACCCCCATCCAGGAGCTCTTTGCAAAATTAGAATGCTAATTTCAGGCTTCCTCATTCTGGTTGATTTGATCTTATGCATGCCAATACTGCCTTATAGATAGATTATTTATCACTTTGTGTTAATGGACTGTTCCTCCTTCGTGGATATTTCTATAGGTTATCTGGAGAGGTTATACTAAAAGCTAAAAGATATTGATTTCATAAAGAGCAAACAGGAAGAGCAATTATTTACACCCAGTAATTCATGTTCTGAGGATGGTTACAAACTGAGTTATGAATCTGGACTCAGAACAAATATGAACATAATATATTTTGTACTGCTTTACACATTTAAAAGACAGCATCATAAAATTGTGAATTTATTCATAGTCAGTGTATACAGGTAGTCCTTGACCTATGACTGTTCGTTCCAGTGGTGGAATTAATTTTTTTTTACTACCGGTTCTGTGGGTGGGGCTTGGTGGGTGTGGCAGGGGAAGGATACTGCAAAATCCCCATTCCCTCCCCACTCCTGGGGGAAGTATATTGTAAAATCTCCATTCCCACCCCAATCTGGGACCAGCCAGAAGTGGTATTTGCCGGTTCTCCAAGGTGGCTCAGTGGCTAAGACACCGAACTTGTCGATCAGCAACTGCTGAGCTTGTTGGCAGTTTGGCGGTTCGAATCCCCAGTACAGGTCTGCGTGAGCGGGGGTTGGACTAGATGATCTCCGAGGTCCCTTCCAACTCCGTTACTCTTACTCAAAATTTCCTCTACTAATTCTCCAGAACCTGTCAGAACCTGCTGAATAGCACCCCTGGTTTGTTCGGTGACCATTCAAAGGTTCCAGCTGTACCAGCACCCCCCTGTATCATCTCTGCCCGAGATGGCACCACTCGTGCACCCTTAATCTCTTGCGCATCCTCCCCAACCTTCATGGTACTTCTTGCACACAATCTCTGTGTGACCTGCACGGCACCATTCACACACCCTCTAGTGCACCCTCCCCGACCCATGCAACACCTTTCGTACACCTTCACTGCACTGTTGCTGACCCACACGGCACCCCTCACACATTCTCACATTCTCTCCCCAATTGTCTCCTGCCTGCAAACTTGGACTTGCAATTTCCTATCAGCCTCCCCACTGACTTTGGTTGTGGGAAGCGGGTAGAAAATTGCCTCGCCTAACAACTATGGAATTCACTTAAATGACTGCAACTGTAACTGCAGGGATTGCCACCTCTAAATGAAGTAGCATTTTATTACCGCATCACTTAACAACGGAAATTCCAGACCCAGTTTTTGTTGTAAGTTGTGGACTAGATATATGTTCAAAGTAAATGCTAAATTAGCCCCCTAGCCTCTTGTAATCTTCATCCACCATGCCTCAAATAGCCTAGTACTTGTTGTGTCCCAGCTAGAGATGGATAATCCCCTGGATTGAATTTGCTTGATAAATTAAAAAAAAAATCTGGGTTGTGTTTTATTTGGGGATCATACATTAAATAGTTCTGCTGTAATTGGTTTTGGACTGCAGTTATAAGCTGCTGAAGTAGAAATCAATCCGTATACGACGCAAATATGTGTTAAATACAACATGTGTCATATTCATTTAGTTGCTGAAATTTTAATTACACAGTCTTTCCTCTATTTTGCCATAAGTAGATGAATATTTGGGTACATGATGGATTTAATGTAAGATAGATCATAAACTGGGCATAAATGTGCTATTACCTTTTTACATATTTGTAGGTTTCAAAATGTGCTATTACCCATTTGTAGGTTTCAAAATATTATACCCTCTCCCTCCCCTCTCATTTTTCCCTAAATTTCTTAAATATTCTCAGTATAGCTTCAGTGTATTTTGAGGTCTCCATTAGTGCAGTTAATGAGTCCCATGAAATGGTTGCATTATTTGAATTCACACTCGTCAAAGTGATATTGCTATGGAAAATAGGGCAATTGGTTCCAGCGCAATGGAAATAGGCAATGAAAAAAAAAGTAAATATAGATTTTTATACGTTTATTAAAATTTTACAGTACAGGATAAAAACAATATACTTACAGTATAATTAAATGTAAGGTTAACAAAGCCTCAAAGTAGGTATAGAAAGCAAAAATGAAAACCAAAAAATTCTATGCAGATTCAGGTGTTCCAACAACTCCTATTTAGTGTTCCCTGGAGCACATTGGGACACGATGGTTCAGTGGCTAAGACACTGAGCTTGTCGATCAAAAGACAGGCAGTTCAGTGGTTCGAATCCCTAGTGCCGCGTAACTGGGTGAGCTCCCGTTACTTGTCCCAGCTTCTGCCAACTTAGAAGTTCGAAAGCACGTAAAAAATACAAGTAGAAAAATAGGGACCACCTTTGGTGGGAAGGTAACAGCGTTCCGTACACCATTGGCGTTTAGTCATGCCAGCCACATGACCACGGAGACGTCTTTGGACAGTGCTAGCTCTTCGGCTTTGAAACGGAGATGAGCACCACCCCCTAGTGTCGGGAACGTCTAGCAGTTATGTGCAAGGGGAACCTTTACCTTTAGAGCACATTAATGTTGTTCAATTACATCAAATTTTTGCTCTAATGCAGTAATGAGCCTCTTCTTTTTTCTGTTTTCTTCTGATGGCATCTTTCTTCTCTCCATATTGTACCCATGAACGCTCACATCTAAAACCCCAACTAGCCTGCACTGTGCATACTAAATTAGCCTGGCATTAACTGAATTTCAAATTGCATTAAACATAACCTGATATCAATTTACAATGAATGCTAACTTGCATTACTGAATCTTACATTAATCATGACCTCATAGTGTTTCTGATTTAAACCCCCAACTGTAGGTATTTGCTGCAGATTTAAGATTTTGTCAAAGAAATGCAGGCAATGACATCATGACATCTTGACCTCAAAGTTTTGCCTCATGAGGTCATGAGACATGTTTTGTTCCTTCCCCGAGCACAAGTGTAGAGATTCCAGTCACCTTTTTTATAATGCTTATAAATGCAGTTTTATAATGCAGAAGAACATTGCAAATAATTCTATCCATTAATTTTTTGCTTTGTGAGACAGACATTTGGTTATTCTTATATACTCTAATATTAATTCATCCATTTTAAGTTGATCAGAATTTTTATAAATAACTTGGGGATAACAGCATTCAAATTTCATTTTCTTTTATTTATACGGTACTATAGGAGTTTTTAATTTTTAGTTACTCAGCCATGGTAATTATAAAACCTCCTCCATCCTTTTATATATGTATTATTATTATTATTAGTAGTAGTAGTAGTAGTCGTCGTCGTCGTCTTAGTCTTAGTCTTAGTCTCAGTCTTAGTCTTAGTCTTAGTCTCAGTCTCAGTCTCAGTATTAGTATATGTTATTATAAGTTGGATTTACATTTGAATGAAACAAAATTAGTGGTAACACCTGGAAGTGGATTTCATGTGGAAAAATTTTGAATATTAGTTCAATTTTGAATATTAGAACAAATTCAGTGGTGAAATCTAAAATTTGTTACTACTGGTTCTGTGGGCATGGCTTGGTGGTGGTGGGGTAATGTGACTGGGTGGGCGTTGCAATTTTTAAAAAACTTTTAAAAGCATTTTTTCTACAACCTCTTTAAAAAACCTCAGCTGATCAGGCAACTCAGCTTGGATTGTCAGAGGCATTTAAAAGAAAAAAAGGGTATTTTTCTTTTAAAAGCCTTTGACGATCCCAGCTGAGCCGTGCAATCATCAGAGGCTTTTTTTTTTTTTACTTTTAAAAGCATTTTTTGGCCGAAGAGGTTGTAGAAAAAATGCTTTTAAAAGTAAAACAAAAAGCCTCTGATGATTGTGCGGCTCAGCTGGGCATGGGGTGGGGGGCAGGGATTTTTGCTACCGGTTCTCTGAACCACCTGCCTCCATCGCTACCGAATCGGACGATCTGGTCCGAACCGGGAACATTTCACCCCTGAACAAATTCCTGTACTGAGTATTCTCTTGCTACAATATACGTTCACTATCCCATTGCTACTGCTTTGCTACTGGGACTCTAATAAAATAAGCAGAATATATCCCATAAACTTACAGTCTGTGATCCCTGTATAACAGTATTTAAAATCCTGATAAAGTGCTAATTTTATATCAGGCTGTAAAAAAAGACAAAACCATTATGCCAGGAAGCTGTCTGGCAGTCGGCAGTTGCAAGGGGGGGGAAAAGACTTCTTTGTTCACTTTATTATTAAATGTCTCTCCCACTTTTCCTTCAGGAATTTAGGGCAGCATTTTGCCTCTTTTAGTTTTATTCCCAAAACACTCTTGCACAATAAATTGAACGGGAAAAGGGAGACTAAAATTCACCTGGTAATGTTTCATGGTAAGCAGGGACTTGAATATGGGAAACCCCAGTCCTTATCTAATGCTATTTATTTACACACACACACACACACACACACACACACACAGAGGGGGGGCGAGAGAGAGAGGCCATTTCACTTCTAGGTGACTTTGGATGGGTAAAAATATAGAATCAATATAAAAAAATTAAGTTAAAAGTTAAAATGACAGAGCACCCTCAAGCCACCAACCACCTCGCGACATTGTGTACCACTCTTGGATCCCCACACTAGTTGGCAGAACCAGGTCTTAACATTCTTCTGGAAAGACAGCAGAGTGATGGACAACCTCAAATCAAGGGACAAGATATTCCATAGTGTGGGAGCAATGGCAGAGAAGACTAATCAGTCTACCAAATTCACCCATACCCACACCCACACTTCAGAATAGTTTCATAAAATTGACTGAGTAAAGTATAAGTTGGTAAAGATCATTCATAAAGGATGAATCATAATCATAAGAGATTTAAACTGGCTGCATTCTTCCCCTAGAGAATTTGTATTTTCTCCAAAACTTCGTACATTCTTTAAAAAAAATAAAGAAAGAAGAAGAGTGATAGTATTTCTCTGAATTAATTGATTTTTTTTTCAAGGAGAGCTTTAATACAAACGTCACATGTACCAAGACAAAAACATTATCACATCCTCATGCTCAAAATAGCTTTATTTCTGAGATACACCACCGTGTTTTAGTCTACATAAATAAATAAATTTTAATATCCACTACTTTTTATAGTTCACACATTTTATTTATTGCATCCAGGGCTCACTAAACTGTAAAATCTGAGCCAGAATTGGTGGAAAAGGAAACTCTGCCAATATTTTCTTCTTAATTGTATCGAAGGACAAAAGTGGTGAAAGCAGTGAATGCCTTTGTTCAGGATTGCTACGATTCTGCTTTTTCACGTGAAGCAGCTCAAGAATAGCTTTAAAGCAGAATCACAGCTGCATTGCAGAAGACAACGGGGGCACAAACTTGTTCACAGAATTTTGGATGTTAAAGGAAGCCAAATACATACAAGAGATTGGCAAATTAGAGAAAATAAGTTTAGAAGGTTCTGCATGCATGCAGTAGATATCAAAAGTCTACACATCTCTGTTAAAATGCTAGGTTGGTGAGATGTAAAAAAATCAGAGCAAGATAAATCATTTCAGAATTTTTTACACCTTTAATATAACATATAATCTGTAAAAATTCAGTTAAAAAAATGAAATCTTTTAGGAAGAAAAATAACAATAAAATCATACATTTACGTAGTCTAAGACCTCCTGGTTGGAGACATAGTCTTGCCAACAATAGCAAAGATGGAGCAAAGGACATGCATATGAAATTTCTCTAGTTGTTTTCCTGACTCACTGCTCAGACATTCCTACGTCTGGGTTATCCTCACTCTGATTCGTTCGACTGAGTGCCAATCATTCCCTCTGAAGCTGGTCTCGCCATCCCTTCCGGCTTTCCAGCAGTCTTTTTCACTCAGTCGAGGGTTTCAGACTCAAGTGCCTTTCTCTGTTAGAATTTTTCTTTTTAGACAATTTTTGTGAACTATTTCGGGCTGTGGAGCTGTGTGATGTGGGATTTTGTCTCCCAGCGGCTTGCGGTGTGAATAGGCGATCCAGGGCTTTGGATGCCACTCCACGCCTGCTGCCTTGCCGTTTGAGGCGGTTTTCCCTTTGCCGCCATTTTGCCGGGTTCTGTGGCTTGGTATTTGGCACAGGCTTGTAAAGTACTTCAGTCTAGTTCAGGGTGGTAGTCAGACTAAAGAGCATAGCAGCATCTGAACATTTATTCAGCATTAACACTAGATTGCTGTCTTTGTGAGCCATGAGTGTACAGTCAGCAAAGAGGTTTCTTGAATGACTGTATGGAGGCACTTCGTCCATATATTCAAGCAGAAAAGTCAAAGGGAGAACTACCTAGTCAGTACCTGATGTACACTCTTCCTTCTGACCCTGGACAACATATGACAATGCAAGTGAAGAACAGAGTAAATAGGAATAGGAACACAGCCCTGGTTTTGCCCCATTGGAAATGGCATTTGCAGCTGAAGTATCACCATTGTAAGGAATCTCTCCTGTCATTTTTTTTCCCCCATTGAGCAGTAGAATCAACTTCACAAATTTCCTCAGGGATCCATGATGTCTCAGGATGATCCAGAGAGCCTCTTTCTTTACAGTGTCAAATGCCTTTGTCAGGTCAATGAAGATAGAGTAGAGAGGATTGTTCTGCTTGATGCACTTTCTCTAGTTTTGCCTCCTGGCAAATACCATGTCTGCTGTACTGAAAACCGCACTGTGCCTCTGGGAGGTTCCTTTTCAAAGACAACTACAGGTCTGTTCAGCAGAATGCAGGCAAGGATCTTGCCTGCAATAGACAGTAGTGAAATAACCTTGTAGTTTCTGCACTCTAATTTGCTTCCCTTATTTTTATGGGGAGCCACAATGCAGTGATCACAAAACTCATCAGGCATTTGGTCCTCTATAAACCAAACGTCTTCCACAATGTTTTGGAATGCAGATGCTGCAGGGTGTGCAGTGGTGGTATTCAGCCGGTTCAGGCAAACCGGTAGTGGTGACCTGCGGGTGGGTCACCTGCCCTGGAGCTATGCCGTCCTATTTAGCCATGTTTTCTAAACCACACACATGTCTGCAAGCCACATTTTCAGTGTGCGGCGAACCGGTGGTAAAATTATGTGAAACTCACTCTGAGGGTGTATATGAGGGGATTGCCATATTGGGCTGGTAAGGGCCATGAGTAGGCTTTAGGAAGTGCAGGCAGGCCAGTAAGGAGTGCTACGAAGTATGAGATCCCGAGATTTGTTGTGGGATTTCTTGGGAGAAAAAGGGGCGGTGGTGACTTATAGTAGTAATGCAACCTTCCCTGCTGGCTTCCCCACTGACTGTGCTTGTGGGAAGCTAGCAGGGAAGGTCACAAATGTGACTCCAGCTAGCAGTGACTTTTTAATCACAAGCCAGGCATCCAGATATCTGAATTGTTATCACATGATCGTGGGGATGCTATGATGGCTGCAACTTCAGCATGATTGTAACTTTGAATGGTCGCTGACCAAGTGGTCATAATTCGAGGACTGCCTCTGCAACTGGTAGACTGCTTTATTTGAAAATTTTGGAGGGCTTTCGTTTGATGGTGGTCCTCGAAAACATATATTTTAATAATTGTAGTTCTGACTTTCTAAGATGATAACTTTGTAACCAACTTCTCTTTGTAACCTAACTCTTGTGCTTGTTATAATCTGTCAAGCTTACCCACTGCTTGAGATCAGCATTGACCCTGTTCTTGTTTGATTTCAGGGTGTTCCAGTTTTTAAAGAATTTAATCATGTTACCTGGTAGCTCTAATTAATATCCCACCTCCACAACTCATGGATTTTAATTATTATCAAAAGCATGAGCTAAGCTTTGAAGTTTAGCTAACAATTTTGTTACGTTTCTAAAGGAAAATGTTATAGATGTTCAATGGATACTATGCTTCAATAAATGTATTAATGTATAAATGTATACAATACATAAATGTATTGACTAAAACTAGTAACTAATGTTCAGTGGTTGTTATAATCAAAAATACAGTCTTAAGCATAATAATAGTCAGGGATGGGATTCAGCCGGTTCAGACTGGTTCAGGCGAACCGGATGTTAATGTTAATCTGGTTCGGCAAACTGGTTGTTGCAAGGACTGGTTGACCCCGCCCACCTTGCCCCTCTTAGGAGTCTCCACGGAGCCCGTTTTGGATGCCAGGTAAGTGCAGGGCCTGCGCAGAGGCTCTGGGAGGGCGAAAAATGGGCCTACCGGAAGTCTGGAAACGGACTTGTTTATGGCCTCTGGAGCCCAGGCTGTTTTTGTCCTCCTGGACGCTCAACAAAAGCCTCTGGAGTCTGGGGAGGGCAAAAATGCCCTCCCGGGTGCAGGAGGCCAAGTAGGCCACGCCCACCATGGCCATGCCCATCCAGCAACCGGGCAGAGAACCGGTTGCTAAAATTTCTGAATCCCATCCCTGAATACAGTCAACACAATTTTAAAAGGAAGATGTTCCCCCCTATAGTTTAAGATATAATATAATATTCTTAAAGCATCATGAAGACAGCATCTTAAGAAAAGTATAAATCAGTCTTTGATTTCTCCCTTTCTCTGCGGCAAAATATAAAATCAAATCTGTATGCCAGAACAAAACTGACAGGTGAATTTATCGTTTCACAAGAGCCGTCTTGACTGAATAACTAGTTTAAACATATTTGAACTTTGATTGACTTTGATTTGTTTGATTAATTTGCTCAGGCAGACAGAAATTTTATAATTCCAAATTTGCTTAACTATTTCAACTTCAAGCATATTAGATGAAGAAAACCTTGCTTGAATCTCAGTCTGTCATAACAGGGCTGTATTGTTTGACAGAACTAATAAGTAGTTCTCCTTTAGCAGAATGGGAACATAAGAAATATTCTTCAAAAATAATAGGTTCCATATCAGGATTTTCCAATCTGGATGATAGTTCTCCCATTGTAACAGTGGCTCTCCGTTACCTGAAAAATAAGGAAATTAAAAATACATTTGGCAAAGCCAAGTGTCTCAAGGGAGCTCATAAGGCATCACTGGTCAGTGGTCTACAGATAGGAGATTATGATTGAGTTTCCACCTTGACCTAATCAGATGGACTATGAATTCTATAAGTTGCAGTACTTCTAGTCCCCAGCCCCTGTATTTGCCTCTGGGTATGTAGGGGAGCTGGAAACGACTAGCACGCATGTGCGGGGGAACCTTTACTTCTCCGAAGGAAGGGAATGGCAGTCAGACTGGGGAAGGACTTCCTCTATGCAGCGTGGATCGAGTCTTGCCAATTTGAATAGCTCCGCCCTCCTGGCTCCAGTGTTTTGACTCGATCTATGCTGGATAGACGTGTCTTCCAGTATAGCCAGTCCTAACTGCTACTTTACAAGCCTTTTTGGTGTTTTTTTCTTGCTTCCCTGCTCGCCTTATCATCGGCTTGAGACTGTATATTATTCGGAGTTTTTCCTCACCATCGGAGGACTTCTGCTGTTCGTCAGAGGCTGTCTGGGAGCCGGACGGCTGTCAGGCCTCCCCCGGCTGCCTTATCTCACTCCGATCTGCTTTACAAGCAGCCGCTGCGTTTTAAAGGCTCTGCCCAGCAGCTTTATTATTATCTGGAGATTTTGCCTTTCCTCTACTCGTTGATCGTCGGATTGTCTCCTGTGACTGCCAGGGAGCCGGCCAAGCTCCTGACGGGCTCTCCCTCTGCAGCCTTATCTCCCCCGATCTCACTAACGAGCTGACGCTGCGTTTCAAAGGCTTTTGGCCCAGCAGCTTTTCCTTCGGCTTGAGTTTCTTCTAGCCGCCCCTCACATCGCAATAATAGCTTCGAGCTAGCGATTCTTCTGTAGCCTGAAGGGAGCCCTGATTGCTTGCAGCCCGGTGAGTTTGGCGGTTAAATTTGGCGCGAATTGGTCCGGCGGCCATTTTGTTGACTGTGGATTTCAAATATGGGGGATAGATCCGGCTGCAAGGCCTCATCTTCGGGCCCTTTGGCACGTTCCGCTTTCTCTACTGATTCTCTAGAAGGCTCTTCGGCTCAGCCTCCACCTGCCAAGCAGTCTAGAGCCTCCAAGGCTGTGGCCCATGCCAAAGCTGCTCCCACTAAGGAGGAACAGCGCCGCCATCGCGCGATGGAAAAGGCATTCTCCAAAGTGGCCCATCAATCTCAGGGCCCTCCTCCCTCGCCGGCCCCTGAGGCCCCGCCTATGTCAGCCTCCCCTTCCATGGCAGCTGGCCATAATTCCAGGGAGCTCTCTCCAGATCGTCCCCCCTCAGCGGGACCTGCTCCCCCCCCAGGGAAGGAGCCATTGTTCCAGACGGAGTCTGAGGCAGATTCCTTGCGGAGTCCTTCTCCTGCGCCCTCTGTAGCTCCCCCCGCTCCTGCACCTCTCCCACAACCGGCTGAAGCCCTTGAGGCGTTGCTTACAAGAGTCATCCGGGAGGGCTTTACCCAATGTTTGCAGCAAGTGGGATTACCTGTTGGTGCACCGGCCCCCTCTCGGCCCCAACATCGAGGCCTCGAAGAGCAGTCCCTTGACTTGGAACCTGAGGACTATGATTGTTCTGGAGACATGGCTGTTACTTCAGATCATGAGGATGCCCTGGATGCTGCTCTCTCAGATGATGAGGGATTGATCCCTGACCAATCCCTATTCATTGGCCTGTTTAAACCGCAAATGTTCAGGTCCTTACTGTTCAAGGCCATTGCCACCACTCGCCTGGGTGACCTCCCACCGGCCGCTTCCCCCCCTGCTCCCTCGGATCCTGCTTCAGCTCTATTTGCAGAACCTACGGTGGCGCCGGAGACCATCCCAGCACCCAAACTATTTCTGGATGTGCTCCAGCGCCAATGGTCTCTCCCGGGTGCGGGCCCCAGCCCTAATAACCTAGACAAGCGGATCTACAATTCTGCTCCGGCTTTGGCCGACCTGCTCCAACCTCCGACCGTGGACCCACCTATTGTCGCCCTAACCAACCCGGTCCACCCCACTGGTCCACCCGAAGATTCCCTCCGGCCGGAGGATAAGAGGGCGGAGAAGACTCTAGTCAAGGGACACCTCGCGGCCGCCTGGTCCATCCGGGCCTCATCTTCGGCATCATTTTTCAACCGGGCGGCTCTCCTCTGGTTAAAGCAGCTTCAAGACCGTTTGCCCCGTTCGGACCTTAGAGCACATCAAGATCTCAATAAAATTGCGGCGGCCCTGGAATATTCGGCAGATGCCACGCTCAACGCCACGAGGTTCGCAGCCCGAGCTCTAGGTTCTTCCATCGCCTCACGCCGGCTGCTCTGGCTCCGGGGCTGGCAGGCAGATATGCGTAGTAAGTGGCAACTTGCCTCAGCCCCGTATTCTGCAGGCACTCTCTTTGGCCCTCCCCTGGAGCCTCTCCTGATCGAAACACGGGACAAGCGCAAGATTCTCCCGTCTCAGCTTAGGCGGTCTGCTTCCCGCTATTCTCCATATCCACGGCCCCAGTCCTTTCGTGGCTCCAAATCCAGCTCGTTCCAGCCACGCTACCAGCGTCCAGCCCCGCCTCGAGTCCAACATCTTGACTCCCAGGTTAGATCAGGGGGCAGTTTACCAGCTCGCCGGTCCTTTCGGGGTGGACGGGGCCGTTTTGCCAGACGAGGCAGATAGGCCTCTGGGAGATTTTCCAATAGGGGGTCGTTTGTCCTATTTCTACTCCCAATGGGTTTCCTCTGTGTCTGACTCCTGGGTTCTGTCTACCATTCACTCAGGTCTTCGTTTAGAATTTATCAGCCTTCCCCCTCCGGTTTTCATTTCCTGCCCCATTTCTCGGGACCCGCAAAAGCAGGCTTTAGTTTCCTCAGCAATTGACCATCTCCTTGCTATTCGGGCTGTCCAGAGGGTCCCCCCTCACCAACAGGGCAGAGGGTTCTACTCCCGACTTTTTGTTGTCCCGAAGTCCTCGGGGGGATGGCGTGCCATCTTGGACCTTAAGGCTCTGAACCGGTACATAATTTATCGCCGGTTCAAGATGCACACTCTGTTCTCCATCTTGGAGTGTCTACGCCCGGGGGACTTTCTCTCCTCAATTGATTTAACGGAGGCTTACCTCCATATTCCGGTTCACCCTTCCCACCGTCAATTTCTACGTTTTCATTTCATGGGGTCTCATTTTCAATATAGGGCTTTGCCCTTTGGCCTTTCTTCGGCCCCGAGGGTTTTCACCAAGATCATGGCCGCTTTTATAGGACACATCCGCTCTCTCCCTATTAGAATTCAATTTTATTTGGACGATATTCTCATTATGTCTTCTTCCCTGTCCTCTGCTCACAAGGATCTTTCCGCTGTTCTTTCTCTTCTTCAATCCCATGGGTTTTCGGTTAATTGGCCCAAGAGTCACCTCTCCCCATCCACCACTATCGTGCACTTGGGAGCCACTATTGACACGGTCGCAGCGAGGGTGTTCCTTTCCCCTGACCGCCAGGCAGCTCTTCGGGAGTTAGTTACCCAATGTAGATCTGAAGGGGCTGTCTCTCTCCTGAAACTTTCGGTTCTTCTGGGCAAGATGGTTTCCACCTTTGGAATTGTTCCCTGGTCTAGATTACACTGCAGGGAGCTCCAGTGGCTCCTCCTACCGTACCAGCGTTCCGGCAGGAGCACTTCACTGGCCCGCATCAACCTCCCTTCACCAGTCCGATCCTCCCTCCAGTGGTGGTCTTCGGGGGCAATTTCGAAGGGGAGCCCTTACACAGAACCGTCCCGTCTAGTCCTCACGACAGACGCCAGCCTGACCGGGTGGGGAGCTCACCTTCTCCAACATATGGCTCAGGGCCAGTGGACCGCCTGGGACCGGCAGCACAACATCAATTACCTGGAATTGCGGGCAGTGCGCCTGGCTCTTCTCAGCTTTCGGGACTCGGTGGAGGGCCAGGACATTCTAGTCCTTACCGACAATATGTCGACCAAGGCGCACATAAACAAAATGGGGGGCACCCATTCCAGGGCTCTGATGACGGAAACCATCCTGCTGGGTCACTGGGCCGAAACTCACCTTTCATCCATCCGGGCGGATCACATCTCCGGGTCTGCAAATCTTCAAGCGGACGCCCTCAGCCGTTCTCCCGTGGACCACAGCGAATGGAGCCTGTCTCCCTCCCTCTTCCGAGAGATCATTCGCCGCTTCGGGACTCCGGTCGTAGACCTATTTGCCTCATCAACAAACCACCACCTCCCGCGGTACTTCTCCCGCTTCCCGGACCCTCGAGCGGAAGCCACCAACGCCCTCCGCAGCCCTTGGCCGACCGGCCTCCTCTACGCGTTTCCTCCCCTCCCCCTGATCCCCCGCGTCCTTCGGAAGCTACTGGAGGAGAAGGCAGCCCTTATCCTTGTTGCTCCTCATTGGCCGCGTCGGCCTTGGTACGCGGACCTGGTGTCCCTATCTGTGGCACCTCACTGGCGCATCCCGGACTCCTTGGTACTTCTGACACAGGGTCATCTACGTTACCCAGATCCAGCCTGGCTTCAGTTGACCGTTTGGAGGTTGAGCGGCTCCTCCTAACGGCACACCGGGTCCCGCTCCCGGTCGTCAACACAATGCAGGCCGCTCGCCGCTCCTCTACCAACAGAATCTACGGGGCTACTTGGCGCTCCTTCGTATCCTGGTGTAACCGTTCAGCCATCGACCCTCTGTCGGCGTCTGTCCTCCAGGTCCTTTCCTTCCTCCAAGCTGGCTTCGAGGCGGGATTGGCTCCCAGCACCCTCCGTCGACAGGTGGCGGCCCTTGCTTCAGTCCTGTCCTGTGGCTCTCCGGACTCCTTATCCCGTCATCCTTTAATTCGTACCTTTCTTCGCGGGGCAGTCAATCTCCGCCCTCCTACTGTGCATCGCTTCCCAACTTGGGATCTGAACAAGGTTCTCACGGCTCTCACCTCATCGCCCTTTGAGCCGCTCCGACAGGTTTCTCTCCGTTTCTTATCGTTTAAGGTTTTGTTCCTTGTTGCAATCACCTCGGCTCGCAGGATATCGGAGCTGGCTGCCCTGTCCACCCGCAGTGACCTTTGTATCTTTCATAGCGACAGGGTGGTCCTACGCCTCGACCCGGCTTTCCTCCCGAAAGTGAATACCTTGTTCCACAGGGCACAGGAAATTGTGCTCCCGGATTTTTGCCCTCACCCCACTCATCGTTTGGAACGCTCCTGGCATCGCCTGGATGTCCGCAGGGCGCTTCGGATCTACTTGGACCGGACTGCACCTTTCCGCAAGACGGAAGCATTGTTCGTCTCGTTTCAGCTGGAGTCCATTGGTGCCCGTGTCACTGGCCCTACCTTGGGGCGCTGGATCAGGGCTGCTATCGCTACTGCTTATCAACAACTGAAGCTGACCATCCCACACTGCATCACAGCCCATTCAACCAGGAGTGCGGCCACTTCAGCCGCTTGGGCCACTCAAGCGCCACTCGAAGAAGTCTGCAGGGCCGCCACGTGGACCTCGATTTCACCATTTATTCGTCATTACCGCGTGGACTCCTTCGCCTCTGCGGATGCTGCCTTCGGCCGGAGAGTCCTGCAGGCCGTGCTTCCCTCCTGACGGTCTTCGGGCCGGTTGTTCCCACCCTGGAGGACATGTGGCTTTGGTATGTCCCCAGTCTGACTGCCGTTCCCTTCCTTCGGAGAATGGACGTTGGTCCTACCTGATACGTCCGTTCTCGATCAGGAAGGAACGGCAGTCAGCCCCACCCTTTGTCTCCGGCCCTCATGGTCGGCTGGGAGGGGGGTGTTTCTTAATTCTCTCTCATTTCAGGAAGACACGTCAGTCTGCGCCTACGCCCTCGCCAAAACACTGGAGCCAGGAGGGCGGAGCTATTCAAATTGGCAAGACTCGATCCACGCTGCATAGAGGAAGTCCTTCCCCAGTCTGACTGCCGTTCCTTCCTGATCGAGAACGGACGTATCAGGTAGGACCAACGTCCACTTTATGTAGGAGAAGGAGTTGCAGAACCTGAGTGTGGAGTTAAAAGAGGAATCAGCCTAGAATCCCTACATAGCCAGAAGTGAACTAAGTCTACTGTCCCTTGAATTCTGTTGACTCTTACTAATTCATACCAGGTGCTAACTGTTAGTTGAGAAAGATTCTTGTGCAAAGGCATGATTAGCAATCGATCAGTTTAATTGGACCTTCACTGTGGACCTGATCTTTCATGCCTGACAATGTCCAATATATCTGGAGATTACCAAGTTAGGGAAGTAACATTACATCTGCTGATGGCTTGTGTTTTATCATAGAGTATATGTATTTAAAATGAGTTCTCAGAATTGAATAATATACCAGCCTTTAAATATATAGATATATATTAATAGTAGTAATAGTAGTCAATTTTGTCTGCTTTTTTTACTCATATTAGTGTCCTATTCTTATGATTATCTTGAAATTAATAATTTCAAAATTTAATAATTTTGAAATTAATTTTTTGAATATTATTTGAGTAAGAGCAATAAAAATAATTATCAACACCATAATGCTTGTGGTAAATTACCAAAGTTCATATCTGCTTTAATTGGAGGTACCTTTTTTAAAAAAGATAACAATTAAATTAAACTTTTGCAATCCTATTTTCATATCTTTCTCTTTTCTCTTTCATTTAAGAGTTAATTCAATTTAATTCTACTTTTTAAATTTTGTCCTGGAAAAAATGTGCTTTAGAAGGTAATAAACACTTTTAAAAACAAATACATTTTTTCACATATTGGAAATTGAGTTTTAGAAGCTGAGACTAGTCTCTTTAATATTACCTGTAACTGAATTGTATTAGTTGAAGGATTTAGCATCTTGGTTTGGTTTTCTTGGACTGTTTCTGAAATGGCTAGACCAGGGGTGTCAAACTCAAGGCCCAGGGGCCGGATCTGGCCTATGGAGTGCTTAGATCCAGCACGCAGAGTCACCCTGGAAGGACCGGCCCACAGTGTCTCTGCCAGCGAAAACGGAGCTCAGAAGGGCCGCACACGACCCTTCCGAGCTCTGTTTTCACTGGTAGGGGGTTACAGGAAGTCGTTGCAACAAAAAACAGAGCTCAGGAGCCAGTTTTCACTGGCAGAGCTCTCAGGCCACCACAGGCGCCTCCGGCACGAGTGACGTCGAGCTGGCCATGCCCTCTGCCCCCCGCCCGAGGTCAAACACCCTGATACGGCTCTCAATGAAATCGAGTTGGACTAACTTTATATCCTGTCTTTATATCCTGTCATATGTTTATCTGATTTCCTCAGATATGCAAATAATTCTACGATTTGTATGTGGACTTTTGTGCCAATGAATGGAGCTGGTAATATTTTTTTTGTCAAATAGAAATAAACCATTGCACTTGTCTCTTTTTAATATTACATCGATTATAGCATGTATTTCGAGATTCTTTAAACAGCAAACTGCCTCTTTCAAGTGACTTAATTTTAATCAATTAATTTTTTATAGTTTGCTTCCCACCAGCCTAAGAATCTCATTAATTTACATTCCTGTTGATGGCCTTCCCTTTTCATCACCCTCTCTAAATTTGGAGATACAGAGAATGCTGTAGAGCAGAGGAACCTACCGGGGTGGGATGAAAAAGTGAAGATGACAACAGTGGTTGTGCAATTGAAGCCCCCTTCATTACATATGTTGTGATGCCAGGGATTTCATTATGCAGTTGTGGTTACTATCACAAGTTCTTTGATGACACACACACACACAAACACACACCTATGATATTGAACTCAGATCTTTTTATCTCTAGTTTTCCTTCCATTTTAAAATTGTAGTATTTCTAAAGAAACTAGGTCTCTTTTCCAAACTGCAGAATAGTTGCCAAAAATTCATTGTTAATGATGTGACATGTTATGAAGAAAATCGGGTTCAGGAACCCCCCCGCACTTGCCTGCAGCTGCTTTTATTCCCAATGTTAAAAACAGTTATTGAAACTGGCAGGTTAAAAATTGGATTCCAGAGGGCAAGATAAATTGATTATGTCATTTTCATTAAAGTCCACAAAGAAATGTATTTCTATGCCTTCATTTCTCTCCTCTTATTTTCTTTTCCTTTTTTTAAAAATGCAAATCGTTTTGCAGAGCATGCAACCAATATCCATTTCTCACTTTTGCGATGGATGCAGTGACGTGGGAAATAAGAAATATTGTTCTCCGCTTGTTTGATTGAATTGTCCTTGGCTTGTGGGAATGAAAGATACTGTTCTTTCCAGTGATTTCAACAAAAGCATTTTATATGGTTTCTTTTTATTATTATTATTATTATTATTATTATTATTATTATTATTATTATTATTATTGCATCATCAGAGGTTGCCCTTGTTTCTTCTCTCCTTCTTACCGTCTCACATTTTACATGGACATACAGGTAGTCCTCGACTTATGACCACAATTGAGCCCAACATTTCTGTTGCTAAGAGAAACATTTATTAAGTGAGTTTTGCCCCATTTTATGACCTTTTTTTTTTTGCCAGAGTTGTTAAGTGAATCACAGCAGTTGTTAAGTTAGTAACACGGTTGTCATAAATATGAGTCAGTTGCTAGGCATCTGAATTTTGATCATGTGAGCATAGGTCATAAGTGTGAAAAACAATCATGTTGCTTTTTTCAGTGCCGCTGTAGCTTTGAATAATGAACTGTTGTAAGTCGAGGACTACTTGTATAAGATTTAATTATTTATGCCTTATCTTTAATATAGTGGTTTTTCCAACCTACAACAACAACAAAAACGAGGGGGAAACATTTGCCTCTTAGATCACCTTCTGATCCTTCCATTCCTGCTGTAAAGTGATGGAGAAATATAAAAGTAGTTATAAATAGCATCTGTGGCACTCTTCACTTATTGTACACATTATGATGTCAGAAGATCAGAAGCTGCTCCCCCAAAATCAGATCATCAGCAATCTAGCAAACACTAATTGACTCCAATTAATGTTTAGGACAAAAAATATTTTGGATAAATTCTTATGCATAGCATGGAGAAAGTGGATGAGGAGAATGCTTTTTCCTCTCCTTTTCAAGACATTTAAACCAGGGGCCATCCAGTAAGTCTGGCTGGAAAAAGATTTAGAAAAGAAAGCAGTTCTTCCTACAGCACATAATTAACCAGTGGAATTAATCAATCTCCATGTCATAGAAATGGGCCAAAACCTTGAAAGGTTTTAAAAGGTAGTTTACAGAGGAGAGATCTATCCAACCCAAAGCTGAGTCTAATTTTCATAAGGGGTTTCTTACACAGCCGGTTTCAAATCATCCCATCTTAATGGGAATTGATTCCAGAACACTCTATTTCTTTCTTTTTTCTTTTAGCCATTCCTTGGAGGATTAACTGTAATGTTTAGGGCAGTGATGGCTAACCTTTTTGCCATCGCGTGCCAAAAGCGGGGGGAGCGTGGTGGGGTCACACACACGCGTGCCCACATCCATAATTCTATGCGCCCCCCCGTGCTCTCCCCGCTTTTGGCACGCAATGGCACGGTGGGCACGGTAGGCCTGTTTTTTGCTCTCCTCAGGCTCCAGAGCCTTTCTAGGAGCCTGGGGAGGGCAAAAACGGCCTTCCCCACCCCCCCGGAAGGCCCTCCAGAGGCCGGAAACAGTGTGTTTCCTGACTTCTGGGGGGCCCAGAAAGCCTGAAAATCAGCTGGCTGGCGCACACATGTGTGCCGGAGCTGAGCTCGCGTGCCCACTGATATGGCTCCACGTGCCACCTGTGGCACCCGTGCCATAGGTTTGCCATCACGGGTTTAGGGTCACCTTGCAAGCTCACATTATCTTCAAACACCTTCTGATACTATAACAAATTCATAGGGGATTCTATGATGGTGAGCTGCTGAGACCCTGATGGATGGAGCAAAGCAAAGAAGTCCCAAACTGTAGCATTTCTACCACCATGCCTTACAGTTAGTATCAGGTTCTTCTGGTGAAGTGCTTACTTTGGCTCTCATCAAAGACGCCTTGTGTTTTTAGGTGTTTGAAGGAGTGATAAATGTAGGTGTTTGAAGGAGTGATAAATGTAGGGATGGGCTTAGTTATTTTCCCCATGTGAAATTTGCGTTTAGGTTTATTTAAACGCACAATGGGTTACAAAATGTAAATGTTTTATTTATTCTGAAACCAATTTTAAATATCTGTATGTTGAAATATATGAAAAAGTAAAAAAAAATAAATTGATGGGCTCTATTTATTTTTAAACATAGCTGTGCGATCCATCCCCTGCTTGTGAGATATATTTTAAGAAATAAAAATCATTGACTAAGATAGTTTGACCCAGCAGGGCTAATTCGGTATTTTGTGATCAAATAATTTTCACAGGCCACTTCAGGTGACCTTGATTTTATCCCTCTTGTTAATGCAACCTAGGTTTGCATTGGTTATTTTGGCCATTGCCTCGCTTCTGGCTCTTATTTAAGTGATTGTCCACTGGGGCTGCAAGTTCCTTCTCACAGTTACTGCCGTTCAGCCAGGCATGATCTAATCTGTACATTTGGTACAAATGTTGTAACATTTGAAGAGGTTTTGCATGAACTGAAAACATTGGAAGGTAAAGATTTCCCTGTCCAGTTATGTCCAGTTATGTCTGGGGCGTGGTGGTCATCTCCCTTTCTTGGCCAAGGGAGCCAGCATTGTTCAAAGACATTTTCCATGATCATACGGCCAGTATGGCACAGGGATCACTATTACCTTCCCACCAAAGTGGTATCTATTAACCTACTTGCATTTGCATGTTTTCGACCTGCTAGGTTGGCAGAAGCTGCGGCAAGGAACGGAAAATTACCCTGTTGCGTGCTACTTGGGTCTCAATCCTGAGCTGTTAGCTTTTCAGGTGACAAGCTCAGTGACTTTAACCACTGAGCCATGACACCCCCTCAAACACATGGGAATCTATGTTTAATTGTGGAAAATCCACACGTTCAGTTTAAGATGGCATTACATGCCAGTGAAACATTTTGTCCCTAGGAGCTACATGAGAGACTGACTCAGAGCGTTTTCTGAAAACAATAAAGAATCCCTCAACTCAGACATAAACACAGACATACATAAAGAGATAAGATATTAAGGGAGAAAATGCAGGACATTTTAAGTTTGGCTTTCCATTTTTAATTTCCATTTCAACAAACTAAACTTTTGTTTCCACATTTAACTGGCCTGAATAGTACTGGTTATAAATTTAACACCAATATTGATGAGCTTGTATTACAAATTGAAAGGCATTGTGAGTTTAATAAAAAGTCATTCATTACCATTTATTAATTTAGATGTTTTGTCAGTTATTAATTTAGATATTTATTATGTTACCCCTAAGATATTTCTGTTATATATCTTCTTAGCTATTAAGTAACCTGTATTAATCATTGTAGTTTGAATAGTATTAATTATGTATGAAACAAACTAGTGTTTATAAATACTATTGGGAAAAGCTAATGTGGTTGGAAACTGCAAAAACATATTGGAAAATTGTAGATTAGAAAAATAATGTTTCCTTGTAAACCTAATAATACTCAACATATATTTATAGGGTGCTATATGTGAAATATTTGAATGCTTGCTGAGAATAAAATCTTATAAAGCAAAAGAGATCTTTATAAAATAGACTATTAAATTTTCCCTGGCTTAGTTAAGGGTGCAAATCTGCAACAGTATTGAGATAGTATCATTGCCTTATCACAGTCTGATGTATTAATGACTTTAGAAATTTTCCCATTATCTTTTCTTTTTGAGATATCACATCACAAAAGTTCCCTATTGTCTTCTCTTTTCTTTTTGAGACATCACATCACAGTTAATGTGTATTTCTAAAATTTGCAGGATTAGAAATGTATTTATTAAAAAATGCTGAAAGATAGGCTTTTTTTGGTGCTGCTGATTGAATAATGCTCATTTCAGAATCTTTTATGATAAAGGTTGTCTTCCTTTTTCCATCTTTTTTAGGAAACACAGAATGTAAAACTGAAGAAGAAAATAACCAAAACAAAAGAAGCTAAAAAGGTTTTGAAGAGAAATTTTAAAGTAAATACAAAAATTGTATTTACTGATGATGGAGAGGTAAGATCAAACACAAATAATTTGATTATACTGCTAAGATTTCCTACATTAACAGCTTTTTGGAGTGTAGACCAAGAGAATATGACTCTACAAGGTCTCTAAGACCACTTGGAGATACTTGTAATCACTGACTATAATTATCTTCATGGATTACCCGGCAGGGTTGGGCTTAGGGGGTACAGTTTTGCAGTAGTTCTGGTCTTTTCTGTTGAAGCATATTCAAAAGGTGGTACTTGGGAGCTGTTATTCTAAACCAGGGGTGTAAAACACAAGGCCAGTGGGCTGAATCCGGCCTGTGATGTGGTCAGATTCAGTCCACGGGGCTGGCCTGGAAAATGTAAGAGTCGCTTTGACCCAGTCTACCCAATGCGAAGAGGAAACATCAGGCCAGTGTAGCTTTGGCCCGGTCTACCCAATGTGAAGAGGAAACATACCATCAATTTGGGGAGTGGAATCAAGCTGGCCATGCCCACCCAGTTGGCCACTCCCCCCCCCCGAGGTTGACCACAGCCCTGATGCGGCCCTCAATAAAATTGAGTTTGACACCCCTGTTCTAAATCTAAGTCATTGATTGACTCTTGGTATCCTGTAGTATTCTGTTTTGTCCCCTATAGTGACAAAATCTATTTCAAAATCTGTTGGAAACTACTATTGCAGATCATTTATAGGAAAAGGCAAGGCAGAGTCAATAGAGAAATCAGCCATGAATCATTACATTCCCACAAGCGATCCAAATCTAGCCCCACTTGAATTCCATTAACTCTGGAAAAGCGCAAATTTAGTGCTGACCATTAGTTGACTAAATTCTTACGTTTAGACATGAACAACAAATCAGCTTAACTGTAATTTAAAGTGTGGTCCTGATTCTTCCTATCTGACATCATTTGAATTTTTGGAGTGACATGCTGTCACTATGCTAATGATACCCAGAGTCCCTTGGAGTTTGGCAGTTAAACATTTGAGTAAATAAAATTAAAAAAAAATACTGTTCCTTACCATCTAACCAAGGAAGTAACCCATAATATACCCTAATCTCAGTAATGGAATACATGAGAGAGACTGAACTAAAATTAAATACAGGGAAAATGCAAGTACTGTTGATAAGGAGAAAGTTGGACTTGGGAACTGAGGTGGAGCCTGGGTGAATGCCATTGTCCCCAAAATATAAACTTTGGGAGTGCTTCCTGTTCATTATTACTGATCATTATTACAGGCAACAGAGCCTGTAGTACAGTGGTTTAAAGCACCCTGTTATCTATTAACATCTATTAACATCTGCTGCTTGCAATTACTGCAAGTTCAAATCCCACCAGGCTCAAGGTTGACTCAGCCTTCCATCCTTTCTAAGGTGGGTAAAATGAGGACCCAGATTGTGGGGGCAATAAGCTGACTTTGTATAAATATACAAAAGTATGAAGGCTATTGCTTAACGCACTGTAAGCCGCCCTGAGTCTCCGGAGAAGGGCGGCATATAAATCAAATAAAAATAAAAATAAAATAAAAATAAATTATTTCTAATTAAATACTATTTAAAAGTTTCCAAGGAAAATTGGTAGATTCCCTTAAATACAAATTTAAAAGGTGTGAGAGAGAGGGGAGGGAGGTAAAAAGGGGAGGGGAGAGGGAGGGAGGGAGGGAGAGAGAGAGAGAGAGAGAGAGAGAGAGAGAGAAATATGAATGATACATGTGCAAAATGTGTCACCCTCTTAATGTCCTGCTTTGACTTCAGAACAGTTATTCTATGTTCCAAGCAGAATGTTTTCAATCAAGTTGGTGGTATTTTGAAGTAAAATTGGAAATGTTTTGCATGTCCCTAGTTTGGAATAAGGCTGACCTATACTGACCTATACTCCAAAAGTACCTTTCCTAGTTTTTGTATATTTAATCAGTATTTCTGATGAATAACTGTCATAAGCGTAGTCTGCAATCCCATGCCAAACTAATAGCAAATGTACTACTGTTCTTTTTCTGTGGGAATTGGGAACAGTTTTAAAAAGCCATTTCTGCATGCTCATTTACTGGATTGAATGGATTACATAAGGTAATGTTTCCGGGTGGCAGAGAACCAAATTGCATGGCAGAGGGGATCTGAATCACAACGATGGTTCGTAGGTGCTTTTCATCAATATAACCTTCATTTGTCACATCTCTGTTTTCAACAGAATTCAGCCTGATTCTTCCTTGACTCCCTTCCCCTCTTTTCATCCGCTTCAGTGTTGTCAAGAGTGTAATGAGCCCAATACCCTTTCAGTACCTCTGCAAGCAGTACATTACCACTGGGTGCAGGGAAATTACAATTTGCAATGAAGCATTTATGTTAGTTTGCAAAAGGCTAAGATAAATGCCCCTGCTCAAGTCAAAGTCTTACTGCTTTGCCTCTTAGTTCATTGCAATTGCAAAAGCTAATTTGAAACAGAGAGCAATGGAGAGTAAGTAGGGGAGCTTGATGGAAAGTCGCCTATTTTCTGCCTGTTTTTCTTTTTTTCTAGGAAGCACTATAATGTGTTTCTCTCACAACCATTGCCAACTTCTATAATGAGGTCAATGAATTAAAGCTTGTTCTTACGAATATCTGATATGGAGTCTAGCAATGTTTAGTATAGTCCCACGGAAGGGGTTGTGGTGAAAAAGTCTGATCTTTTCAGCCATTTGTGCGTATGATTACGCCATTGTATATAAACAGAGGCTTAAACCTCAGCGAACAATCTTAGGGGTTTGGTAGCTATCATGTGGAAATGATTCTATTAATTGTATTGGTGCCCGTTTCTAAGTAGCAGTGTTTTCTGTGCCTGAGGCTCATTACTTTTTTTTTTTTAACAAGCAGTGTTTACCATTGGTTGTCTCCAGATTCAGTAAATCCCCTTTCCTTGGGATTCTGAGAATTCATTGTTCTTCTCCCATCACTTTTTTGTGTTCCCTTTCAGAGGTGTAGCTTGAATTCTGAAGACTATGATGCTTCCTACCCCCACCCACCCATCCACCTCGATTTCCAGTGTATACCTGATAGCTCTGAATGATTACCTTTGATTAAACCAACTGTGACTGGAGATATACATACATACATACATATATACAAATACACTCTTTGGATTTGAACAAATGCTGTGTTAGCTGATTTTCCCCTGCTGCTATCGGCTTCTGTATTCTCTTCAATTTTTATGATTGTTTTCTCTGGATAGAACTTTTGCACATTAGCACCCTGATTGCACATGAGGAGAAGAAACTGTTAAAAGCTGTTGCCATAGAATTATCAGGTGATGAAACAGCCTTTTCATATCCTCCTGGTACTGAAATGTTCACCTGACTCTTGAATTTGGATGGCTTGTTGCTCTGGCATAGACCAAACTAAGATGCAGCTGTCTTTGCTATGCTGTATTATGTTTGGATAGTCACAGTTCTGGCTCTGAACGGTTGCAGGAATTGGGTATGTCTAGTTAAATGAAAATAATGGCTAAGGGTGACATGGTAGCAGTGTTCCACTATCTAAGGGGTTGCCACAAAGAAGAGGGGGTCAACCTATTCTCCAAAGCACCTGAAGGCAGGATAAGAAGCAATGGGTGGAAACTAATCAAGGAGAGAAGCAACCTAGAACTAAGGAGAACAATCAACCAGTTAGAACACCTTCCCTCCAGAAGTTGTAGGTGCTCCAATACTGGAAGATTTTTAAGAAGAGATTGGACAACCATTTCTCTGAAATGGTATAGGATTTCCTGCTTGAGCAGGGGGTTGGACTAGAAGACCTCCAAGGTCCCTTCCAACTCTGTTATTGTATTACTTGTGTGCAGTCTGGGCGTCTTCTTAGACTTATGTCTCTTTTTGAGAGCAGGTGGCAGTTATGGCCAAGAGGACATTCATCTGTTGTGCCAGTTGTACCTTTTCATGGATAGGGAGACTCTTTGGACAGTTACTCTTCTAATCACCTCACGATTCAGTTACTGCAGTGAATTGTATCTGGGCTGTTCTTAAAGACCCCTTGATATGTTCATTTAATATCCTTGGTATATGAGCGGTACTGGTTGCCAGTTTGCTTCTGGGTATTATTCCAGGTGATGGTTATGACCTATAAACCTTCTGTGGTACAAGGCCCAGTTATTTGGGACTACCTACTTCCTGTGGAGTCTGCACACCTCATACAAACTGACATTTGAACCACCCCTCTTTAATTAAACAATGTCGTCTTTCAGGGCCTTACTTCAATTTTTATTTCCTCTATTAACTTCCCTGCCTGAAAATTTTATTTCTGTAACTATTCCCTGTTGGCGCAGGTGTAATGTCTTTTGGTCTTCATAGCAATCCAGAGCTCCTTTCAAACTGTAGAATAGAAACAGTAGTACTGAAATGTTTTTATTTTTCTTCTGTGATTCAGTTAATTCAGCAGTGGCCACCAGCACAAAAGTCTATCCTGGATAAAGAGGAAGACGGCGATGATTGTAATGGGATCAATCTAGACAAAGCAAAAGAAAGACTTCAGGAAGAGGATAAATTTGACAAAGAGGAATATAGGAAGAAAATTAAAGAAAAGCACAGGGTAAGTAGAATCTCATCCCATTTGTCAAAATATCAAATGGAAATGATGGAAATATCAAATGTGAAATGTTGGCATCTTCATTTGGGATGAAGGATTTTACTGGAAAAAGGATTATCTATTCAGTATTACTTCTTATTCTGGTCTGATGCATGAATTTAGGCAACACAAGAAGAGATGTGGATCCTTGGTTTTGTTTCACTAGTATTGCTATTCCCCGTGAACATTGCCATTCTTGTTAGTAATCAATTTATAACACTCCAATATGATATTCTGATATTAAATAAATATGTACAAACAGTAACCAAACCATATAAATGGATGGATGGTCATAGACGTGTGGTGTTGTGGACCAATATTAAACTTATTTATACGATAGACTGTTAGTAGATAAAAGGGTAAAAATTTAAGTAGCATAATAACAAGACTGTACTTCATCAAGAATGATGAGGACTAGAAAGCTCTGTACTAATGAGATTTTAGGAGTATGATGTTTTATTTAAATAGCTATGCTTTGTGTAGAGGTGATTGAGAGTTACCCATGAATTATTCAAGAAATGTCATTGCAGCAAGATGATTGATTTCACTTATAATGTAAAGCTTTAATAGTAATAGTTTAAGCTCCTTTTTGGCATTTAAAAGAAATTAAATTACAGAACATAAAAATACAAAGATTGTTGCTGGGCCATTTATTTGTCATAAAACAGAGCTGAAAGTTTGAGAACTTGACAGCAGAGAATAGTTATAAATGTTACTCTTTCCCTTTAATGCCCTTCTCCTTCTTATTTATAGCATATCTGTGGATGCAGCACATAAAAAAACTATAACAAGACCAACCCCTTTCCATGTGTGGAAGAAGAAATAATCTGTATTTCATAGAGCAGATTATTAAACTTCCTGTGGATATGGACTAAAAGGACAGGCACTGTATTTTTCAGAGTATAAGATGCTCCGGACTATAAAACCCATATAGGGGAGGAAAATAAGAAGAAAAAAAACTCTGCCTCTACCTCTGCCTCCCAGCAATTTGCCTCTTTACAGCAAACAGCCAGTTTCAGTTTCAGCACAGCCTGATTAGCACAAGAAAAAAAAATCTGCCTCTGCCTTCCAGCAGTTTGCCTCCTTGAAGCAAACAACCTGTTTCAGTTTCAACACAGCCTGATTAGCACAAACAGCTGATTATCAGTTGGATCGGCCTCCCAACAGCTGTATCAGGCTGCAGAGATTGCCATAGCCTATTGCCATCTCCGCGTGCCCCATTTTCGGCCTCCACTTGCTGTTTTCAGCCTTTGCATGCCCCGTTTTCAGCCCGTTCCAGGAGATGGGAATCAGAAGGGGTGGAAAATGGGGCACGCAGAGACCAAAAACGGGATGCACAGAGGCTGAAAATGGGATGCGGAGGCAGTAATAGGCAATGGCAATCCCTGCAGCCTGAAAAAGCTAATGTTTGGGAGGCCAATCCAACTGACAATCAGCTGCTTGTGCTAAAGCTGAAACTGAAACAGGCGGTTTGCTGTTTGTTGCAAGGAGGCAAATTGCTGGGAGGCAGAGGCCAAAGGGTGGGGGCCGGCGGGTGGGCGGGGCTACATTCGGAGTATAAGATGCACCCAAATTTTCAGCCTCTTTTAGAGGGGCAAAAAGTGTCTTATGCTCTAAAAAATACAGTATATGTTTTTGTTTTGGAGGAGATGAAATAGTATACTTTTGAGCCTGGTTTAGAATGAGAGTTTTGCATAATGTGCAAAATTTGAACTAAAGATTTATTGTTGAACATGAAAGCTGCCTTAGGAACTCATTGGCCATGAGTGGTCATAACCGAGGATTATGTGCACAAATCTGTGCACATTTGCTATAGGTAATCTATGCACATTTATGCACATTTCCTGTCAGAGGGCATTCTAAAAATGGGGGGCTACATGCCCATGGTATTTCTAAGTTTCATGGTTCATACTGCATATTAGTAGGGGGCACAATGGCTCAGTGGTTAAAGATTGTGAGTTTATCAGCTGGAAAGCTGACAGCCCAGGTTTGAGATCCAAGCGCTGCATGATGGAGTAGTTCCCATTACTTGCCCCAGCTCCTGCCAACCTAGCAGTTCGAAAGCATGCAAATGTGAGTAGATAAATAGGTACCACTTCTGTGGGAAGGTAAAAGTGTTCCATGCACCTCAACGTTTAGTCATGACCATTGTACCTTTAGGTTACTACATAATAAAAGGAAGTGGAGTCTTAGATTTGGCTCTTAAAACTTGGGCAGAATTTTTTTTTTTGTTAGTTATTTTGTTACAAAAGCTTGGACTAATTCCCAAATTTGAACACCAAAGTAGTTAACGTAGCCAGCACAAGATAAGAACAATTATTATTCACGCCTAACTAACTTTCTGCTGTTCTGTTCTGTATCTTTTTTTTTCCTATTTCTGTTTTCTCTGATAATGTAGTAAACCTGGGGTGCAGATAAGCTGAAGATAATGTAATTTTTTATTTATTTTTCACATTTTTTTGAAACAATTGCCTCCCTCATTAGTTTTATAATTGTAAAGTTAATTCCCTCTTCTAGTAGATGAGGGCACTAGGATTCAGAGGCAGAAATTAAGTTTGTTTGTTGCCACATTGTCTTGACTGAGAAATATGAGAAAATGACTGAGAAAACAATTTTTGTTGAGACTGGGATTTAGGCCTTTTGCCCAACGGCCCTTGAAAACCTGGAATAAATAAGGGAAATTAAAAGACTTACACCATACCTATACCATATGCTAAATAGATAGATACATTAAAAGACTCTTATTTCTCTCCCTCCCCATTTCTCCTCCCCTCCCCTCTCCCCATTCTCTGTTTGCTAGAGGTGGTATGCTACTCTTACTCTCATGTAACTTGTTTCTGCTGCCTTATTTTCTCATCTCCTTTTATTACTTCATTACTAAGTTTGAACTAGCAGCGAACTAACCCTAATTAAAAGCCAAAGCTGAAACAAATTACTTTTCTTCATTTCTAATTTTAATCTGTTATTGCAGTCCTACACTGACCAGAAGCTTCTGGAAAGTTCACAAATAGGACATGGGGCATACTGTCACTTTCATATGCATATCCCATAGTAATTAGCATTAAAAGGTACATTTTCTCTGATGTTGGAGATAGTACGTATTTGTTACGTAAAGAGGCAATCGATAGCATTACTGCCAGCAAACCGTGGTTTAGGTACTATAAGTATAAGGTGTATCCACCTTTCTATGCCTTTAGAATAGCATCTACAGCACTACTAATTTCATTTATTGAGTGTTTATAACTTATTGCAGGATACAATGTGCAATATAATAAGGTAGTAGTATTACCACTATTCCTCATGGAGAGAGTCTGCCTTGGTTAGTAGTAAAGCATGAGATTTATATGTAAAAGATTCCTAGTTCCTCCTAAACTAGAGGATTCCTAGTTCCTAGTTCCTCCTAAATTAAAACTTCCTCCTATAGAAGTTTTCTCTTTTTAAAGATCCAGGAAACTAAGTAATAATGAGCCAAGTTGCTTCTATGTATTATGTATCAGTTTTATCTATCCCTATCTTATTACAGAAGGGTAGAGAGTTAGAGCAGCCTAAGACAATCTATGCTGTAGATAATACATTCATAATCCCATAAAGCATCATAAATGCTCTGAAAGCATTGGGCTATGCAAAGGTTTGAATAGTTGCTTGAATATTGATTTTGAGTTTCTTGGGCTAGCAAGAAGTCTTTTGCTCGTTATTCTGGCATCAAGAAAACTGTCAGAAACTGTCAAGAAAAATATCATAGAGATGACATTATGCAGATCAAGTATATTTCCAGGAAAAATAAATCTGTTTTCTTTTATTAAAAAGGTTAGCAAGATGCATATGGATAATCAAGACGTAAATCTATATGTGTTTTAGAATTTGTACCTAAACCACTAAATTTCAGTAAGGTGGAAAATAAACCAAAGCGTATGATCACATGAAGCCACAGCTCTTGTTGCACGTTTTTTTTTATCTATACTGTAAAAGATGATTAATCCTTCAATTAAACAATGCCATTTATGGGGACCTAGAACTGTGCATTCTCTGCCTTAGTGCCTGCCCTCTGGAACGAGGTTCCCCCTGAAATGGGAAGAGCCCCCACCCTACAGGTGTTTTAAAGGGCTATGAAGACCTGGCTCTTTGCCAGGACTCTGGTGAGCATGGTTTGATCCCCTTTCTCTTTGTTCCTGTCTGATTCCATTATTTCTGCCATCCTTCTGCTTTTTCCTCTTTTCCCCCCTTCGTTTTTAAATCAATTTATAAACTGCTCATAGTCGCTGAGTATGTAAATTTAATAGATGATGATGATGAACAGAGGGTTGGACTAGAAGACCTCCAAGGTCCCTTCCAACTCTGTTATTATGTCATGATGATGATGATAGCAATAGCACTTAGGCTTATATTGTGCTTTATAGTGCTTTACAACAATCTCTAAGCAGTTTTACAGAGTCAGCATATTGCCCCTAACAATTTGGGTCCTCATTTTACCAACCTTGGAAGGCTGAGTCAACCTTGAGCCTGGTGAGATTCAGCCGGCAGTCAGCAGAAATAACCTGCAGTACTGCATTCTAACCACTGCGCCACTGTGACTCTTGATAGTGATTAGAATAACTATTGGTCGCCAGAATAACTATTGGGCTCTAATAATTATGCTAACAATAGTGTTACTATAAGTAGAATAATTTCCGATAAAATTGTCAAGATGTTCTTTTTCTGAATATAAAGAACACAATCCTCATACACTTATAATTTTTTCCTGTAATATACTCCTCGATTCATTTGGGTATATATATTTTTTTGTCACTTAAAATGAGGTTTTTTGTTCTTTGTTTTTTAAATTCCCCAGTTGTGACATGTTGGCAGGCATATTAAAATACTTAGGAGGTATAAAGTACTGTATGTCTTCAAGCTATTGATTGCCAAAAATCTGGATGTTTGTTGGAATCTCGCTTGCAGAGTTTTGACATTATGATAAATGTCCCAACATGTTGTAGTCTTTCTGTGAATAAATCTAATAACTTTTGTTTAGAAGGAGACTTTAGTTATCCCCACTCCACTATTTTGTTCTGCTTTTTTTGCACATAAAATAATTTTATGTTGTCCCTTACCACACTACAAATAGTACTTTGTATGATTTCTCTGCCCTCTTTAGTGCTCTTTAGCTATTAGATCATCATCATCATCTTTTAACAACCCCATAATCCCTTGTGGGGTAGAACCTGGGCAACTGAATGCAGCTAGCAGAGTGTTTAATGGCCGGATGCCCTTCCAGTCACCAATGCGGAGTTTTGTTCAGCAGATATATTCTCAATGTGCCCTGCTCTCTAGCTAGTAGATATGGGTTGATAAATACCCTCATGCAAATAGTACACTTATGTATTAATTATAATTATAAAATTGATGGGTATGTTCTTTGTGCATAGAAAACGACAGTTTTAAAAATGCACTGGATGTATATTCCCACTGTTTTTCCATGAAATGGGATTCCAGTCTCTCCATATACTTTCCCTCTCGGTGGGCAAAATTGACCAGGTATCTCTGCTCTACAGTTTGTAGAGATTTGCTTCTTGTTCCCATGCAAAGCCTTTCTAAAATGATTGAAATTTGCACAGTTGTAGCACTGATGATTTTGCCCTCTTGCCTTTCTTGTTTTTCCTGTGTTGTGCTTAATTTATACAAGGGTGATGGATGAATGTCACCAAAATAGCACAGTGTGGCAATGTCTCCCTATGCTTGGAATAATCTCTCTGATGAATGTTTAATGTTTCCCCCCCCAAATCTATTTTCATCTTCTGATTTGGCAACTGTCTGAACTTGCCCCATGCCCTTTCTCTGTCTCATCTCCTCACCTCTTCCTTTCTCCCAGGTCATTATTAATAGAGTGTTGCAGCTCCTTTTCAGTGGTAGTGTTTTAAGCAGAGCAACTAGATTTTGAAAGAAATGGGCAAGTGACATAGGTTGACAGGATACATAGAAGGTCACAACAAAGTAGCTTGGAAATTGGGCTGGAGGCGGTAGAAAATTGAGTACTGACTTACAGAGTCAAGGTATTTACACTGAATGTACAAGAATTGAACAAGTCACAGTTGGGTTACTGACTTGTTTAAAGATGACAAGAAAAGAGAAGGACAATATCACTGATGTTTAATCTGGAGTAGTTTGTGACCCATATCTCCCATTCTGACTTACTCATTAATTACCCTGACAATAATTGAAATAAATGGAGTCTTTATAAAATAAATTATACCAATGTTCATTGATCTGTCTGAGTGCATTCATATGATCAAATAAATATTGGGAACACAAGCTGCTGCTATGGCAAAGAGAGCCAGGAATAATTCTTTACAGTTGCCTTCTTTGTGCTCCATTACACTCGGATGGAGACATTATCTTGCACCCAAAACAGAGGGCATCCTGTTTAGACTGCCCATTCCCAAATCTGGTACCTGCCAAACAGGAGTCGATAAAGGTCCATACAGTCAAAGCTATGGTCTTCCCAGTAGTAATGTATGGCTGTGAGAATTAGACCATAAAGAAGGCTGAGTGTCAATTGATGCTTTTGAATTGTAGTATTGGAGAAGATTCTTGAGAGTCCCTTGGATTGCAAGGAGTTCAAATCTGTCAATACTAAGGGAAATCAACCTTGATTGTCCTTTGAAAGGACAGATACTCTATAAGGACAGAGCTGAAGCTCAAATACCTTGGCCATCAAATGAGAAGAGAGGACTCATTGAAAAAGACTGATATTGAGAAAGATGAAGGCAAAAGGAGAAGGGAATGGCAGAGGATGAGATGGCTAGATAGTGTCATCGACGCAGTGAACATGAGTTTGGGCAGAATCAGGGAGTCAGTGGAAGACGGGGAGACTGGTCCATGGGGTTGTGAAGGGACTTGGTGACTAAATAACAAGTGCAGTGTATCACAGAGTTCATGATTTTTCTGTGTGCAGCATAGAAAAAGAGACCTAACCTCTAAAATGAATAATGGAAACCTTAAGGGTTTGTTAATAGAGTTGAGAGTTCACTGCAGTCACTTACATGGTTGGAAAAGATGACGGTTACTAACAGAAGACTTACACATTCGGGTCCTATTCTGTGGTTCAGTCATCCTGTATTTGGTTCACAGTACATCAGAAAGAAAATCTGCCACAGCCTGAGAGACAAATGTTGGTCCGTATATTTATCTCTCGACTATTCTCTAAATTGAAAATAGATAGAGCATTTAGAAATACTGCAGTCTACATTTATGTTAAGCCAACATTACAAAATGCATAAATGGACAGGCAATCGCTTGTTAAAAATAAGGCTAAATGGGAATTCTTTCCGATCATGTATTTATTATTATGCCTACAAAAACTAATGGTGGTGATATGTAGGCATGTCCAAAAAGGTTCTTCATAAAGCCCCCATTTTTGGTTCAAGTTGCTTCTTTGTTCTACACTGCTTTATGTTCTTATGTTTAATTTTGTTCTTTACAGGAAAAAAGGCTTAAAGAGAAGGCAGCTAGAAGGGAAGCCAGGAAGATGAATGCAAAGGTAAGGAGGAGGACGGAAATAATAAAAGATACAAATAAAACAGATAAAAATAAGATAAAATAAATTATAGGATATTCAGAGAAAAATTTCCATTACTGTACTGCAGTCTTTTGTAACAGAGAAAAAGGGAGAAGGAAGAGAATGATTAGAAAGGGATTTAAAATAAAATATGTAGCTGCAATTTGCTATTTAAGATGTAATGCTTACAGGGCCTTAACTATGGTTAGTAAAAGGGGTCAGGTCTGGATCATGTCACCCCTTTTTAGCTAGACAGCTTTTTCTTTTTGAAGGGCATGTTCTGGAGTCTAGGCTATTGGGGCAAATGACTTGAAATCTGGAGAAATACATAGGGAATTTGTAGAGCATACGGTCAGTGACTTTGCAACATGGCTGCATAGAGATTGTTGTTTTACTAAAAGGCTGCCATGGAAGCCATTGTTGCTATTCTCCATAGAGTGCTGAATAAGTCACTGTAGTCTAATTTATAGTAGCTAAGATCTTAGCAGCTAGGTTTATATGTCCCATTAATACAAAAGTAAACAAATCTCATTAAGTCAGCATGTATGAGAAAATAAGTTTAATGATAGTTTACTCTTGAATTGCTTTGCGTGTACACATCTTAAGGGTGTTGAACCATCACTATTTGTGCAAGTTTTTAGTTTTCTCCTTGTGTTATCATTACTACTGTTTCACATTTTTTTACAGTTTTGATCCTTGCATATTCATTATCCTTTCTTCTTCCAAAATTCTTTTTCCATGTCTCCTGGTTTCATCATTTGCATGTGTAATTTGAATATTGCAACAACTAATGCCTGCAGTACATCTTATGGATGCAGAATTGTGGAAGGATTTTCTTTTAAACCAAATGCTTATACGCCATGGATAAATCGAGAAACGAGCATTCTGATATGAATGCAAATCACATGTTAAGCTGTAATTTTGATCTGGTATACGTATTGCAGCAAAAAAGTTCAGCTCATTCAAGAGATACTGATTGGAAATGAATTTCCAGGATGTAGTTCCGATTGGGTGCATCACTTGCCTTACCGGTCTCATTATATTGCATCTAAATGATCATGATTTTTATCTGGCTCTTAGGAAAGATTGGTCTCCCTTGATGCCATCCTTCTCTCTGTGTTCTCTGTGCCATCAGTGAAACTCAGAGAGCTGGTCTTGGAAAATGACATTCATTGTAGACCAAAAGAAGGCAACTAATTGGTCTAAATTATCAAAAAAGAGACTGTACCTAGCAGTAATGATAATAAAAGATGAATTTCAGAAAAAAAACATGTTTCAAAATAACATTCAAATATTGGTAAGGCTGAAACAGTGGACAGCAGCAGTAATAACAGTCTTAAAATTGTATGGTACTCAGCCCAAGATTTGAATCAAGAAATGTAACTTGAAATATGATAGGCAAGAGAGTCTTCCCTGCTAATCAAAAAATGTGACATTTTCTTCCTTGGTTGTGCACAATCAAATCATTAAGGAGTCAGTACAGTGGAACATACTAAATCTGTGCTAAAAGGAACAGAACAAAATGTCAGAATAATATATAATAGCCTTTGTCCATGAAACCTAGAGAGCTGATGCTAATTATTACAGGCCAGACTTCACAGATAATATACTGTGTTCACTATTATAGTATACTAGCTGCCCGTAAGCAATTCTGGTCCATTTAAAGATGTTGCCTATGTTCTTAATTATTAGAATGACAAGGTCTTAACATATCTTTGGAAATGTTTCCTATATGGCCATTTCTGTCTTTTTCTAGAAATAAGATAAAGAGGTTCAGCCTTGATTTGTTGGCGTATGGGGACCTGAAACTCATTGAGTTTCTTGAGACCTTTTGAGATAGACTGAAACCTTTTGATAACGTGTGATTTTTGAGCTAAATAATTGTGCAAAAAAAATTAATGGGTACAATTTTAACATTAGAACTCCTGCAAGGACAGAGTTTCAGTTTCAGTTTCAGTTTATTTAATTTGTATACCGCCCAGAGTAATATCACAGCATTTCAGTGTCTGCAGATTTCAAAGTGAGAACCTTGGAAAACAGACTTCAATAGCATCACTGAGCAAGAGATTGTTGAACTGACATACCTCAAAAGATTTCAAACTATCTCAATAAGTACAATTTTTAACATGTTACAATTGTTAAAAAGGTCCTGGCAATTAGTATCCCATGTAACCTGCATCTGCAAAAACCACTCTGTCTCTTTCTCTTCCCCTCCCCCCATCTCATCCTAGTTTAAATCCTACATCTGCCCACTTCCTTTAAGCATTTGAGGAAGTGAGCTTTAGCTCCTGTAAACTTATGCCTTTTAATAAAATGGAGTAGCCAGAAAAAGTGCTACCTTTTTTTTTTAAGCTGTAATTTTGATGAGCTTAGAAGACAAGGACATCCACAGGGGTAGTCCAAGTCAACTGGGCAGTCGAAGCCCCACCTTCCCTTTTACATGCATAGCACAAGTTAAAAAGAGAGTGTTGATTGTATGATCGCAACTGCATCTTGACTTTTATGACTTCCTGCCCCTGCAGATGCTCCTTTTCCAGACTGAAATATTTTCTGGCAACTCGCACTTTAATAAAATAGCCACTACCTAATATAAAATTGTATTTAAAAAAAATACATTTATGAAATCCTCGTTTAAGCGTAAACAGAGATTTAAGATGCAGATATGTTAACTGTAATTTTTTAAAAATGTTTTTATATATGGGATTCTATTATATTGGCAAGCCATCCAGAGTTGCTTTCTATAGTGAGATGGGTGGCAGATCAATCAATTAAATAAATAAATTAAATATAGGAAAAATGTTCTTGTTCATTGGAGTTGGCAAAAAAAAAAAAAAAAACAACCCAAAACAAAATAACTGGTTCTGCCTGGTTGCTCATTAAAAAACGTCAAATTATTTTGGCAGTGCTGAAATATTAAATTACCAGAGGACTTCCATTTTTATAATAACTTCTTTATACATATTTTCACAAATTACATAATTTAAACTTTTTTTTTTTTGCAATTTCAATTTCATAGCAAATGAGGGTCAAGCTTATTCTATTAACATAGGTCCCATCTTCCATTTCTTTTCTTTGTTACCCAGTTAGACTATAGGCATCTTTGCATCCAGGAATTCTTATCTAGGTAGAAACATATTTGTGCCTAATCCACCCTGCCATTACAGGATGGTTCATATGACAATTTTGAATAAATAGCTGACGCTGTAGGGCAGCACTGTAGCACCTGGTGATTTATGAAAAGCATCTGCAATTTTACAAGAATCCATCCGTATCTAATAAACTTTTTTCTAAAGCTTTGCATATCATAGAAGATAATATTTGCCCACAGAAAAATACATTTCAGCAATCTTTATTAGTGTTGTTAGGATAATAAAAAAAAAAAGAGATGATCTTGCCTCAGTGTGAAATGAATGATTATAGTATGTAGAATTGGATAAAGAGACATAGTAGGGATCTCAAAGTCTATTTTTATTATGTTGAGTATTAAAATGGGTGCTTAACCTGCACTAACTTCATAAACCATCACAGCATCTCTAATTGGAGTATCCAAAAGAAAGTATTTTAAGTGTGGCCTTTAAATTTTCTTTGCACTGCAATGATTCTGAAATGTTTTGTGGATGCATAATGTTCTTACTTTTTCCAGTATTATAATCTAGTTAGTGTTGTGTAGCTAGATCTTGCAGGCATGTTTATAATTTACGAAAATAACCTATTATTCTGTTTAGGAAATTTGCAGACAGGGTAAAATGCTATTTAAAACCCCAGAATTGGGAGAAGTGTAATGTTGGCATCTCTTGTTACTTTGCTATCCCCTTCCCTCCAAGCATACTGATACTGTTTTTTATACATTTCTTTAAATTAATAAAAGTATAGGTAGTCTTCACTTACTGATTGCAATTGTGACTGGCAACTCTGTTGCTAAACATCGCAAATATTAAGTGAAACATCATGCTGACTTACAACGTCATTCCTGCTGCAATTGTTCAGTGAATCACTGTAGATCATTAAGCACAATGTCATATAACCACGACTTTCGACGTCCTTATGGATTCCCCCTTGATTTTTGCTTTTTGGAAGCTGACTATGAAGATTGCAAATGACAATCATATGACCATGGGTTACAGTGAGGGCCACAACTTTAAGGACAGATCATAAGTCTCTTTTTTCAGCCCTGTTGTAACTTACAGTGGTTCCTGAACAACTGGTTGGTAAACCAGGACTTCCTGTAAAGAAACAAAGGAAAGGAAATAATAGAAACTTTGAAAGAAGAATCAGGTAGAGAATTACTAGTCAGGAGGTTGAGCAATTAATTAGCAGTGATTAAGACTGGTAGAGGACTCAGTTACAGTACCTACGAAGAATTCCCATGCTTCATGTGTCCAAGAAGGGATTAGACTGTCATTTATTGAGGATGTTTTAATTTGAATTCCAGGACTGAGTACGAAATAGGACTAAGGGGGTCCTTGGTGCTTTTTGATCGTGGCTGTTTTCTTGCATATATTTTATTATCCAAACTAGGTAACATCATCAGTGCTAGTCCATTATAATGTCACTAGCACTGATGATGTTACCTACTTTGAGTAATGAAATGTCTGCAAGAAAAGCTCAGAGAGCATCAAGGAACCCTCATTTCTAACCCTGAGCTCCAAATATTCTCCTTTATAGGAAATAGGACTGAATGGCCAATATGGTTCCTTCTATATCTGGGATCCCAGGGACATCTATGGAAATTAAATTACAGTATCTTAAAAATACTTCTCTCTGTCCCAATTTTGGTGCCACTGACGCTCAATAACACAAGGGTTCAAATTAGAGAATACGCTGCTGTTGAGTGCTTCAGACTTGGAAAAAAAAGTGACTCCTTGTCACTTTTAAAATACACATGAACAATTTTGTGTGCGCAATCTCCAGTTTGGGGAGGACTGATTAATATACTTTATTTATGTAACAAGTGTATTATATAAAACAAAACAAAACCATGAAGCAGAGAGCACAATGTTGTGCTCATTGTAGGCACCAGTTTAGTAAGGGGGCATTTCACCTAATTCCTTCATTCTTAAGTCCATATAGACTGACCCAGGCCATTTTTGCAACTACACATGATTTCTTGTAACTGAACAATGTCCCTTACTGATACATATATGTATACGTGTGTATATACATGTACACACACACAACGCTTTAAATATATAAATATACATATTTGCATTTATTTGTATCAAGAACTTCTAGCAAACACTGATTAATTCCCAGACTACTGCAATTTTTGAAATGTTTAGGATTTGTATAATATTTTCCAAAAATTCAAAACTCTGTACTTATATCTTCTTGCAATCGGGTAGTATACTATTATTATCCCATAATGCTACATTGTAAAGTCAAGGTGAAGGAATAGGCAGGAACTGAATTTGAGAAATACTGACTTGCTTAGAGCTGCTTAAAACATTTTTGACAGATGTAATTTTTCATACCCTGAATTTTTATATCTCAGTTTCATAGCCTACTCCTACATCTCTGAATTCTCAGGGCTAGTTGGCTTCCTTTTCAGTTCCTTCTCTTGTAGTTCATCTTTTGCATGAGAAAAATAAACCCTCATTTAGAACAATGTATGGTTCCTGATTTATCAATCTCCCCCCACCCTTCATTTAAAAAAAAGCAATGAAAAGAAAACTAATTAACTATTTGTAATGGATCAAAATGGCTATCCCTAATTTGTCACTGGAATTTTATTTTTTCTTCGGAATACCCTCCTTAAGTCAATCAGCCATAGTGGATGAAGGCTACTTGTAATATATATCATTCAAGAAAATTTCCCAAGCCAAACAGAATATTATGTTTACATATTATCTGCAATTAATCCAAAAGCAGGAATCACAAATAATTCAAAATGGCTGTAATTCAGGAGTGGCAATTGCAATTCCTGGTATAGATAGCAGTCCTTGTATTACTAGTAACTTATCTCCAAACAGCCAGGAATAATGCCGATGGCTGAATCGAGAAATTGATTGCTATACAGTCAAAAAGTCAAAATTAAAAGAAGAATGTAAGCAAAGAAGATCACCCATATTTCTCTCTTTCCACTCAGCATTCTGGATTTATCCCACATACATTGAGAGCCAGTTTGGTGTAGTGGATAAGGCATCAGGCTAGTAATCGGGGGACTGTTGAGTTCTAATCCTGCCTTGAGCATGAAGCCAGTTGGGTGATGTTGGGCCAGTCTCTCTCACCCTCAGCCCTAGGAATGGCAAAACATTTTTTAAATCTTGTCAAGAAAACTGCAGGGATTTGCAGGGACTCTTTGTTGCCAAGAGTCCCAAATAAATAAATAAAAATAAACCCTGATTTGAAGGCACATATGCTCAACATAGGGATGCGGTAGCTCAGTGGCTAAGATGCTGAGCTTGTCAATCAAAAATTCGGCAGTTCATCCGTTCGAATCCCTAGAGCCGCGTAACGGGGCGAGCTCCCGTTACTTGTCTCAGCTTCTGCCAACCTAGCAGTTTGAAAGCATGTAAAAACGGCAAGTAGAAAAATAGGGACCACCTTTGGTGGGAAGGTAACAGCGCTCCGTGCGCCTTTGGCATTTAGTTATGCCAGCCACATGACCACAGAGACGTCTTCAGACAGCGCTGGGTCTTCGGCTTTGAAACGGAGATGAGCACTGCCCCCTAGAGTCGGGAACGACTAACACATTTGTGCAAGGGGAACCTTTACCGTTATACGCAACATGTAAAACATCCCCTCCCCTAAACCATTCGCAAATTCTTTTTGGAGCAACTGGAAACAAGTACTAATTGAGTTAAGCAATTTGACTCTAGACTTAAAGCACAGGGGGAAAATGGCAGCATCACAGCAGTAGATGTTGTTCCCAATGGCACATATTTAGTAAACTGCCTGAATTGATCTCTGCCTCTCTTTGCACGTAGTACATGTTTAATCAGTTCATTACAGTATGTAGATTATGTGTGGGGCCTAATGCAATTATCTCTCCCCCTCAAAAAAAAATCTCCAAATTTTAAATTAGAGTTCTCCACCTGCTGTTCTTCTCCCAGTTTGTGATGGCTTGCATTTCTATTGACATGCTCCTCACACTATAATTAGTAGCTCTCCATAACCCCCTCCCCTCAAGTTATAATCAGCAATCAGAAAAATATTGTCTCTGTGCTGGTTAATTATTTTAAGAGTGATTATTCAAACTAATTGGCATGCTATCATTAATATTCCAGTTGCTGAAGAAGCCTATGTGCATAGTAAAACTTCTTGTTTTGAAATCTGGATTGTTTTTTAAAAAATACTGAAAATGTAGCATTTGTCTATTTTTTGCTGTTGTACCAAATTCAAAGTATATTTTTGAGTTTAAGCACAATGTTACACTGAAAGAACTTTCACTGTTTTGCACTATCTCTAAGCTTGAAGTTTTAACGATTCTTGTCTCAACTTTGGATTTAAAGATGGCTATTTGCATAAGATTATTCGAAGCTGTGTCAGTAAATCATATAGTGAGCCAGTATTAATGATCATAAATTTGCCATTTAGTTCTTCTTTGAGGTGAAAATCGTTAGAAAAGCATTAGACCTCTTTCTAAAGAGGGAAGAAGGGACAGTATGTCAAGCAACAGGGAAGATAAACAGGACCCCATCAGTTAAAGAATTTTGACTGATGAGATCTAGGAAGAAAGTTTTTTTCTGCCATTGTCTCTGTACTTTTTAAATATTCTTCCCTGAAAAATGACGTGAAAGGCCCACTGTTCTGGCCTTTCAGAAGAATTTGGAAACCTAGTTCTGCCGACTTGCTTGGGACTGACAGGAATTGAATTCCAACATTGGGGTCGGCTAGCACTTTGGAGGCCGTTTCTTCATCTTAACTTTAATTATTCTTTTCTTATTTTTAGCTACCTCCTACATGCATGCATGTATACATACATACATATAGTTAGAGGTAAAGATAAACGTTTTCCCTACCCAGTCGTGTCCAGCTCTAGGGCTCAGTGCTCATCTCCGTTTCTTAGCTGAGGCAGCATTATCCGAAGATGTTTCCACAGTCATGTGGCCAGCATGACATCATGCTGCAGCACAGAGCATGCAGCAAAACACAGAATGCTGTTATCCAAAGTGGTGCCTATTTATCTACTCACATTTTCATGCTTTCGAATTGTTGGTTGGGCAGGAGCTGGGGCAAGAACGCAAGCTTGCCCCATCGCTCGGTGTTCAGGTCTTGAACCCGTTCTATCAGCTTTCCAGCTGACAAGCTCAACTTCTTAACCGCTAAACCATTTGTGTGTGTGTGTGTCTGTGTGCAATTTTTAATTGTATACCACCCACAGTTGTTCTATAAATGAGATAGGGAGTCTCTAAATTTAATATATAAACTAATAAATAAAAACCAGTGCATAATAATTTCAGTAATGTATGCTGATTGCCTGACAGAAAATGATCTACAATTCTAATCTAATCTAAAATGTGTAATTTACTATGTGAATAGTTATTTATTTATTTATTAAATTTATCTCTCTTTGCCAAGGGACTCTTGGCTTTTGTAAACGGTTCTAGCATCACATATTTCACTTTTTTTCTATTTTAATGTGCAAATATGGGGCAGAGTTCACTGCTGTTCTTCTTTTTTTTTTTTTTACAGAAATACATCATCTGCTTCTTTGAAAATGTACCACCCTTAGTTGTCTGGTTTCCTTCAAATATATTTCTGTACAACTAAAATGCTTTGAGTCACAACTTCTTTTGTTTTTGATTAAACAGCCATATGCTTTAGAATTAAACAGTCTCAGTTGTTATATTAAATTTGTAGATGACTTGCTACCTTACAAAACTCAATTACTTCATATCCCCATCAGCCTTTTTAGAATGAACAGATGGAACACTTCTGCTGTGCCATCATGTTTCCTTGACTTATGATTAGAATTCGTAAAGATACTGTGTCTCTCGCATGTTTTGTATTTCTTCTGGCTGAAGATCTGGTTTTGATTGCTCTCTTTCTTAGGCTGCAGAATTTATCCAGCTGGGTCCTCCCTTCTGGCTTATAAAACATAACTGAAACCAACAGCAGTTCAAGATGGGAAGAAATAGCCTTTGATTTCATTCTTTCTGTGATAGATCACCTCAAAGATAATTACCTATCCCTCTTGCCCAATTTGTAGTTCACCTGGCAGATTTGCACTTATCTCTAGAATGGAGGAAAACATTTGAAATTATTGTATTGCAACAGACCAACAGAGAAAAAAATCTACTGCCTTGTTACATATTTTTTTTAAAGGGTTGGAGGAAACTAGAGGAAAAATAATGGGAAAATAATACCACAAACAAAACAACTCCACTCGGAGTGGCCAAATTGCTTTTCGTGACCAGTTTCTTTAAAAAGACTAATTCAGATGTTGACAAAGAACAAAATAATACGTATCAACAATTGCTAGTTTTACCTTTCAAAGATGTATAATATTTTTTTAGGCATGAGTCTAAAATATTATAATACTATAGTAAAAGCCAAGAAGAACATGTTTATCCTTGTACATTGATTAATTTAAAATCATATTAATAGTCTGTTGCATTCAGTCCAGTGGTGGGTTGCTCCCGGTTCTCACCGATTCACAAGAACCGGTAGTAAAAATTTGTAGTATTTTGGAGAACTGGTAATAACATTTCTGGCCACGCCCCCGAACCGGTCCCCGGCCTGGTCACTGCTCGCTGCTCGCTTACCCCGCCCACCTCATCAGAGGCCGAAGAGGTTGTAGAAAAAAAAAATGCCTTTAAAAGCCTCTGGCGATCCCAGCTGAGTTGCCTGATCGTCAGAGGCTTCTAAAAGCATTTCCCCCCCCCCCTCTTCAGCCGAAGAGGTTGTGGGGGGGAAAATGCCTTTAAAAGCGCTTATTTCAGGGTTCAAAAAAGTATACGACAGGGTCTTATTTTCAGGGAAACATGGTAAATAGGTAATATCAATTTCATCAAAATTCCTTCAGCTTTTTATAAAAATAGATTACTGGCTTTGATCGATTTCTCTGAAGCACATACAGATGTACCAGATGTATAGCTATATCATTAGTGCCAAAAAGTTAAAGTAATAATTGTTTAAGTTGAATAAACTGCGGAGAAACACTCCAAGGTAAACCAAACTGATTTGTGCAAAGAAAAAAAAAACAATACAAAAAATAGAAAAAGGAAAGTTGAAATATAGAAAAGAAACATAAAAAGATTTTTCCAATCTTTTTGTGTAGTTTGCTTGGTTAGCAAATTTATGAAGACATTGAGGCAGCTTCTTTATGGAAAAAGGCAAAAGTAGAGAAACCCAAAATAAAGATTTGTTCCCTCTCTCATTTATTTAGAACTTTGGACCATAAAATGAAATTAATCAATGGATAATAAACCTAAGACAAAGAAAGTATGAATTTGTTATCACCACAAATTGTTTTCGCTGCTACCTGTGTCTTTTTAAAAAAGGATTTAGACACTATCATAGAGAAATTGCATTCTTTAGAGGTGGCATAACAGCCTGTTTCGATATTTGAACTTAATTGCCTTGAGTGCTGGAATGGTGTGATAAAAGGAAAAGATAATAGGATCTTCAGATTTCATCTGGGAGTCTTTTAATGATTTTTTTTCCTTTGAAGTTTCAATCTGGCAATATATCATTATTCATGGGACATTTGTTTACATAGGGAAATTGAATTTATCCCAAATCTATTTAAAAAGTCTCCTGAATCTTGAGAACCAACTCACAAAAAGCATTGTTTGAACTTAATTTGAAAATTATCACATTAAAGAAATGCAGCAGAATTGGGAGGTTCATCACACCAAAGGCCTGATGTGCATTCATTGTTGATGTTTTTATATCCATCCATCCATCCTTCCCTCCATCCATCCACATCCATCCATCCATCCATCCAACTATCTATCTATCTATCTATCTATCTATCTATCTATCTATCTATCTA